>OX387273.1:31085326-31416125 GCA_947562075.1 Orthosia gracilis
TGCGTTATGGACACCGACTTCCAAAGTTAAAGTTATTTTTCACTTTGTAGTTTTTTTATTTGGAAGTCGGTAGTATTTTTTGTAAAAAGTTTTTTTTTATGTTTCATAATTTTCAGTTATTTTAAGTTAGCTTTTTGGATATACTTAAATTTTCGTATAATTTTTACCTAAAAATATGCTCATTTGTTCCAGAGTCGATTGTAAACGGCGCAAAAGGAACGACAAGGCTGAAGAACACTCTTTGTCTTTATTTTAGTCTTCCATTGTATACCTTTGTACAAAGACTTTATTTAAAATAAAATAAAAAACCTTAATAATGTTTTTAATTTAAACTTCCATTGTCTTCACTCGGTGATTAGGTCATCGCAGATATATATATCACTTCTTGCCATTATTTACTACTTATGAGAAAGATGAAGATACTTTTTACTTCAAGATATTTTAATAGATAGGCTCGCGCTTGACCACTATCTCACCTGATGGTAGGCGATGATGTGGTCGACGATGTAGCACTCTTACCTTGAAGAAACCTATTCAGACTTAACTCTTGACTTAAAGACTCCCAGCAGCCGTATTGCGTAAGTGAATACGGCAACGCAAAGAGTTTGATCGCTATCCAATCGTGTAGCTATCAGGCAATACAGACTCTGGCAGGGAATATACAACAAAGTGATGATCTCATTTCGATATTGATCATATTTGGTGGGGCTACATTGCCCCACCGACTTACCAATCCAATGTGAGTAGCCTACACCACGTTGGGGTCAGCTTTCATTTTTAGGGTTCCGTACCCAAAGGGTGAAAACGGAACCCTATTACTTAGACTCCACGATCCGTATGTCTGTGTGTTCGTCTGTCACCAGGCTGTATCTCATGAACCGTGATAGCTAGACAGTTGAAATTTTCACAGATGATGTTTTTCTGTTGCCGCTATTACAACAAATACTAAAAACAGAATAAAATAAATATTTAAGTGGGGCTCCCATACAACAAACGTGATTTTTTTGCCGTTTTTTGGGATAATGGTACGGAACCGTTCGTTCGCGAGTCCAACTCGCACTTGTTTCATTTCATTCAGCTGCATCTGGTTAGACTACTGAACGGATGCATCTGAATACCAGTATTATACATGAAGCTTGAGCTGGTTACGATGGAGTATTATAGGGTTATCTGAAGTCCGAAGAGAGGGGGAGGACTCGATAATTCTCAAATCCGGTAACCTGCTCTATTTCCGAGAGGGTGACCGGCAGTCCCAGGATTATGTCGGGTTTATCGTCCACAAGTCCCTTGTGAACAACGTGGTGAAGATCGAGAGTGTGTCGACCAGGGTGGCGTACCTTACACTCAGAATATCCGCAAGATATTCGCTGAAGCTCATACAGGTTTAGGCACACCCCGAAGACGAGGTAGAGACCATGTATGAGGATATCTCTAGAGCCATGTATGGTTTCGAAACTCATGATCACTCTTCATCGTTGTCATGGGGGACTTCAACGCGAAACACACGAGACGAGGATGAGCTGCAAGTCCTTCTTCAGAAAGCGTGAGCACAGGAAGTGGACCTAGCAAAGCCCCGATGGTGCAACTAAAAACGAGATCGACTTCATCATGTCAACCAAATGGTGTCACTGTGATTCGTTAAAAAAAAAACTAAAAACCCGACTGCTTAAAAAGCGAACTAATAAGACGTAAACAGGAAGAAAATCATTCGGAGGATACATATTCGCGATCTGGTTGACCATAACCAGATGTATCCTCCGACTGCACAGCATGATTTTTTCTTGTTTACGTCTTTGTAGTTCGCTTTTTAAACAATCGGGTTTTTAGATATTTTTAATTAACTTTTTTTATTTACAACCATTAGTTATTTTTTTTAGAATTTTGTACATTTAAACATATAAGTGTCATATATTTTTGAAATCGTCTCTTAAAACCCCACACGATAGGATTGAAAGAAAAAAATATTTGGCCCCCGCAATATGGCGCCCAAAACGTACCCTTTGGCGTCTTGCCAAAGGGTACCGTGTTACCTAGTAACTGGGTTGTGGAGGTCAGATAGGCAGTTGCTCCACGTAAAACACTAGTGCTCAGCTGAATCCGGTAAGAATGGAAGCCGACCCCTATATAGTTGGGAAAGGCTAGGCAAGAGAAAATATGGCGCCCAAAAGCTGCCATTTTTCTATTTTCCAATTTAAATGGAGCCAGTGACACTCTCAGGGTTAAGACGAATCGACCGACGTAAGAATCATCAAAATCGGCCAACGCGTTTTGTCTCTAGAACGCCACATAGGAACAAACATACATACATAGACTGATAAACACATTACCCTCCTTCGGCAGTCGGGTAAAAACCGGGAGCGATCACCGAATGGTAAGAGGCACATTGAACATTATTACCAAGCTTGAAAGATGAGTCTACGCTCCGTCTAGCACAGATCCAAAACCAGGAGATCTTTCAGCTTGAACTCCAGAATTGTTCTCTAGTGCCTGGGGAGCTCCGTGGATGAATGCTCATGTTACACAAACTCCTATCAAGGACGGTTCTCGAAATTGGCCCTACCCAACTGGATCGTTTGTCCCAGGTAGACATAGTCTACCACAACTACAATGTAGTCTACATTGTAGTTGTCGGAGACTACAATCTAGTCTACATTGTAGTTGTCGGAGACTATGTCTACCTGGAACAAACGATCCAGTTGGGTAGGACCAATTTCGAGAAAGAGGTTAAACGTCGAATCCAACTCGGCTGGGCAGCGTTCGGGAATTTGCGTGGTATCTTCTTGTCCAACTTACCACAGTGTCCCAAGACGAAAGTCTATGATCCAGTGTGTGTTGCCAGTGATGACATATGGCTCTGAGACGTGGTCGCTCACAATGGATCCCATCAGAAAGCTTACAGTCACCCAAAGGGCAATGGAGAGGGCTTTGCTCGGAGTTGCCTTGCATGATCGAATCAGAAATGTAGAGATCCGCAAGAGAACCAGGGTTACTGACATAGCCCGAAGAATTGCCAAACTTAAGTGACAGTGGGCAGGGCAAATTGCTCGCAGAACAGATGGCCGATGGGGCAGAAAGGTTCTGAAGAGGCAACCACGAACTGGAAGACGTTGCGTTGGAAGGCAGGAGGCCTTGGAGGCCAGAGGCTACATCATCATCACCATTTCAGACGAAAGACGTCCACGGCTGGACATAGGCCTGCTCCAAGCGTCGCGTCGCCACATTGACCGATCCCGTATTACGATAAAAAAAACTAAACCAATAAGAATAAGAATAGAATAAGGATTAATGAACTAAACCAATGTCATATTTTATATTTTTCAATAGCTAATATTACAGTAAAGTATTTGCCAATGTGGCTAAAATTGTAATCATAACATGTTGACATCTATATAGACGCGAAGGATTCGATATGGTCGAACCGTGTTATTTACCAAAGCATGACGTAACGTGTTCGGTGGCATGGCTATAACATTAAATATGTATGTATGTTACGTAGATATTAATTTAGCATTAAGTATATGGCGAAAAAATGGCATCTTTGACTGGTGTATAAGGTATGTGAAGTTTTGGATGAATTTGGCTTTGCCTGGGCTAGGAAAGCGAAAAGAAAAACAATCTTGAGCGAAGTTCGCGACTGGCTTCTGCGGTGTTGTGCCACTGGACGTGATTGTATACCGAAATTCGACTCTAATGCGATTGCGATGGCGTTAGCATTGTGTTTGCGCAGCGTTAATAGGTACGCTCAAGGAATTCCGACGCTAGATGTCGAAATATCTTGTAGGCATTGCTGCAAAAATATAAAGTTTATAGATAGCAGTTTCTTGGGTAAAACGTATTGCATATAAGTAGATAACCTTCCCCACTTGCGACTATGTAACAGGGACTTTTTTAGTGGTTCCTTAAGGTAACACACAAAAAAAAAAACATCCTTTACGTGACATAAAAACAGGTGAACCCGTCCCATACAATTCTATCAACGCATCGCCCGCCGGCGCGAAAAAAACAGTGCTTCTAAAATAAAACTCTACATCAAACTACCAGTCTCTCCAGTCAGGTAACCGCAGTGCAATGAAAACAAAATTATGTTCGAGCACACGAAACAGAACAACCTGCGTGACTGGTCTGCTAAAGAGTTGCTCGTCACCCGCGCCGCGCCGCGAGCCGGCCGGCGGCCGCGCCCCCATTCGACGCGATGGCGCTACGCTCTCAACTCCTGCGCAACTGTGAGTATTTACACTATAAAATACATTTATTTATCTTTTTGCCTTATCCTGCTAAAAAAAACAGTAAAATTGGGTTTTAGGGAGTGTATATAGTATAGTAAAATATTGTTGTCTGAAAATGTCAACAAAGTATTTTTTTGTCGCCGACCTTGTGGCGTCTTTTTTTGACCTGAGAATTACAGGTTTTCGATAGACAATCTCTTGTTTATTGAGGCTTACGACGCAAATCTTTGCCTTAATAATGACATTTTCAAATACCAATGTTAATTACAAAATGAAAGATCTTCGTAATGAGCGTTCGCGTGCGAAATTAATTAGTGTTTCGAAGCATTGAGTAGGTAGAGCTGATAAAATTATGTATAATAAAAAACTCTCGAATAAAACAGACTGTTTGTTAAGTCGATACTGAGGCCCGATTGTTTTCCTTTAGTAATAATGAATTGTTTTTGTAATTCTTTACCTCTGTCTGTTTCCTATTAGCCAACATCTGTATTTGTCAGTTCCATACTTAATACGCTGTTTATCTAGGTAGACCTTGTACAAAGAAATTACATTATAATTGGCTGAGCTGTATGAATATACTTGATAACAGTTATTTGTCTGTTTAAATGTGATATTAACTGACAATGTTAGATACTACATTTATATGAGTACTGGGTGATGAGCACGATATGATTATTGCCGGATAAGTGCGTCCGATTGCATTGCATGCGTGTCCTAGAGTCAAGATCAGGTTTCCTACTTATAACTATAATCATACTATTAGTTCATAGATTTCCTGATGGTCTGTTGACTTTTATAAGGAACCTTGACAGCCATGGGTACTAAACTCCATTTGAAATAACAATAGACATGTTTCCAAATCTTTTTACAGTCCGTTCGGTTGATTTTGAGTTCTATCCCGTAAGCATAAGTATGACATAAAAAGCATAAACCTGTTACCAAAACCAACTGTTTACTACAGCTACCACTTGTCGTATTACCAACGCAATAGAAGTCAAAATCGGATGAACGGGCTGTAAAACGGGCCAATTTAAACGTGTTAATGTTATCGCAAATGGAGTTCTAGAAGACACGAGAACTTGTCTAGAAGAAAACATCTCATAGTTTGAAATTCAAAATTTTGACGATCTCCCTGAACACTCCATTTGTAGTGCATCGAGATCTTGGTGTCTATCTTTTGCTTTACTCGCCTTACAGTTAGATAAACGTATACGCGGGTACACCCTCAGTCCCCATAGTATCTATCATCACAACCAAGACCACTGAAACCAAAGCAATTCTTTCTACTGTTCCACTCCAGTATGACCCACAGTAACCACCCTACTTCTTCCCAGGCATCAACGGCACTCAGACTCGTCAATTGCACGAGCTACACAAGGAACGCGCCGGAGTAGCAAGCCTGCGGGATGTGCTGGAAGATCGTTTGAGAGACATCAAGAGAGCCAAGACATGGAAACATGAGAGAGTCCTTACTTCCCCGCAAGATACCAAGGTAGGGATTAATGCTAGTGCGAATAATTTTCTTGACTTTGCGAACTAATGACAGTAAATACGATACAAATCTTGATCCTTCGGAAGAACCCAATTCTGGGAAAAGATCATGATTATGTCATGGAAAGTCAACTTTGAGCGAAAATATTGAAGCTGTTGACTTCAATGACATAAAGAATTCCAACCACGATTGTTTGAATATATTTGGCTGGCACACAGCACACCATATGCTAATTTAATTAGATGTCGCTTCTCCGGTCTCCGAGTGGCGAAAACTTGACTGTGTTGTTGTGTAGAGACAAAATATGTGTGAAAAATGCTTGTTACATTTGCAAAGAATAGATTTTCGCGCTTTCTTGAAAACTTTTCAGTGTTTAGCACGTATACCCACTTGCTAATTTGAGACCAATTAGACGAACCCCTGAGGTTCAGAACCTCACGGCAACTTCTTTGCCGATGAATTCGTTAGCTAGAGAGCAGACCTATACAATGAACTATGAAGTTTTGTTTCACTGTTTTAAGAATCTATAGGTTATGTATAGGTTCTTAGAATAGTGGTAAACCAAAGAAATGATCGAAGGATTTTGTGAAAGACGTTAAGAGGTAATGCGGGCAGAGAGCTCCAACTGAATTTCCTTAGTAAAAGTCATAATTCGAGGTTAGGCTCTCGACTATTTCCCTGTATTGGACAAATTTAAAAGATATTCCGTAAATTGTATAAAAAAGATGTAAGTTGTGCTTCTATGTTTTTCTGTATTTATAGTTATCAAATTTGTATACTACGCCTCTTATGACAGCACAATATTGTGCATTAAAGGGTGCTTCTATAGATAACTGTATCATCATCATCAAAAATGATAACATAGTGACACAGTACATATCTTTCTTTTTACCCGACTGCGGGAGGGTAATGTTTTTCGAGCGCATGTTTGTTTGTATGTATGTATATCCATTTCTATAGCGCGCTCTACAGCCCAAACGGCTTGACAGATTATGGACATATGATGTGTTGTTGATTTCATCTCAATTATGGGAGTGACATATATATATACATAGCCTATATAATTTTGTAATATTCCCCCCCCCCCCAAAAAGAGGACGTAATAATTTTTTTTTTTCGTTGTCGTTACAATTTGGGTATCAAATTAAAGTTACCAAATACACCATTCCAAAAATATTTATCGTAACACTTTTATGTTATTCTATTTTGGCACAAATTCAAGATAAGCGTAACTTGGATAGCAAAATATACGAAGAGGCCCCGGACAAACGAAAATTAGTTACAGAAAAACCTACCAAAGTTTAGTTTGTCACCGCTTTGGCATCACCTCATAATATTTAATGCATAAATTATACCTAGTTATTGTTTTTCTCTTTTAGGTTAACTATTTTTTAGCAGACGGGTTTTTTCTGTTTATGAAAAATATTTTAAATTGATCCAATATTAGAGGAGGAAACAGGTGAGAGGCAAACCTCGAATTATGACTTTTTACCTACTTAGGATATTCATTCAGTCGGATGTCTGCGATCGCATCTTAAGGATGTGTACCTAAACCGCCCTGAAGTTGGCTACAATGGCTGCGCAGCAGTAGTGAATCAGCACCGCATCGCATCGTGCCTTGTGCATCGGAAAGCCAACTTCGCCCCAAAGTTTGGCGAGAACTATAAAATAAACTAGCATAGACTACTATTGTAACAAGTACTCTGTGTACATTACATTACCATTTTACCTATACACTATAACAACGAGTATCATTCGCAAGCATCAAGATTAATTATTATTAAGTATTTTTATAGCTGTCAAAACAGGCCTTTTATTTTTAGACAACTTTAGCATAATGACTCTAAATAATTAAGTAAACTAGAATGGGGGCAATGCATGTGAATGAGTATTTTATCTATATAGCCATAAATTACAATTACAAAAATATTAAAATATTCAGGAGCAGTCTCAACCTTACATAAACTTGAATAAAGTTCAGGGAAAACATGTGGGCAACTCGGCATGGTTATTTTTTGCGCGGCGATTGTGTAATAAACAGATTCACTTCTTATCGCGTCCTTTCGGTCGGAATTTTGTGTAATTTTTATGTAGGTATGTGTATAACAGTTGAGTAGTATGTAGTTTCGTACAATCGAGTGTAAATATGTACACAGAATAGGCACACACATCGTGCAAGTAGTACATGTTTTGTAGTGTTTTGGCGAACCGTGAACGCCCAGACATGTAAACAATCTTTTTTGTTCCCGCAGCCGTTTAGTCTAGAGATAATACTCGTAACAAAAAACTCCATATGAGCTAAGTACTAACCGACTGCATTCCAAAAAAATGTGGTGTCTAATACCTAACAGCTACATTATTGTCGAAGTTTAAAATCGGAAGTTAAAAATCAGCTACTCATAAAGGGAAATGAATTTTCTGGGAACAATGCCTCAAACAACTCAATGTCGAGATGATGAAATGAGAATAAAGGCAGTTTAAGCAACAAGACTATTTTATTTAAAGGAAGTTAATTTTACAACGTGACTGACAGTTCACAATTACATGGACGAGAGAGCCTCAATATTATATACAGCAGACATGCGCGCATTAAACACATTGCTATTAAGTTTAGCGTAGGCGTTCATAGTTCCAACATCCTCTCCTGGACGCTGACGCTTTAAAATTAAACCCATTGATGTGGTGAAGTTTTCATGCTTCGGTCGATGGAGTCCTTTTGTCAAGATATCGGCGACCATGTCTCTAGTGCATTTATATTGAACCACGACTTGTTTGGCAGCAATCTTCTCTCGTACAAAATGATAGCGGACGTCTATATGCTTACTGCGTGCGTGGTAGGCAGCATTACCTGAAAGACTAATCGCACTCTGATTATCGCAATAAAGGGTTAAAGGTGTACCTTTAAATTCTGGTTGGAACTCGTCTGCCAGCTGTTTCAACCAAAGAGCTTCCTGAATGGCCGACGATAGAGCCATATATTCAGCCTCACTTGTAGAAAGAGCTATGGTCTGCTGTTTCTTAGAATTCCAGCTTACTGCGGCACCCTGGAATAAAAATATGTAGCCTGTGCATGATCTTCTATCCTCATCATCACTTGCCCAGTCTGAATCGCAATAGCCTGAAATTCTTCCATCAACATTCCTTTTATAAACCAGTTTCATAAGCATTGTAGCTTTCAGGTACCTCAAAACTCGTTTTAGAGCCACCCAATGTTCATTAGTAGGTTGACTATTGTACCTACTCAGAGAATTTACTACATAAGTGATGTCGGGTCGAGTCCCTTGTGATAAATATAATAAGCAGCCAATTATTTCTTGGTATGGAATGTCCTTTAAAATCTCCTGTTGACCTTCACCCTTCTTCATTTTGACATTGGCATCAGCTGGTGTCCACATTGGCTTACAATTGTTCATACCAAATCGTGTAAGTATATTTTCTACATAAATAGATTGATCAATAGAAATCTCATTTTCATCTTGTGAAATTCTAAAACCGATGCAATGTTTGGCTGGTCCTAAGTCCTTCATGTAGAATTTTTGTTTTAACTTCCCTTTTATCAATTGTGCTGTTTCATCATTATTAAAGAAACAAAGTATATCGTCAACATATACTGTTATAAGAAGCATATCATTTTCATTTAAAATTCGGTAGTAAATGCATGGATCTATGTTTGAACGAGTCATTCCAATTTCTAATAAGGTAGTATTTAATTTCATATTCCATTGTCTGCTGGCTTGTTTAAGTCCATATATTGACTTGTTTAGTCTACATACTTTATTTTGATCTTCATAGCCAGGTGGAAAGGACATGTAAATTTCTTCATTGATGTCACCTTGTAGAAATGCTGTGACTGCGTCCATTTGGTGTATTTTGAGTCTATATTTAGCAGCAAGACCAATGAGGTACCTTATAGATGTATAACGTACCACTGGAGCATAGACCTCATTGTAATCAATGCCCTTGACTTGTTTATATCCTTTAATTACCAGTCTAGCTTTATAACGGGTAATAGATCCATTGCCGTCTGTCTTAGTTTTATAAACCCATCTGCAGGGAATTACTGATTTCTCTTTTGGTAAGTTAACTGGTGTCCATGTATTATTCTTAATCAATGACTGATATTCTTCATCCATAGCGCTCCTCCATTCATCAGCTTTTTTACTGTTTAGAGCTTCTTGAAGACTTTGTGGATCATTGTTTAATAAATTCATTGTTGATTCAACATTAAGACACATTAGTGATGAGGGACTTTGCTGAATATCATTATTGTGGCTTCTCATTCTTTGTGGCAGCGGTCTCAAAGTTATGTTTGATACCGATGGAGAGTCAAGTGTCCCATCAGGTAAGTATGTCTCATCATTAACATCCTCAAATTGATCAGAATCCTCTGAAATATAAATACTTTGAGATTCATCCTGTGTTTCTCCTCTGTCATGAATTTCATTATCAAAATTTCTTTCGACAGGTTCTTCAGGTCCACCATCAGGTAAGTATACAGTTTTCTTTTCTTTTACTTTATTACAACTTTCCTTTACATTTTCATTTTTATTTTCCTCTATCTCCATGTCATTTTTACTAATGTTCTTTTCTTTTTTAGGTTCATCATTCACAATATTTCTTTTAATTGAAGCCTCTAGAAACACCACATCTCTACTTATAATTCCTTTTTTTGTTTCAGGATCTATGAATCTGTAGCCTTTTGTACTGTTACTGTAGCCAACAAATATTAACTTACGTGACTTCACATCAAGTTTGGTCCTGTTTTCCTTAGGAACAAGCACCATTGCAGGACATCCAAAAATCCTCATGTGACTTATGTTTGGCTTCTTTCCAGTCCATATTTCATAAGGCGTTACATCAGATAAGGTGCTGGTGGGAGATCGGTTGACAATGTATGCAGCTGTAGCAACCGCTTCTGCCCAGAATGTGACCTGCAATTCAGCATTTATTATCATACATTTAGCGCGTTCTATCAAAGTCCTATTCATTCTTTCACTGAGGCCGTTCTGTTCAGGAGTGTATGGATTGGAAGTTTGGTGCAGTATTCCATTTTTCTTCAAATAAGCATCAAAATTATTATTTTTGTATTCTGTTCCATTATCGCTTCTAAGAGTTTTAATTTTTGTACTTAGCTCATTTTCTACTCTATTCTTAAATTCTACAAATTTTTCAAATACTTCACTCTTGTTTTGAATAAAATATACATGTACTTGCCGAGAGAAATCATCAATGAAGGTAACAAAATACCTTGCCCCTCCTATAGAAGTATGCTTCATCGGTCCACACACATCACTGTGGATTAGCTCTAGCAAGCTGGTTGCACGGGAGCCTTCAGTGGGGAATGGTTTTCTTGTTTGCTTACCTTCAAGGCATGTTACACAAATGGAATTCTCTATTCTTGATGACAGCTTTACGCCTTCTGTACATTTAGGTATTTTAATTAGATTTGTGAAATTTAAGTGACCCATCCTTTGATGCCACAAGTAAATATCATCATCAGTTTTAGCCAACATGACTTGTATGTCAGACGGCATTTTTTGATTTCTACAAGTATTTAACCGATATGTCTCATAGATTAAGTCTGCCCTTGCAACTAACTTGTTGCTTGGATTGTAGATTAGACACCCACTTTCATTAAATGTTATTCTGCATCCACTTTTAATGATTTTGCTAACTGATAACAAATTTGTCTTTAAGTCTGGTACATATAAAACATTCCTCACCTGTATGTAACTGGTGCTGCCATCTTTTGCATTTACCTTAATACTTGCATTACCGCAGCATTCTACTTTTAGTACTTTGTTGTTAGCAATTCTTATGCTCGGTACAGATGAAGGAGTGATATCAGTGAGCCAATCCCGGTGCTGAGTCATATGCATAGATGCCCCTGAATCAACATACCAAAAATTAGAGACATTTGCTGTGGATGCTGAAAAAGCTGCAACATATCCTGTTTCTTTATCGTTTTTTTTATTAGTACTTGTATTTTTATGCCAACAATTTCGACTAAGATGTCCGTACTTATTACAATGAAAGCACCTTGGGCCTTTTTTATTTTTAAATTGATCACTTTTGGGCTGATTATTTTTTGTGTTTGTATAAAGTGCGGTAGTGTCTGATGTCTTTACTTCCTGTAGTAACTTATTTTTGACTAAATCAGCACTAATCTTCATACCGGAACTTTCCAAGCCCATAATCATGGGCTTGTACATTTCTGGCAATCCTGCCAACATTAGTGTGCCCAACCACTCATCGTCCACGTTGAATTTTATATTCCTTAACTTGTGCGCGGCTGTCATTATTTTATTCACATAGTCTTCAACCGATGTACTGTTTTCCAAATTGGTATTAATAAGCTCTTTTAATAACCCTACTTTACGAGTTAAGCCACTGTCTTCAAATGCCTTTGCCAAATTGTCCCATACTTCTTTTGCATTTTGGGCTTCTTGTATATGTACGAATAAAATTGGATCAACCAATAAAATCAACTTTGACTTAGCTTTGGTGTCTTGTCTAACTGAGTTAGGGTCGGCGGCCTTCGGTTCTTGCAAAATACAGTTGTACAAATCTTCATGTTGCAAGTATGCCTTGACTGCAAAACTCCAACTCGCCCAATTGCCACGGCCATTCAGCTTTTCAATTGATATCATTGGATTATTTCCAGCCATAAATAGATATTAAATGTTCAATCTGTAAAAGAAAATTTTCACTCGCGAGCGCGGTAACTAAGTGAGGTTATACTCGTGATTTTACTTTTACTTTTACTAAAACTATTCAAATGGCAAAGATAACTTTTAACGACAGGCTAGACTGGGCCCATAACCTGATGAAATGAGAATAAAGGCAGTTTAAGCAACAAGACTATTTTATTTAAAGGAAGTTAATTTTACAACGTGACTGACAGTTCACAATTACATGGACGAGAGAGCCTCAATATTATATACAGCAGACATGCGCGCATTAAACACATTGCTATTAAGTTTAGCGTAGGCGTTCATAGTTCCAACACGAGATCTATTTGTTTAAACGTGTGATTATGGATGATGGGCCACTTTATATGGAGGCCATAAGACTCAAATCCTAGACAAACGATATACGAAAATAGCCCCCTGCCTGTGTATCATGCGAATTATGCCCGTGTATCAAGTCGGTTCAATTTAAACCACAGTGTAAATTTGTGATGTCCACATCTCTACTTCTCTGTAGTCCGGTTACTTACTTTCTCATCAAAGTCGTCTTCATTTATTCCTATCGATATAGATTCGAGTGCTTTTATTCCATCATCATCATCAGATATTTTAATGTTCCCACTGCTGGGACAAAGGCTTCCTCTCTGTGAGAGGGAATGGGCCACCGTAATCCAACACACGAGCCCAATGCGAGTTGGTGGATAATGTTTTATTCCGTGTCTCCCATTAATTTGCATAACATTCCAGGTGAAAGTCCAAGGCATCGAAGGAGAGTTCCTGAATTTCTGCGCGAATAATTACTTGGGACTTTCTGTAAGTTTGCTTCCTTATTGTGTTTTTTGAAGCCCATTGCTTGATAGGTTATATATTTATTAATGTTTTGTTTATATTCTAGAACCATCCGGAGGTGATAGAAGCTGGTAGAGAAGGTTTGAAGAAATACGGTGCAGGACTCAGTTCTGTCCGGTTTATTTGTGGCACCCAAACAATACACAAGGTAAGGAAATTATCTAGCTTGTTTTATGCCTTCATAACACTGACTGACTTTTTTCGTGGGTCGCTGTTGTGCCATCTCACATGGGTTGTCGCAATAGTGATCCACTGTTATTTTGTTTTTGTAGTGTCAGTTTGTTAATATCTGTGTTGCGAGTTGTAAGTTTTACTAACCATCTTTTGAATCATGGATACCTACTCGAATAAAGAGAAGTTCTGTTCTATTATTTTATTTCTCTACTTATTTTGCTCCTCACTTACACATTATTTGTTTGGCCCTGCCTTCATTTTGCGATTAAAACTCGCCTTCTTTTTGGTTTTACGAACGAGAACGCTTGAGATGTCCTTGCAACATTCGTCACAAAAAACTTTAGAAATATTTAGTTGAAGAAAAACTGTGACCTTATGCTAAGGTTATTATTAGAACATCTATTTTTAAACTCCTAAAAAATCATAGATTTACAATAATTTGAGAGCACTAAAAAAAATGCCGGTATATTGCCAAATTTTCCACTTACATTCATCATATATTATTTCCATAGGAGCTAGAGAGCCGTCTGGCCAAGTTCCATGATCGCGAGGATGCGATCCTGTACGGGTCCTGTTTCGATGCCAACGCTGGTCTCTTTGAGTCTATGCTGACGCCCGAAGACGCCGTGTTCTCCGACACCCTCAACCATGCCTCGATCATTGACGGCATCAGACTGTGCAAGGCGAAGAAGTTCCGGTATCCACATAGGGATTTGAATGGTGAGTTCCTGCTAATCTCGAAATATATTTGCAGACTTGACACAGGTGATTCAAAAGCATGGCATGATTCTAGTCATGAAATCGTTTTCGGTTTTGAATTCTGTTGGACACTGATCCCTAGGACACTATTAATCATACCAACCGTAACAACACTCTATGCGCCATTGTGACATTCATGAACGTTGTCAGACAATTGTGATCTTGTGATTCCATAGAATAATTAAAGATTCTTTGGCCTGTAATCATAAATATGTCGACCAATTTTAAGCCTTGTGCCAATCAATTGAAAACACCTTCCTTAAACCACAATACCTTTGTCGTACAGAACTAGAGCACCTCCTAGCCCACAGCGAGGCTCGCATAAAGCTGATAGTCACCGATGGCGTCTTCTCCATGGACGGTACTGTGGCACCGATCAAGGGGCTGCGTGATTTAGCTGACAAGTACCGCACCGTACTGGCAGTGGATGACAGTCATGCGACTGGATTCTTTGGGGAGACTGGACGGTGAGTTTGGTGATATATTTCTACCCTTGAAGGAAGTAGTAATCGTCATTGTATGAATGACAGCTGGAGAGATATTTCCAAGGAACATTTAGATTGCCCTAAAGATGAGATATTATGATTCTGGATGACGGTCGATGCAGCGATCATAGACTTATTAAACAGAAAAGTAGGATTTCCCGTAGCTCGCTGCCCGAACTATGGTTCTATAATCTTTTACAAAATTGTTAATATATGAATGGCGATTGAAACAAATAGGTAATCAGTTTTGATCGAAGCGTTCTTATCGCAGGAACTGCATAACACAGTATAAATTCGAAGCTGCATATTGCACGAAGGTCGACTGACTGTCGCCTCTGATTCCTTATCCTAAGTTCGAGTTCAGATAATATTAATTGCTCAGTGGATATCGCGCAAAGTAATATTATGGATGTGGAGCAGTCAACGATTTTCCTTAATGAATTGAATAGTTTGTTTTGGTAGTTGTAAAAACATAGTTTGCCGGTAGTACAAACAATATGACCCCGCACTTTGTTGATGCTGTCCGTATAATGACCGTTTATATAAAATTGCTTGGTTTGTATTCATTTTGTGCATAATTCAAGGCTGGCGTGAGGCCGTGGCATTTACTACATATGGTATTCGCTTGTGTCATTAAAAATTAATACATTTTCCTTATTGCAATCAATGCAATCAACACGTGTGGTGTTTTTTGTTTAATATAAACATTTCACATTTTGTGGAGCTTGCGTATATTTCATAGGTTCTTATTGCTAAATTACAAAGGATCTAGTAAATGCAAGCTCAGTCCAATAAAGACAAAACTTTTGAATGTTCCATCACCTCTAGATATGAATTTGTGTGACTAGTAAATATCACACAAAATCAGTTCCATTTTCAAAGTGAAAACTTCTCTAGATGCAGTGAGTGATTTTTCATAGGCACTTCTGCCGGCAGCCCGTGATAGCCTTTTAGAATGATCTGGTGGGTTTAGTTATAACCATCCCCCCCTAAAACCACGTCTGGATTAGACTGAAATGTCAATTTCTTTTATTTTAGGGGTACAGAAGAATACTGCGGCGTCATGGGTGCGGCAGACATTATCTGTTCGACCCTGGGCAAGGCAGTGAGCGGTGCAGCCGGAGGATACACCACTGGACCCAAAGAACTGATTACTCTGCTGAGGAATGTTTCTAGACCATACCTGTTTTCGAATGCACCACCGCCGGCTGTGGTGTGCTCTTCGATTAAGGTGAGTCCCATTTTTTTTAATTATACGTAGGCGTGCTTGACCACTATCCTACCTGATAGTAAGCGATGATGTGATCGACGGTGTAGTACGCTTGCCTATAAGTACTCTTGACTTAAAGACCCAGAGGTAGTAGCTATCGGGAAGCACAGACGCCGGCAGGGAATTCCACTCCTTAGCTGTACGCATGTAATGAAAGTATTTCTAAAACGTATTTCTAAAGTATTTCTTCTTCGTTATCTTATCTTGAATTTCTTTTGAACCCTAAGTATTAGGATTTTCCAAACCATGTTTACGATGAAAAGTTTCTTTAGCATTGCACTGTCCATTAAACTGGACCGTTGTGGTCACAGGTTAGGTAGCGGTGACACTGACAGAGCGGTTTAGATACTATAGGGTTTTCCAACTGTCCTCGGTCTAGATTTTTCTACACAGTGATTCTTAATGACCGCGATGACTTCATATTTAACCGACTTTCCAAAAAAGAGGAGGTTCTATGTTCGACTGTGTGTACCGATTACCGATTTCTCCATCAATTGTGGACCGATTTTGTAATTTTTTTTTTGTTCGAATAATATGTTCCCGAATTGTTGCCATTTAAATTTGGTGAAGATCTGATGAAGAACTTCGGATATATACAACAGAACTCTTCAATCATCATCATCATCAGCCTATAGCATTCCACTGCTGGACATGGGCCTCTCCAATCGCACGCCATTGGTATCGATTTTCGTCAGCTCTCATCCAGCTGCTACCAGCCACCCTGCGAAGATCATCGCTCCACCTAGCTTGAGGGCGTCCTACGCTACGTTTACCCATTTGTGGTTTTCACTCGAGAATACGTATAATCCAACGGTCATCGATTCTACGGCTTATAAGGCCGGCCCATTGCCACTTCAGCGTGCTTATTCTCTGAGCTATGTCGACAATGTTTGCTATGTTTGGTTCTCTGTCGGATCACCTCGTTCCGGATTCGCTCACTCAGAGAAACCCCAAGCATAGCTTTAACTAATTTTCATAAGCATAACTCTTTAATAAATAACGACAAATCTCTCGGGATTTCTGCAATCGCATGTCTATTTATTGTTTACACTATATCATAAAACAACATCGCGCCGGTATGCTCTAAAGGGGTAAGCAGATGTTAACAGTCCACCCTGGTGCACTCCCATTCTACCGGCAGCCGTATTGCGTAAGTGAATACGGCAACGCAAAGAGTTTGACCGCTATCCAATCGACCAATCACACAGACTGAAAACCACATCGCGTCATTCGCATGTGATTGGTCGATTTGGCCGATTGGATAGCGGTCAAACTCTTTGCGTTGCCGTATTCACTTACGCAGTACGCCTGCGGTTATTTTCAAGTGTCAAGTTTGTCGGGTAATCTACTTTTGGTACCTTATTATAGAACATGCCCATTATGAACAGCTAAAAAGTGAGAAAAAGAAAACGTTTTACAAAAAAAAAATACAACCGAACCGACTTCCAAAAAACGAGTTCCTGTTTCCGTTTCTTCCTGTTTTGACACCGACTTCCAAAATTGAAGTTATTTTTCACTTTGTAGTTTGTTTTTTGGAAGTCAGTTGTATTTTTTTTTAAATAGGCTCTGAACTCAGTGATGCAAAGAATTTCAGGGTAGGTATATAAAATCATTATATATCTACCCTGAAATTCAGTCATTATCATCATTATCACCTTCCTGCAATTCTCTCTTTTCTTCTTCCTTTCCGTCCTGCCAACCATCTCTTTATTGACGTTACGTTGTTTCAATCTTGAAAACTTCTTTAAATTAACACAAATGCTCAATGAAATATAGACTCGTGGTGGATGGTAACATTTTAATAGTATCATAAAACCTTACCTTCTCTGTTCCAGGCTCTAGACCTCGTAGAACAAAGCGGAGATCTTCGCCAGCGCCTCCGAGCCAACACCAAAGCCTTCCGCGAAGGCATGAAGTCGGCTGGTCTAACAGTAGCAGGCGACGAGCATCCCATATGTCCAGTCATGGTGGGAGAGGCGCCGCTAGCTGTGGAACTTGCTACCAACATGTTAAGTAAGTGTCATTGAAGATATTTAATGAGAACACAATGGTAAATCTGCGTTAGATTAAAGTCAAGCGTACCATCGCGGTAAGTGTATAATAGTAGTCTATGGTGCGGTAGCGACCATGGCTACAAAATACCCTGCTCTGCGCTCCTTTGTCCTATCTATTCTGTCCATCAACTCGCATCTAGGTAAGTCTTCTCTACCTTCAGTGAACGCCATATATTATCGCAACCAAGTTTTCTGGTTCCTTAAGGTCGACGCTCACATATCCGCGCCGCAGTCATTGCATTACATAAATCTTTATATGAAATCGTTTGCAGCCTCGCGCATCTATCCGCGCCGCACGACCCGCATTTCGGCAAAATGCTGTAGGTATACGGATTCCACCAGCGCGTGCGGATGACCTCATCAGATTCTTCGCGTTCGATGCTTGCGGAGAGTGCGATGCGAGTGGCGCGTGCGGCGCGAATTGCGCGGCGGATAGGTGCGCGTTCACCTTTAGCCAGATCGTCGGTTCAACTAGATCCTTGTATACCTTTTGTTCTGCGCTGGTAGAAGTGTTGAAATAAAGGAGTAGAGAGCTGCCTCCGTACCATGATGTTTCAAATCTATGTGTATATGTATACAAGTCATTTACATCTGTTCCTTAAGCACAATGAAAATTACGTTGATCTAAGAGCTTATGGTAAACCTCAGAAGATTTCTTGAAGTATATAAAAAATCACTTTTATAGAAGTAAACAATCCTTATTTATTCTACGCACAAAATGTTCCCTTTTTCCCCGAATTATGTTCCACTGAATGGATTTCCCAGGATTTTCCATTTTTACCGACTTCAAAAAAAGGAAGTTATAAATTTGAGACAGTTATGTAGGTATTATTGTGTATGTAATATTGTTGGAATTGCACAATATTCACATAAATGTTAATTGGGCTTGTAAACACGTGTGCCAAGGTACCAACTTGCTTATTTTAGAGATGGTGTACTAAAACTAAAAAGAGAAAAAAAAACTACTTTAAAAGCAAAACACTAAAAAGTTCAAAATAACTTTCGTTTCGGAAGTCGATGTCGAAAAATGATAAAAACAAGATATATCTAACAAAGAAGCCGACTTCCGAAACGAAAGTTATTTAGATTTTTTTATTGTTTTGCTTTTGAAGTCGTTTTATTTTTTTTGTAAAAGTTTTTTAGTGTTTTGTTGAATTTTTCTTATTTCTTATCCTAATTTCATTTTCCAGAGCGCGGCATCTACGTGGTAGCGTTCAGTTACCCGGTGGTTCCAAAGGGGGAAGCGCGCGTGCGCGTGCAACTGAGCGCGGCGCACACGCCCGACGACGTGCAGCGCGCGGTGCACGCCTTCGGAGAGGTGGCCCGCGAGATCGGCATCGTTAAGAAGTAGACGAGTGGGGGTCGGTCTCAAGAACTACTGGATTTTATGGTATTTAGCGGACATCTATGCTATGCCGCCCCATACGATCTACAAAAATGACCTGGGGGGTAACCGTTAGATCTTAGAGCAAGGTTATTTTCTGTGTGCGAGGTGCCTGTAAACGGGCTAGCGTTTTGAAAATTGCCAACAAGATGCAATTTTTGTAGCCCGTTTACAGACACTTATAGGGGCAGATGTATAAGACTTGTAAACATCTGTCCCTTTTTAACAGTCGAACCATAATAGTTTTAACACGTTATGGTTCCAGGGTTGAAGTCACACAAATCCTAGATCGCGCTACCACATTTCTACGTGCGGTTGGAACATATACAACGGCCTGTCAACAACCATCGCGCAGTTTTCCACCAGACTTAACACCTGCCTGGTCGAAAGATCCTTCCTTATCAATGGAGGTTGCGGACTTTTAGACTCTGTTCTACTTACCTCTATAGGTACATTATGGTGTTGAAATGAGTAGGTATACTAGATTTGTCCAGTCCAGATTTTTCTGAGTAGGAACTGATAAAAAAATGCTTTTGCTGAAAGGATTTTTTACACTTGTTCGATTCGGCATTAACCGGCACATCGGGCGTTAAAATTGAATAAAAGTAATTAAAACATTAAAATAGATTCAGGTCGATTTGTTTTTCAACTAATACAGCCAAATCGAATATGAACAAGTGTAGTACGTCTTACAGCTAGATAATTTTCTTACAGAATATTCTTAATTCTTATTTCGTAGATTACGTTTTTATACCAACAGTGTTCTTGAGCTCTGTACTCTTGTATCTTTTCTAGCTCAGTATGATATTTTTTATGTAATATTTGTAAATATCTAAATCAATTCTTAATGTTTGTGTATGTATGGAATAAGAGGACTGAATCAATAAATGTTTTACTGTTATTGCATTTCAAATTATGTCTTTTTTAACTATTTCCAAAAAAGAGGAGGTTCTATGTTCGACTCAGTTTGCTTTTTTTCTTCCTGTCTTCACCGATTTCTCCGTAAATTATGGACTTTAAAAAATCTTTTTGTATTTGAAACGGTTTACTCTCGAGGTGATGGGATACCCTATGGAAATCGAGGAAACTCCTCAAATTTTGCAGCCAACATGGCAAGTATTTGCATTTAAAAAGTGTCATTTTGGTGAAGTGGAACTGATGAGGAAAACCACAGATGGCCACTGGAACTTCTTAATTAGAACTTAAGAAGTATGTTTTGTAAAACACTTGTTGAAGCAAATTTAAATAAATGGTTCTAATGAAAATTGTACCATCGAAGTGATTGGTAATGAAGCCGGAAGTTAGGCACCGGAACTCCGTAATAAAACAATGTATCCCAGTCGTGTTATGAGAAGCCCTTTGGCTATAAATGATTTTCATGGTACCTATACTATAAGGTAACAAACAAAAAAAGTGTTGTAGAACAGAAAAATAATTAACATTTTGACAAAAACAATTAAACCGACTTCCAAAACAAGACACTACAAAGCGAAAAATAATTTTCTTTTCGGAAAACGGTGTAAAAAACGTTAAAAAATAGGTACTAAAGACACCGACTTCCGAATAGAAAGTTTGTTTTGGAAGTCGGTTTATTTTTATTGCTAAAAAGATTTTTTTTTAACCTTGAATGACCCAGCTCCCTATTTTGACATTTTGTATCAACAAAGAACAATACACGGCTTGTTTTAATCATACTACGACTACAAAGAAGGTGACTTAAAGAAGGAATGATGCATCAACCGCAAATACATTGGGATAAGGACAAGAAGATGATGATGTTCTAGTTGTATTACTGGGACAAAATAACTGCGCACCTCGCTGGAATGCGACCCCTCTATCATCTACACGCGCATTCAGTTCGTGTGCCAATAGAGTCAAACGACACAGCGCTACGCACTTTGTCCTTCAGATGGACCATTTTGCGTGGGCCATGGCGGCCGTTTAGTGGTTATTCCAACCAGCCCACCTCCCTTCCAGAAGATAATTAAAGCTCTTGGTTTGCTTAGAACATCTGTGTAAGATCTGGGTGTCCCGAGGGTTTGTGTTCTAATCTGAGTGACGCCTGTGCATTCAAAGAGTACGTGCTCAACGGTTCTCTCAGTTTCCATGCACGCCCTGCACAGAGGGTTGTCCGTTATGCCTATTGTGTGGAGGTTTTTGTTTAGGAAGCAGTGTCCCGTGATGGTCGCCGTCACAAGTAGCAGGCCGTTCAGTTATTTCTACCGAGTCAAACAATGATACGTTGGTGGCAAATAAAACGCTACAGTGTAATAATAACTGATCTATTAACAATAATTTATTACAAGTAATAAAACTCACACTCGTACCGACAAAATAACACACAGTGCGGTCGCGCGTAATAACTACGCTCATTTAGACTATTATTACATTAAATATTTACATTACATCGTACTCAACTCTCACTCGACGATATTGCATTGGTGTATCTCACCGTTCGTTGACACATATCATGCAAGACGCACACAAATTTAAATTAAAACATAAAATAACTGTTCATAAATAAAATTAAAATATCTCAAGTCCAATAAAACACGTAATATAAGTACAAACACTAAATATAGTACAATAATTGAAAATAAGAATGTCACAATTGTTGGAATTTATATACATTGAGGTCAAGTCAAAGAAAAATTGATATTAAATACAGACTGAAATGTATGGCTGAGTATAAAACGTCCGTCCCGCCCGGAGGTTCGTCGTCGAATGCGACATTTAAATCCTTATTTATATTTGGAGGGTATCCGTTCCCTTTGTCTCTCGGTTACGTCGCTACATATATTTGTCGTGTGGACGTATTGAGATCAAGACTGAGCGTTTCTCTCGTCAACCGAGTTCGGTCCACGAGTTTGGAGGAATGATGTGAGTGTGTCCCTCACTGTAGTACTGCGGGCTTCCCTGTAACAAATTTTCGAGTGTTATGTAAAAAAGAAAAAAAAACTTTACGAAACGAAAATACAATATCGAAGGCTCAGTGCAAGTGCCCAGTACTCATAACGGCGTGCGTACATAAGTCATTGCGTATATGAGCTTCGTTTAGAAGCAAAAGGATCGTAACAGGTAACGTCTAAACCCATGGGAAAAAGCATACACTTTGATAACCTAACTACTTCATGTTTCTAAATCCCAGCGATGAGTTATGTGATTTCATGATCAGATTTCTCAGCTGGACATAGGCCTCCAGTCCACTGACCAGGTCTTCGGTCCACATATAGCAACGGTTCCTAACCTTTTTTAACCTGGGACCACGTGGATTTCGTTATTGTCAGCAAGGACCAGAAGTCCAGAAGAAAATTAACTGTGTTAATATAAGTGAACTTTTATCATAAATTCAATTTGTAGCATACCTATTCTTAATTAAAAGTATGTAAGATGCATGGAAAACACAACATTTCTGATTGAAACTTGAAATTGGTAAGCATCAATGTTATCAATGTTATTTTTGAGTTGAAACGTTTAAAATTTTAATCTTTCGCGGACCATATTTTAGTGGTCCGTGAACCATTGGTTGGGACCCAATGCCCTAGAGAGGCTTTCCAATGATGCATCTTCCGGTACGCCGCTGCCACTTCAGAACTTTCTTTAGGTTTCTTTATGTAACGAGGTAATTTTTAGGGTTCCGTACCCAAAGGGCAAAAACGGGGCCCTATTACTAAGACTCCGCGGTCCGTTAGTCTGTCACCAGGCTGTATCTCATGAACCGTGACAGCTAGACAGTTGAATATATATTTTTTTTTCGCTGGATGCGGGACGCACGGGATCAGTCAATGTTTTTCTGTTGCCGCTATAACAACAAATACTAAAAACAGAATAAATTAACTATTTAAGTGGGGCTCCCATACAACAAACGTGATTTTTTTTTGCCGTTTTTTGTGATAATGGTACGGAACCCTTCGTGCGCGAGTCCGACTCGCACTTGGCTGGTTTTAGTCATTATTTACCTGGCGGTAACGTGGTCGTACTAGTAGAGGTGGTGTTGACAGCGGCTGCCGTGCTCGCCACCGTAGGAATCGGCGCCACCGTCGGCGCTGATGTACTTACAGGCTTCTGAAAATAGTGATGGGCACAACATAACACTGAGTTCGTAAAATTTGTCTGCTTGTCAACCTAAATAAATGTGATAAATTGTTAAAATGAAAAGTATTGCCATCAATTGTGTGTTACACAATCACCAAGCAGGTTAGTGGAGTAATCATTAGCAACTCGTAGTGAGCTGACCCACAAATATACAGTATATATATATATACCGTATATTTGGGGGTCAGCCCCAATAGGCTGACGTCTAGACTAGATAAATAACACGTAATAACAAATAATTATATCTAAAACGGAACGGTACATGCTAGTCAGTAAAATATCTCTGCAATTTACTACGTATATTTAATCAGTGTTGATTGTATGAATTGATTTGCATTGCGTTATGATTGAGATCCTTGTGGTATGATTAGATACCTAACGTACCCAACTTCATACATTGGCACCGACAATTATTGATCACTAGCTGTGCCCGTGGCTTCGCTCCCGTCAACTGCCTACCTACCCTACCCTACTCTACCTACCTACCTTACCTACTGTACCTGCAAACCATATTCTTTTATTTTTTTCTTTCATAAGAACCTTCTCCTAGCAATAACAAACACAACAAAAAAAGATTTAGCGAAATCGGTCCAGCCATTCACGCGTGATGCCATGACCAAGGGAAATAGGCATTCATTTTTATATATATAGATAAGAATCAACATGCTAGGCCGTGTTCCACAAATTAGCGCGAAGAATCGAAGTTTGAAGTCTCAGGAACATTTTTGGCTTTGATCATACGTCGTTCATTCAAGCTTTAATCTATGTTTGATGTTTATTAATGTGATTGTAACTACAATTAACTTATAGGCTGATGATCTGGGCGCCCTGATTAAAATCAAACGCGTCACACTTAATTATTGTTCATAATAATTTAAATTGATTTTAAATGAGCACAGATGTTCGTTATGTATTGATGTTTCCATTAATATTGGATTAAAAACGAATTAAAAGCAACAAATTCTCAAACATTTTGTCAGTAGGTAACAAAAATTATTTAAACTTCTGGAAGATTGATTGATTTTTCAAGGTGTATATCAAATAAAAGTTTTACACTATTGTTAACAAATGATCTTTTTACCCCACTGCCGAAGGAGGGTAATTTGTTTATCAGTATATGTATGTATGTTTGTTCCCATATGGCGTTCTAGAGACCAAAAGCTTAGGCCAATTTTGATGATTCTTACGTTAATCGATTCGTCTTAACCTTCGAGTGTCACAGGCCACAATAAAATTAAAAATATAATGGCGGCTTTTGGGCGCCATATTGTGGGAGGCCCAATTTTTTTCTTCCAACCCTATCGTGTGGGATTTAAGAGGCGATTTCAAAAATATATAACACTTACCCTGACTTTCTCAGCTCTAAATTATCGCAGAATCAACGTGACAAATTGTCAAGCAAGCGTTATGCTGTGATTGGCTGTTGAAAATTGTTGGAACTATGAACGCCTACGCTAAACTTAATAGCAATGTGTCTAATGCGCGCATGTCTGCTGTATATAATATTGAGGCTCTCTCTTCCATGTAATTGTGAACTGTCAGTCACGTTGTAAAATTAACTTCCTTTAAATAAAATAGTCTTGTTGCTTAAACTGCCTTTATTCTCATTTCATCAGGTTATGGGCCCAGCCTAGCCTGTCGTTAAAAGTTATCTTTGCCATTTGAATAGTTTTAGTAAAAGTAAAAGTAAAATCACGAGTATAACCTCACTTAGTTACCGCGCTCGCGAGTGAAAATTTTCTTTTACAGATTGAACATTTAATATCTATTTATGGCTGGAAATAATCCAATGATATCAATTGAAAAGCTGAATGGCCGTGGCAATTGGGCGAGTTGGAGTTTTGCAGTCAAGGCATACTTGCAACATGAAGATTTGTACAACTGTATTTTGCAAGAACCGAAGGCCGCTGACCCTAACTCAGTTAGACAAGACACCAAAGCTAAGTCAAAGTTGATTTTATTGGTTGATCCAATTTTATTCGTACATATACAAGAAGCCCAAAATGCAAAAGAAGTATGGGACAATTTGGCAAAGGCATTTGAAGACAGTGGCTTAACTCGTAAAGTAGGGTTATTAAAAGAGCTTATTAATACCAATTTGGAAAACAGTACATCGGTTGAAGACTATGTGAATAAAATAATGACAGCCGCGCACAAGTTAAGGAATATAAAATTCAACGTGGACGATGAGTGGTTGGGCACACTAATGTTGGCAGGATTGCCAGAAATGTACAAGCCCATGATTATGGGCTTGGAAAGTTCCGGTATGAAGATTAGTGCTGATTTAGTCAAAAATAAGTTACTACAGGAAGTAAAGACATCAGACACTACCGCACTTTATACAAACACAAAAAATAATCAGCCCAAAAGTGATCAATTTAAAAATAAAAAAGGCCCAAGGTGCTTTCATTGTAATAAGTACGGACATCTTAGTCGAAATTGTTGGCATAAAAATACAAGTACTAATAAAAAAAACGATAAAGAAACAGGATATGTTGCAGCTTTTTCAGCATCCACAGCAAATGTCTCTAATTTTTGGTATGTTGATTCAGGGGCATCTATGCATATGACTCAGCACCGGGATTGGCTCACTGATATCACTCCTTCATCTGTACCGAGCATAAGAATTGCTAACAACAAAGTACTAAAAGTAGAATGCTGCGGTAATGCAAGTATTAAGGTAAATGCAAAAGATGGCAGCACCAGTTACATACAGGTGAGGAATGTTTTATATGTACCAGACTTAAAGACAAATTTGTTATCAGTTAGCAAAATCATTAAAAGTGGATGCAGAATAACATTTAATGAAAGTGGGTGTCTAATCTACAATCCAAGCAACAAGTTAGTTGCAAGGGCAGACTTAATCTATGAGACATATCGGTTAAATACTTGTAGAAATCAAAAAATGCCGTCTGACATACAAGTCATGTTGGCTAAAACTGATGATGATATTTACTTGTGGCATCAAAGGATGGGTCACTTAAATTTCACAAATCTAATTAAAATACCTAAATGTACAGAAGGCGTAAAGCTGTCATCAAGAATAGAGAATTCCATTTGTGTAACATGCCTTGAAGGTAAGCAAACAAGAAAACCATTCCCCACTGAAGGCTCCCGTGCAACCAGCTTGCTAGAGCTAATCCACAGTGATGTGTGTGGACCGATGAAGCATACTTCTATAGGAGGGGCAAGGTATTTTGTTACCTTCATTGATGATTTCTCTCGGCAAGTACATGTATATTTTATTCAAAACAAGAGTGAAGTATTTGAAAAATTTGTAGAATTTAAGAATAGAGTAGAAAATGAGCTAAGTACAAAAATTAAAACTCTTAGAAGCGATAATGGAACAGAATACAAAAATAATAATTTTGATGCTTATTTGAAGAAAAATGGAATACTGCACCAAACTTCCAATCCATACACTCCTGAACAGAACGGCCTCAGTGAAAGAATGAATAGGACTTTGATAGAACGCGCTAAATGTATGATAATAAATGCTGAATTGCAGGTCACATTCTGGGCAGAAGCGGTTGCTACAGCTGCATACATTGTCAACCGATCTCCCACCAGCACCTTATCTGATGTAACGCCTTATGAAATATGGACTGGAAAGAAGCCAAACATAAGTCACATGAGGATTTTTGGATGTCCTGCAATGGTGCTTGTTCCTAAGGAGAACAGGACCAAACTTGATGTGAAGTCACGTAAGTTAATATTTGTTGGCTACAGTAACAGTACAAAAGGCTACAGATTCATAGATCCTGAAACAAAAAAAGGAATTATAAGTAGAGATGTGGTGTTTCTAGAGGCTTCAATTAAAAGAAATATTGTGAATGATGAACCTAAAAAAGAAAAGAACATTAGTAAAAATGACATGGAGATAGAGGAAAATAAAAATGAAAATGTAAAGGAAAGTTGTAATAAAGTAAAAGAAAAGAAAACTGTATACTTACCTAATGGTGGACCTGAAGAACCTGTCGAAAGAAATTTTGATAATGAAATTCATGACAGAGGAGAAACACAGGATGAATCTCAAAGTATTTATATTTCAGAGGATTCTGATCAATTTGAGGATGTTAATGATGAGACATACTTACCTGATGGGACACTTGACTCTCCATCGGTATCAAACATAACTTTGAGACCGCTGCCACAAAGAATGAGAAGCCACAATAATGATATTCAGCAAAGTCCCTCATCACTAATGTGTCTTAATGTTGAATCAACAATGAATTTATTAAACAATGATCCACAAAGTCTTCAAGAAGCTCTAAACAGTAAAAAAGCTGATGAATGGAGGAGCGCTATGGATGAAGAATATCAGTCATTGATTAAGAATAATACATGGACACCAGTTAACTTACCAAAAGAGAAATCAGTAATTCCCTGCAGATGGGTTTATAAAACTAAGACAGACGGCAATGGATCTATTACCCGTTATAAAGCTAGACTGGTAATTAAAGGATATAAACAAGTCAAGGGCATTGATTACAATGAGGTCTATGCTCCAGTGGTACGTTATACATCTATAAGGTACCTCATTGGTCTTGCTGCTAAATATAGACTCAAAATACACCAAATGGACGCAGTCACAGCATTTCTACAAGGTGACATCAATGAAGAAATTTACATGTCCTTTCCACCTGGCTATGAAGATCAAAATAAAGTATGTAGACTAAACAAGTCAATATATGGACTTAAACAAGCCAGCAGACAATGGAATATGAAATTAAATACTACCTTATTAGAAATTGGAATGACTCGTTCAAACATAGATCCATGCATTTACTACCGAATTTTAAATGAAAATGATATGCTTCTTATAACAGTATATGTTGACGATATACTTTGTTTCTTTAATAATGATGAAACAGCACAATTGATAAAAGGGAAGTTAAAACAAAAATTCTACATGAAGGACTTAGGACCAGCCAAACATTGCATCGGTTTTAGAATTTCACAAGATGAAAATGAGATTTCTATTGATCAATCTATTTATGTAGAAAATATACTTACACGATTTGGTATGAACAATTGTAAGCCAATGTGGACACCAGCTGATGCCAATGTCAAAATGAAGAAGGGTGAAGGTCAACAGGAGATTTTAAAGGACATTCCATACCAAGAAATAATTGGCTGCTTATTATATTTATCACAAGGGACTCGACCCGACATCACTTATGTAGTAAATTCTCTGAGTAGGTACAATAGTCAACCTACTAATGAACATTGGGTGGCTCTAAAACGAGTTTTGAGGTACCTGAAAGCTACAATGCTTATGAAACTGGTTTATAAAAGGAATGTTGATGGAAGAATTTCAGGCTATTGCGATTCAGACTGGGCAAGTGATGATGAGGATAGAAGATCATGCACAGGCTACATATTTTTATTCCAGGGTGCCGCAGTAAGCTGGAATTCTAAGAAACAGCAGACCATAGCTCTTTCTACAAGTGAGGCTGAATATATGGCTCTATCGTCGGCCATTCAGGAAGCTCTTTGGTTGAAACAGCTGGCAGACGAGTTCCAACCAGAATTTAAAGGTACACCTTTAACCCTTTATTGCGATAATCAGAGTGCGATTAGTCTTTCAGGTAATGCTGCCTACCACGCACGCAGTAAGCATATAGACGTCCGCTATCACTTTGTACGAGAGAAGATTGCTGCCAAACAAGTCGTGGTTCAATATAAATGCACTAGAGACATGGTCGCCGATATCTTGACAAAAGGACTCCATCGACCGAAGCATGAAAACTTCACCACATCAATGGGTTTAATTTTAAAGCGTCAGCGTCCAGGAGAGGATGTTGGAACTATGAACGCCTACGCTAAACTTAATAGCAATGTGTCTAATGCGCGCATGTCTGCTGTATATAATATTGAGGCTCTCTCTTCCATGTAATTGTGAACTGTCAGTCACGTTGTAAAATTAACTTCCTTTAAATAAAATAGTCTTGTTGCTTAAACTGCCTTTATTCTCATTTCATCAGGTTATGGGCCCAGTCTAGCCTGTCGTTAAAAGTTATCTTTGCCATTTGAATAGTTTTAGTAAAAGTAAAAGTAAAATCACGAGTATAACCTCACTTAGTTACCGCGCTCGCGAGTGAAAATTTTCTTTTACAGATTGAACATTTAATATCTATTTATGGCTGGAAATAATCCAATGATATCAATTGAAAAGCTGAATGGCCGTGGCAATTGGGCGAGTTGGAGTTTTGCAGTCAAGGCATACTTGCAACATGAAGATTTGTACAACTGTATTTTGCAAGAACCGAAGGCCGCTGACCCTAACTCAGTTAGACAAGACACCAAAGCTAAGTCAAAGTTGATTTTATTGGTTGATCCAATTTTATTCGTACATATACAAGAAGCCCAAAATGCAAAAGAAGTATGGGACAATTTGGCAAAGGCATTTGAAGACAGTGGCTTAACTCGTAAAGTAGGGTTATTAAAAGAGCTTATTAATACCAATTTGGAAAACAGTACATCGGTTGAAGACTATGTGAATAAAATAATGACAGCCGCGCACAAGTTAAGGAATATAAAATTCAACGTGGACGATGAGTGGTTGGGCACACTAATGTTGGCAGGATTGCCAGAAATGTACAAGCCCATGATTATGGGCTTGGAAAGTTCCGGTATGAAGATTAGTGCTGATTTAGTCAAAAATAAGTTACTACAGGAAGTAAAGACATCAGACACTACCGCACTTTATACAAACACAAAAAATAATCAGCCCAAAAGTGATCAATTTAAAAATAAAAAAGGCCCAAGGTGCTTTCATTGTAATAAGTACGGACATCTTAGTCGAAATTGTTGGCATAAAAATACAAGTACTAATAAAAAAAACGATAAAGAAACAGGATATGTTGCAGCTTTTTCAGCATCCACAGCAAATGTCTCTAATTTTTGGTATGTTGATTCAGGGGCATCTATGCATATGACTCAGCACCGGGATTGGCTCACTGATATCACTCCTTCATCTGTACCGAGCATAAGAATTGCTAACAACAAAGTACTAAAAGTAGAATGCTGCGGTAATGCAAGTATTAAGGTAAATGCAAAAGATGGCAGCACCAGTTACATACAGGTGAGGAATGTTTTATATGTACCAGACTTAAAGACAAATTTGTTATCAGTTAGCAAAATCATTAAAAGTGGATGCAGAATAACATTTAATGAAAGTGGGTGTCTAATCTACAATCCAAGCAACAAGTTAGTTGCAAGGGCAGACTTAATCTATGAGACATATCGGTTAAATACTTGTAGAAATCAAAAAATGCCGTCTGACATACAAGTCATGTTGGCTAAAACTGATGATGATATTTACTTGTGGCATCAAAGGATGGGTCACTTAAATTTCACAAATCTAATTAAAATACCTAAATGTACAGAAGGCGTAAAGCTGTCATCAAGAATAGAGAATTCCATTTGTGTAACATGCCTTGAAGGTAAGCAAACAAGAAAACCATTCCCCACTGAAGGCTCCCGTGCAACCAGCTTGCTAGAGCTAATCCACAGTGATGTGTGTGGACCGATGAAGCATACTTCTATAGGAGGGGCAAGGTATTTTGTTACCTTCATTGATGATTTCTCTCGGCAAGTACATGTATATTTTATTCAAAACAAGAGTGAAGTATTTGAAAAATTTGTAGAATTTAAGAATAGAGTAGAAAATGAGCTAAGTACAAAAATTAAAACTCTTAGAAGCGATAATGGAACAGAATACAAAAATAATAATTTTGATGCTTATTTGAAGAAAAATGGAATACTGCACCAAACTTCCAATCCATACACTCCTGAACAGAACGGCCTCAGTGAAAGAATGAATAGGACTTTGATAGAACGCGCTAAATGTATGATAATAAATGCTGAATTGCAGGTCACATTCTGGGCAGAAGCGGTTGCTACAGCTGCATACATTGTCAACCGATCTCCCACCAGCACCTTATCTGATGTAACGCCTTATGAAATATGGACTGGAAAGAAGCCAAACATAAGTCACATGAGGATTTTTGGATGTCCTGCAATGGTGCTTGTTCCTAAGGAAAACAGGACCAAACTTGATGTGAAGTCACGTAAGTTAATATTTGTTGGCTACAGTAACAGTACAAAAGGCTACAGATTCATAGATCCTGAAACAAAAAAAGGAATTATAAGTAGAGATGTGGTGTTTCTAGAGGCTTCAATTAAAAGAAATATTGTGAATGATGAACCTAAAAAAGAAAAGAACATTAGTAAAAATGACATGGAGATAGAGGAAAATAAAAATGAAAATGTAAAGGAAAGTTGTAATAAAGTAAAAGAAAAGAAAACTGTATACTTACCTGATGGTGGACCTGAAGAACCTGTCGAAAGAAATTTTGATAATGAAATTCATGACAGAGGAGAAACACAGGATGAATCTCAAAGTATTTATATTTCAGAGGATTCTGATCAATTTGAGGATGTTAATGATGAGACATACTTACCTGATGGGACACTTGACTCTCCATCGGTATCAAACATAACTTTGAGACCGCTGCCACAAAGAATGAGAAGCCACAATAATGATATTCAGCAAAGTCCCTCATCACTAATGTGTCTTAATGTTGAATCAACAATGAATTTATTAAACAATGATCCACAAAGTCTTCAAGAAGCTCTAAACAGTAAAAAAGCTGATGAATGGAGGAGCGCTATGGATGAAGAATATCAGTCATTGATTAAGAATAATACATGGACACCAGTTAACTTACCAAAAGAGAAATCAGTAATTCCCTGCAGATGGGTTTATAAAACTAAGACAGACGGCAATGGATCTATTACCCGTTATAAAGCTAGACTGGTAATTAAAGGATATAAACAAGTCAAGGGCATTGATTACAATGAGGTCTATGCTCCAGTGGTACGTTATACATCTATAAGGTACCTCATTGGTCTTGCTGCTAAATATAGACTCAAAATACACCAAATGGACGCAGTCACAGCATTTCTACAAGGTGACATCAATGAAGAAATTTACATGTCCTTTCCACCTGGCTATGAAGATCAAAATAAAGTATGTAGACTAAACAAGTCAATATATGGACTTAAACAAGCCAGCAGACAATGGAATATGAAATTAAATACTACCTTATTAGAAATTGGAATGACTCGTTCAAACATAGATCCATGCATTTACTACCGAATTTTAAATGAAAATGATATGCTTCTTATAACAGTATATGTTGACGATATACTTTGTTTCTTTAATAATGATGAAACAGCACAATTGATAAAAGGGAAGTTAAAACAAAAATTCTACATGAAGGACTTAGGACCAGCCAAACATTGCATCGGTTTTAGAATTTCACAAGATGAAAATGAGATTTCTATTGATCAATCTATTTATGTAGAAAATATACTTACACGATTTGGTATGAACAATTGTAAGCCAATGTGGACACCAGCTGATGCCAATGTCAAAATGAAGAAGGGTGAAGGTCAACAGGAGATTTTAAAGGACATTCCATACCAAGAAATAATTGGCTGCTTATTATATTTATCACAAGGGACTCGACCCGACATCACTTATGTAGTAAATTCTCTGAGTAGGTACAATAGTCAACCTACTAATGAACATTGGGTGGCTCTAAAACGAGTTTTGAGGTACCTGAAAGCTACAATGCTTATGAAACTGGTTTATAAAAGGAATGTTGATGGAAGAATTTCAGGCTATTGCGATTCAGACTGGGCAAGTGATGATGAGGATAGAAGATCATGCACAGGCTACATATTTTTATTCCAGGGTGCCGCAGTAAGCTGGAATTCTAAGAAACAGCAGACCATAGCTCTTTCTACAAGTGAGGCTGAATATATGGCTCTATCGTCGGCCATTCAGGAAGCTCTTTGGTTGAAACAGCTGGCAGACGAGTTCCAACCAGAATTTAAAGGTACACCTTTAACCCTTTATTGCGATAATCAGAGTGCGATTAGTCTTTCAGGTAATGCTGCCTACCACGCACGCAGTAAGCATATAGACGTCCGCTATCACTTTGTACGAGAGAAGATTGCTGCCAAACAAGTCGTGGTTCAATATAAATGCACTAGAGACATGGTCGCCGATATCTTGACAAAAGGACTCCATCGACCGAAGCATGAAAACTTCACCACATCAATGGGTTTAATTTTAAAGCGTCAGCGTCCAGGAGAGGATGTTGGAACTATGAACGCCTACGCTAAACTTAATAGCAATGTGTCTAATGCGCGCATGTCTGCTGTATATAATATTGAGGCTCTCTCTTCCATGTAATTGTGAACTGTCAGTCACGTTGTAAAATTAACTTCCTTTAAATAAAATAGTCTTGTTGCTTAAACTGCCTTTATTCTCATTTCATCAGGTTATGGGCCCAGTCTAGCCTGTCGTTAAAAGTTATCTTTGCCATTTGAATAGTTTTAGTAAAAGTAAAAGTAAAATCACGAGTATAACCTCACTTAGTTACCGCGCTCGCGAGTGAAAATTTTCTTTTACAGATTGAACATTTAATATCTATTTATGGCTGGAAATAATCCAATGATATCAATTGAAAAGCTGAATGGCCGTGGCAATTGGGCGAGTTGGAGTTTTGCAGTCAAGGCATACTTGCAACATGAAGATTTGTACAACTGTATTTTGCAAGAACCGAAGGCCGCTGACCCTAACTCAGTTAGACAAGACACCAAAGCTAAGTCAAAGTTGATTTTATTGGTTGATCCAATTTTATTCGTACATATACAAGAAGCCCAAAATGCAAAAGAAGTATGGGACAATTTGGCAAAGGCATTTGAAGACAGTGGCTTAACTCGTAAAGTAGGGTTATTAAAAGAGCTTATTAATACCAATTTGGAAAACAGTACATCGGTTGAAGACTATGTGAATAAAATAATGACAGCCGCGCACAAGTTAAGGAATATAAAATTCAACGTGGACGATGAGTGGTTGGGCACACTAATGTTGGCAGGATTGCCAGAAATGTACAAGCCCATGATTATGGGCTTGGAAAGTTCCGGTATGAAGATTAGTGCTGATTTAGTCAAAAATAAGTTACTACAGGAAGTAAAGACATCAGACACTACCGCACTTTATACAAACACAAAAAATAATCAGCCCAAAAGTGATCAATTTAAAAATAAAAAAGGCCCAAGGTGCTTTCATTGTAATAAGTACGGACATCTTAGTCGAAATTGTTGGCATAAAAATACAAGTACTAATAAAAAAAACGATAAAGAAACAGGATATGTTGCAGCTTTTTCAGCATCCACAGCAAATGTCTCTAATTTTTGGTATGTTGATTCAGGGGCATCTATGCATATGACTCAGCACCGGGATTGGCTCACTGATATCACTCCTTCATCTGTACCGAGCATAAGAATTGCTAACAACAAAGTACTAAAAGTAGAATGCTGCGGTAATGCAAGTATTAAGGTAAATGCAAAAGATGGCAGCACCAGTTACATACAGGTGAGGAATGTTTTATATGTACCAGACTTAAAGACAAATTTGTTATCAGTTAGCAAAATCATTAAAAGTGGATGCAGAATAACATTTAATGAAAGTGGGTGTCTAATCTACAATCCAAGCAACAAGTTAGTTGCAAGGGCAGACTTAATCTATGAGACATATCGGTTAAATACTTGTAGAAATCAAAAAATGCCGTCTGACATACAAGTCATGTTGGCTAAAACTGATGATGATATTTACTTGTGGCATCAAAGGATGGGTCACTTAAATTTCACAAATCTAATTAAAATACCTAAATGTACAGAAGGCGTAAAGCTGTCATCAAGAATAGAGAATTCCATTTGTGTAACATGCCTTGAAGGTAAGCAAACAAGAAAACCATTCCCCACTGAAGGCTCCCGTGCAACCAGCTTGCTAGAGCTAATCCACAGTGATGTGTGTGGACCGATGAAGCATACTTCTATAGGAGGGGCAAGGTATTTTGTTACCTTCATTGATGATTTCTCTCGGCAAGTACATGTATATTTTATTCAAAACAAGAGTGAAGTATTTGAAAAATTTGTAGAATTTAAGAATAGAGTAGAAAATGAGCTAAGTACAAAAATTAAAACTCTTAGAAGCGATAATGGAACAGAATACAAAAATAATAATTTTGATGCTTATTTGAAGAAAAATGGAATACTGCACCAAACTTCCAATCCATACACTCCTGAACAGAACGGCCTCAGTGAAAGAATGAATAGGACTTTGATAGAACGCGCTAAATGTATGATAATAAATGCTGAATTGCAGGTCACATTCTGGGCAGAAGCGGTTGCTACAGCTGCATACATTGTCAACCGATCTCCCACCAGCACCTTATCTGATGTAACGCCTTATGAAATATGGACTGGAAAGAAGCCAAACATAAGTCACATGAGGATTTTTGGATGTCCTGCAATGGTGCTTGTTCCTAAGGAAAACAGGACCAAACTTGATGTGAAGTCACGTAAGTTAATATTTGTTGGCTACAGTAACAGTACAAAAGGCTACAGATTCATAGATCCTGAAACAAAAAAAGGAATTATAAGTAGAGATGTGGTGTTTCTAGAGGCTTCAATTAAAAGAAATATTGTGAATGATGAACCTAAAAAAGAAAAGAACATTAGTAAAAATGACATGGAGATAGAGGAAAATAAAAATGAAAATGTAAAGGAAAGTTGTAATAAAGTAAAAGAAAAGAAAACTGTATACTTACCTGATGGTGGACCTGAAGAACCTGTCGAAAGAAATTTTGATAATGAAATTCATGACAGAGGAGAAACACAGGATGAATCTCAAAGTATTTATATTTCAGAGGATTCTGATCAATTTGAGGATGTTAATGATGAGACATACTTACCTGATGGGACACTTGACTCTCCATCGGTATCAAACATAACTTTGAGACCGCTGCCACAAAGAATGAGAAGCCACAATAATGATATTCAGCAAAGTCCCTCATCACTAATGTGTCTTAATGTTGAATCAACAATGAATTTATTAAACAATGATCCACAAAGTCTTCAAGAAGCTCTAAACAGTAAAAAAGCTGATGAATGGAGGAGCGCTATGGATGAAGAATATCAGTCATTGATTAAGAATAATACATGGACACCAGTTAACTTACCAAAAGAGAAATCAGTAATTCCCTGCAGATGGGTTTATAAAACTAAGACAGACGGCAATGGATCTATTACCCGTTATAAAGCTAGACTGGTAATTAAAGGATATAAACAAGTCAAGGGCATTGATTACAATGAGGTCTATGCTCCAGTGGTACGTTATACATCTATAAGGTACCTCATTGGTCTTGCTGCTAAATATAGACTCAAAATACACCAAATGGACGCAGTCACAGCATTTCTACAAGGTGACATCAATGAAGAAATTTACATGTCCTTTCCACCTGGCTATGAAGATCAAAATAAAGTATGTAGACTAAACAAGTCAATATATGGACTTAAACAAGCCAGCAGACAATGGAATATGAAATTAAATACTACCTTATTAGAAATTGGAATGACTCGTTCAAACATAGATCCATGCATTTACTACCGAATTTTAAATGAAAATGATATGCTTCTTATAACAGTATATGTTGACGATATACTTTGTTTCTTTAATAATGATGAAACAGCACAATTGATAAAAGGGAAGTTAAAACAAAAATTCTACATGAAGGACTTAGGACCAGCCAAACATTGCATCGGTTTTAGAATTTCACAAGATGAAAATGAGATTTCTATTGATCAATCTATTTATGTAGAAAATATACTTACACGATTTGGTATGAACAATTGTAAGCCAATGTGGACACCAGCTGATGCCAATGTCAAAATGAAGAAGGGTGAAGGTCAACAGGAGATTTTAAAGGACATTCCATACCAAGAAATAATTGGCTGCTTATTATATTTATCACAAGGGACTCGACCCGACATCACTTATGTAGTAAATTCTCTGAGTAGGTACAATAGTCAACCTACTAATGAACATTGGGTGGCTCTAAAACGAGTTTTGAGGTACCTGAAAGCTACAATGCTTATGAAACTGGTTTATAAAAGGAATGTTGATGGAAGAATTTCAGGCTATTGCGATTCAGACTGGGCAAGTGATGATGAGGATAGAAGATCATGCACAGGCTACATATTTTTATTCCAGGGTGCCGCAGTAAGCTGGAATTCTAAGAAACAGCAGACCATAGCTCTTTCTACAAGTGAGGCTGAATATATGGCTCTATCGTCGGCCATTCAGGAAGCTCTTTGGTTGAAACAGCTGGCAGACGAGTTCCAACCAGAATTTAAAGGTACACCTTTAACCCTTTATTGCGATAATCAGAGTGCGATTAGTCTTTCAGGTAATGCTGCCTACCACGCACGCAGTAAGCATATAGACGTCCGCTATCACTTTGTACGAGAGAAGATTGCTGCCAAACAAGTCGTGGTTCAATATAAATGCACTAGAGACATGGTCGCCGATATCTTGACAAAAGGACTCCATCGACCGAAGCATGAAAACTTCACCACATCAATGGGTTTAATTTTAAAGCGTCAGCGTCCAGGAGAGGATGTTGGAACTATGAACGCCTACGCTAAACTTAATAGCAATGTGTCTAATGCGCGCATGTCTGCTGTATATAATATTGAGGCTCTCTCTTCCATGTAATTGTGAACTGTCAGTCACGTTGTAAAATTAACTTCCTTTAAATAAAATAGTCTTGTTGCTTAAACTGCCTTTATTCTCATTTCATCAAAAATTCATTCATTTGTCACATTAATTTTGGGATAATTTAGAGTTATATGTTTAAAACTAGGTAGTTCGAAAAAAAAGCAAACTAAAAGGTTATAAATAAAAAAGTTGTTTAAAAAAAACAAAAAAACACGTAAACAAGAAGAAAATCATGCTGTGTAGTCGGTGGATACATCTGGTTTTGGTCAGCCAGCTCGCAATTGTGTATCCTTCGACTGCACAGCATGATTTGCTTCTTGTTTACGTCTTTTTAGTTCGCTTCTTAAGCAGTCGGGTTTTTTGAATTAACTTTTTTTCTATTCATATACAATATTTTGGTCTGAAATGAATTATGGAAATCGTTATAAAATCTTAGTATGGACCCACATAATATTTACAATGTTTCTTGAAGACTGCTACAGTAGACATTTGCACTGTAATTGGTCCATATTGATTTCTCTACTTGAATCTGAATTGAGTCCTCAATCAAACTAATTCACATTGTATTGGTTTGTAATAAGGTTGAAGCTCACATTTCCTTTTTGCGTCCATCAATAAAAATGACAAGTCTTCAATTTCAGCAATTATTCCACTCACCTATTCACCTTTATTCAATTTTAATTCACCTTTCATTGTGATTCAAGGTACCAAAATATTCCGGAAATACCTACACTGATAATTTATGTACTTATATCCTTAAATTAAAAAAAAAACTAAGTATTAAGACCTACAAATGCACCTTCATTGCATGTTAATTTTCGCCTCATTCAATGTAAGGTTGTTTCAAGGTACCAAGATGTGCCGGAAATAACTACACTGATAAAGTACTGTTCATCCTTGCATTCAGAACCTAGGAATTAAACTTACAGATTCACCTTAAAGGAATGTCAATTTCCTCCTCATATTTAAATTCAAGGTGCCAAATACTCTTGCATCGATAATTTTAAGTTCTATTATCCTTAAATTGAAAACCTAGGCCTTAAGACTTACAGGTTGACTTTTATTGAATGCAAATTTTCGCCTTCCATTGATATTCAAGGTACCAAAATGCGGCGGAAATATCTGCATTGATAACTTACAAAACAGATTATCCTTCTATTTTGAACCCTGAGCATTAAGAATTACAGATTCATCTTTATTGAATGTAAATTTTCGCCTTTCATTGAAATTCAAGGTGCCAAAATGGGGCGGAAATACCTGCATCGATAACTGAAGTACTTAGTATACTAACATTCAGAAGATAGTTAGGCATGGAGTATGACCAGTTAAGCAAACTTAATAGATTCAGCTTTATTCCGTAAATTGCCGCTTCCCATTGAAATTCAAAGCACCAAAATTTCACGGAAATACCTACCTGCCTACCTACACCGAAGCATAACTGGCAAAACGAGGGTATACTGTAGATCCAAACCCATTGGGATATACAGTATGCACAAAGTTATGTGACTATCCTTAAATACCGATCCTAGGTATCAAGATTTAAGACTTACAGTAATTTCCTGTATCCTATTCTGCAAGGCTTCGACTTTGCTCGTGAGCGTCGTGTTAACTGCCCCGAGGTCTGTTCGGATATCTTCGTGCCTCTTCGTGTTCGCCGAGACGTTGGCGATCGTCTCGTTCGCCTTGGCGTCGAGCAGGTGTAGAAGAGTCTTTACTTCTTCCACCCCTGCTACTGCTGCTAAGGCCTGCTTGTGGGTTGAACTTATCGAACTGTCGAAACCGTTGATCTGGAAAAAGAGAAAGATTGGGGTACTTTTATGCACTGGGAAAAACTGTGGTATTTGAATTTTTAATCTAAATGAAACGTTTTCTGTGAAGAATACGACGCACATGATAGAGTGCCCAAGTGCCTATACAGGATACAGGATAGGCCAAAGTTCGTGGATCAAACGAAACAGGGCGATAGTTGGGGTGATAACCAGTAAAAAAAAAGAACCTAACTTTAAACCTCTTTAGGACCTACTGCAAATAACCCCAACTATCAACCTGTTACGTTTGATCCATGATGTTTTGCCCACCCCGTACACCTGAAATTTAAAGAACGCTACTGATGTTGCGATTGGCGTGGCCACCTACTGGGCCCGAAGTATTAAAAGGCGTTTCCATCGACTCGAAAGAAACAACTCTTGTGAATTGTCTTTCTCAGGTTGAAGGGAATATTTTAGTAAGTAAAGTTCCCGGTAAATATTAGGAGATAAGATGATTATTTTACGAGGGCACCTGATTACGTAGTTTCTTATCATGGGGATTCTATTCTGAGCGATAAAGCGCTATCGCTTATGACGCGTTTTATTTGCACAGACGACAAAGGCCGAAATCCGACCTAATCCGACTTTAAAACAATCTAGAAAACCACAATTTTTAACGTTATAACCGATAAGTGAAGATAATCTGGTTAAGACACTAGGTGCGTCATCGTTGCATGTGATGTAGCGATTAGATTAAGTATTGACCTATATACCAATATAAACTACAATAATACATAGTAAGGATGATCAAAATTCTCTGATATTAAGCTGTGGACATGAGATAAGAACAACTAAAAAAAACAGTTTGATCCGTTGTAGGAAAACAACATATTAAATGTTGTGAAATTTTGATGTTTACTCCTTGGCAGATTCTGGATCTGAGGTCAAATTTAGGACCACTTATTACTCCTGGTATCAAAGTTGTTTTGAACCTTAACTAATCACAGATAGAGTTCAAATTCGGATGTTTTCATATTTTAAAGTTGTTTATTACATAATTGCAACATATTTAAATCATTGGGGTTACCCGAGGATCTAATTATTTTACAATAAAACAAACCTTAAGTTCAAAGCTGTAAATAACGTGCCATATTTAGTGATAACTCAGTTAGTCATTTTCTATAAGAGTTTATAATATGCTGATAAGTATTTTGACCTCGCAACCCAAGTCGGTGACCGTTATTACTTTCTGCGCTTGCATTATGCTTTGGAACTGTATACGGTACTGAAACTGATCCCGCACGTCAGACGGAGAATCGGAAACTCCTAGTCAGTCCAGCTTTAGGGCCGATTTCTGAATTGAGTATTTAGTGTTAAGAACGTGTCAAACGCTAATTTGATGTCAAATGTTGGCAGATTTTCTGGCTAAAGTAGAATTTGAAAGATAATTATTCAAATTGAAAATCTAACGCAGGTTAGAATATTCTTCATTTTGGTTAGATTTGAAGACACAGACGCATGAAGGGACAAAGCAAAAACAAAGATTGTAAAGCACTTAATTTAAGTTGCAATAAACTATTAGTTCAACAAGTACGGACCTTGCTATCTACCTGAGTTTTTCAGCACTATGCAGCTATCTAACAATTAGTACCAATACAACAGAAGCACAAAAGCCTCCAGTTTTATCAAAGCCCGCCGTTATATATTTATAGTTAGGTCTTAGAGTGTACCGTATCGATCTTTATTCCCTGTCGGTAATAATAGAATAGAACCCTCGAAGGGCTTGCTACAAAAGTGTTTCTATAGAATGCTGGTGCATTTATTTGCCTATGATGATATTATTGAATCCATCATTCTTGTTATATTGAATAGGGTATTGTTTGACATCAATATCATAGAGCTCTGTTAATGTTTATGCAGTCAAGGACATTTACCAAAAAACAACACCTGGTGACGCATTGCTGACATGGATGATGACATGGATTTTAAGGGATACAATTGTTTGATTATAATGTTATCAACGTCACGATCTGCCTTCGTAGAATTCTGGCATTCTTTGGTCACATTGCCAGAAAGGATGGACACCACCTAGCACATGCTCAATGGCAAGATTGATGGATAACGTCCTCGAGGTCGTAGTCCAATAGGATGATCAGACAAATTCCGCACATCGTTGAACACCAGACTGGACGATGATCTCCATGACGCAAAAGGCAGGCATAAGATGGTGCAAATTAGTGAAGGAAAAGTTGTTTCCACGGCGAAGGGAGAATCACGACCCTCAGAAATGAGTGAGGAATTTAGGATTAGTACTGTACCAGCTACTTTACCCTCCCTTTATTCCATATCCTTCAGGTTTTTTTTTAATCCGGCTATATTCAGTGTTTATCTCTTAAAAGGACTCTTTAGAGCACAATTTCATCTCCAAGCTGCCAGTTACAAGAGTTTGGATTAAGGGTTGATGAGTCAGTCAGTGAGTGAGGACTTTTCTTTTTATATGTGCCTATTAATGTTATGGCCACCACGGCAAACTTGCCACGGTAATCTTGCCAATGTGACTTTCTCAATTCATACTTTTTATATACTTTTTAAGTTTATCTTGGACATTGCTGACAACAGTGAAGGAAAACATCGTGAGGAAGCCTGGCCTTATAGTTAGTATAAGTTTGTGCCCCATTCGTGTAATTGCTGCAAGGCGTTCCAGTGCGAGGATAAACGAATAAATACCTGTGAACCAAACGTAGCGACAGTTCTCTGTAGCTCCGCGAGCCTTCTCGGCGTATCAGCTAACTTGGGCGCTGCGGACAGCTGTTCTGAAACCGCAGCCAGTTCCTGGGCCGCTTGCGCCACTCGCGCCGATAATTCTTTGTGTTCCTGGTCTAAGGCCGCGAATTTCGCGCTTAGATCGCTTGCGTTCGCTCGCAACTCTTTGGCAGTCGTGTGACATACTTGTAGAGCGTCGTCGACGCTGTTGCTGCTTCTTGATACTGTTGAAGAAGGAAACAGGATTTTAATTAAAATATTAACTTTAATTGATCCACTGAATAGCCTTTGCATATTCTGTGTGACGAATGTACCTACTAATTAATCTGCCTAGCCTGTTTTTGACTATTTTTGGGTCGTTACTAGGTAAACACAAAACGCCTTGGTAAGACTGGTAGTCAAACTACAGCATATCACGCTGCATACCGCATAGTATTATAACAACATCATCTACATACAATAGTAACAGAAAAATTCACGTCGAAAGTTAGCAAGTTTAGTGTTATAAATTTAATTATGAAGCAAGCGTAAAAATCTTCGTAACCTCTTTTTATAGAACAAAATAAAATGTTAAAAAGCGCAAAGATAATGCATAATAACCAGCAATAATTAACCAGTCAAGAGTTATCCATCTTAGCCATAAATATATTTTTAACGCCTTGGTAACGAAGGAACAATAAAAACATTGTGCCGCAGCTGTTTATCGTTTAGCAGAACTGCAGACGATGGTTGACGGAAACATGTGTCCAAAGGAAGCGAGCTTCTTAATGCAGATCACATGTATGCCTTGGATTGTCATGTCTGCAAGACGGGTGCAATTTTAGGTTCAATTCTATTTCATTTTGAATCTCATAAATGGAGAGTAAAGATAGATATAATAATACCTAGTCGACACTGGGGCTTATCTAAAACCTTTTTCGTTGACCAATAATAAATTTCCAGACTGATAAGATGTGATTTAGTCGTTTACTTCAGTTTTGGGACGTTTAAATAAGCACGTCACACTATTACCAACTAAGGCAACAGTAGTGGCCAATGGAGAACACACGCACAGTCAAGTAGAAAACATTCAGAAATGTGGCGGGGCAATGAAGTCCCAGACAAAGGACATTTCAAAATTAAAGAAGCAGGAAATAACAAAAGGAAGGAAAGAACGGTTTACGGTAAGCATCAATTATAAATCGATTCTGTAAGTGGAAACAATCAAGCGGATGCAACTTCAGCGAATCCGTAAATGTTTTCTACGGAACCCATAGTCTACACAACGAAAATTCACACAGTACCTAAAGACTCAACTGAAGACTAGTAAACATCCTTTGATACGTGTCTTATTAGTAAATAATCGATCAATAGTATCAAGATCAATTTTAATGAAACTTGCAACATTCAGACAGTTCAAGTAGCAAAGACCTCTTACAAATTCAAAGCCAAAACATCTTATGAATAAAATATCACCCTTATCACAAACTTATCGTAAGATATACCCGATTGCGTTTTTTTATGATATCTTAAACGACAAGTTAATAATTAAAATGCCTCCATTGTAAAAATGTCGCTTACGGTAAATCAGATAGGGCTTGGTATGTTCCTACAGTGACTACGCGAGGAATCCTTTTGAAGCGCCATGGCATGAAAATCGCAGGAAGTTCTTCGCAGTAAGTACGGGGTCGGCTTTAGAATTTTTCCTGGCAACAAATTTTGTATAGTGTAAGAAGTATAAATAATTGAGACCTTTGTAGCTAACAGTTGTTTACTTTGACGCCAGTCACGTTTATAGCAAGTCATAGATCTAATGGCCTCCTACCCGTGTACACTTTCCAATGCCCTCTAGCTTTGTTATTATAATAATTATGAAAAAATATTAGTCTAAAGACCAGCCTTCCACATAGAAGTCTGACTTCCATACAATTAGTTTCTGCAATCACGTTTATTAATTTAAGTATAATACGATTTGTCCACAAGATTTCACTATAGGTAAACCATAAACTTTCGATTTCAGACTAACTTTGACCTTCCAAGATCGTTTGGTATGGGCGACCATCAGGAAAAGTTGCCTCCAGGAATAAGTTTTAACGGGCCAGATTCTATTTAAAGCATTTTATGCCAGAACGAACTTTAATATTAACTAGAAGAATGATAATATCACTTGCACTAAGATGAAACACCATATCATTAGATATTAACATGAGAGCCGTGACAGGTGTACCACAAGGCCCTATAATAGGTACCAATCTGACCTTAACTAAATAAAAGTTTAGTCTTAGTTGCCTGTCATTAAACACTTTTCCCGTATTTTAAGTGGTAAACATATTATGAGGCTTTATTTATCCATCAAAGTATACCCTTTGACCAGGAAGTCGCACAACACCGTAACTAAATAATTACTTATTAGTGGACATAAAGGTCTCGTTAGTTCCTTATTTGTTTAACCACTTAACTCGATTCAATGTCAAGGCAAGATGATTGGTGTGGCTGGCACATAGATTGCCATAATTTCTTGTCAAGCGATCATTACAAAATGGACGTCATTTACGGTCATATATGGCACCGTAAAGGCATAAGCAATAATAAACCTAAATAGCACAACCTGCAATAAACTGAATAGTTCTACGCCGTCTGCTGAACTACTGAAACGTTGGAGACTAATTGATTACGAAGTAACACTTGGGAGTTATAAGTTTGCATCGTTTCATTTCAAAGGTGTCAAACGCCTTATGTGAATCTAAATACTACAAAATAGCAGGTATGACACTTTATATGTCAGTGTGTTAATTTTGTGTCCAATTCGACAATGACACGCAAGGTCAATTAAGAGAAGAGAATAATTAGGTCTTCATTGATGCATAACCTAATAAACAATTTAATATAAACAGTGCTATAATGCATCATGACGTTATTTAAGGTACAGTAGAGACATTGAGGAACGCTAATAATAAGATTTTGGTGCTTTAAATTGGATATAAATTCAAATAAAATTCGAAACAATACAATACAAGAGCGAATTTTGTTGCATGATTGGGTTGCATAAAACTATTACCATTGCAAGGCATTGCAAAGTCTGACACTGTTACTATTCCGACAGCATGATTTATTACGTGTTACAATGCCGCATAAGTTATTACAAAGTCTTATTTGAATGATATAAGTGTATTGAACACTAAAATAACAAAAGCTCTACTTGAAAATACAGTCACAATTGAAGTAAACAGTACCTCGCGATGAAAGGATGATAATTGTGAATGCAAAATAGACATCAACAACGTAGGTGTAACTCCATTGTTAAATATTAGCATTGTATGAGAATCCAAGTATAACAGGCGTAGTTGACTTTACATAACGAGATGAGTTTGCACCCACGCTCTGACGTTCACCGCTTTTGTTATGACACAGAATCACTTGAATTTGATTATAATGTCTATGAAAAAAAAAATTATGTGATAGATGAAATAAATGCTTGCTATGTTATTGAAAATACTAAAATCGCTATATGTCTGCCTATAAAATTTGAGGAATTCCCTAGATTTCTATGGTTACCATCATCAGTTTCCAATTTGCTGACAATGTTTTTACAAACAAAAAAGAATTTAGCAAATCCGTCTATATATAATTATGACAGAGTTATGTACGAACATAAATAAATAAAAAAATGATACATGCGAAATGAGAAACTGCTCCTTTTTGGGCAGTCGGTTAAAAACAAATTACACCAGCTGTTTTCAAAACGTCAACTTTCGGTCTACAACTATAAACAAATGAAAGGAATATACCTTCTACAAATTAATCTATTAGCGTGCCTTTACTATACGCGCGCTTACAGCCTGTTCCACCTAATGGCCCATTACAGGGCCTGACGCAATTCGAAAGCTTTTTCTAAGAAATGTTAGACCTTCAAATTTAATTATGCTGATTGTCTATATTCCCAAGGTGAACGAATAACAGTATCAAGACTGATAATGTTTATTTGATACTACTGACTTACAAAGAGGTTTACAATACTTCGGGTAACGTAGATAATGAATGTTATCTAGGTGAAAATTAATTTTGTACTACAAAGAGCTTGGCAGATGCAGACTCAATTTAGATGAATATTTAAGGCTTCATTAATGAAGCAAACTTTTAGCTAGATAAACAGGCAGTAAACACCGAACCTCTGTCCATTTCGATGCGTAGTGAAGCAATCTGTCTCCTGACGTCTACGAAGAGCCAGAGGACGGTGGCAGCTGAGACAACGCAGACACAGAAGGCAAGTGCTGCAGCTAGTCGGACGAAGGGTCTGGAGCGACGGCGACGGGATGTGCGGCGTCCCCAGGGTTCTCCTTCATCACTGGAGGCAGATAGGAGGCGCCCTCCTCGGGAACCTCCGCCGCCGACTAGAGCATCCAGCTCCCGCCTCTTTCTCATCTTCTTGCCTACCCTCAGCGGGACGGCCGCATGCACTGCACTCTCCATAACGCACCACAATGCTACCGCAAACGCATCCGCACACACCCGCAGCACGCACTCACTTTCACGCCACAGACGGTCGCAAACTCTGCAAGGTCTGACACGTGTGATCCGCACCGCGCCGACTTGTCGAATGACCGTAAATGATACTCAGCATATGAAATTACGATGTATAGTCTACTTATTTCTTACACACTGCCTATTAAGAGTTTGTCCGATATTATCAAATGTGCAATGTTTTGTAAATTGGAGCTGCTGTTTGTCTGTGTGTTTATAAGGTGCTTTACGTTTGGTGTGAGCACTTTCAACTCAGTTGCTAGTCTGAACACGGTAGTTTACCGATATGCTTGCGAAACAAGTCTTGGCTTGATTTTATCGCTTTTCAGTGATGATTCATACATAACGACCGATAACAGCTAAATGTTTATGTTACTAATTCACGCATAATACCCTGCGATATGTTACCTATGTAAATATTTTGGAAAATTTTACCTTGAAATATTGATTCAAGGGGTTATAAAACAGTTTGAAGCTGCGCCATAGCTATAGTCTTGGGAAGTTCTATGTGATTAATTCGACAACGCTATATCTACATAAACAAGTTCTTCAATTGGGCGAAAAAATATCTCCAGATTTACCCAATTAATTAACAGAGTGACGTAAGAGCCATGTTAGAGCAGTATTTATAGACACTATTGTGTTTGATTAGAAGGCGGAGAATACGTGATCACGTTTATAATGTGTTTGAACAGGTTGATCACATTCAAATACATTAGCGCTATTAATTCTAAGTATATAATCACGAGGGAACCTAGACGTCTGGGGACACTGTTTCCTTCTACTGTAGAAGAGATGATGTTTCCTCAGACATTGGCTATCAACCTTCTGTCTTATTTATTAGCTCCTGTAAATGTGCATTTATGTAAATAGCCATCTGAACTTGCAATATCTTGTTGTCTGCCTCATGTTTTTACCAGGATATGAATTACTTATTCATCTGTGCCGATACGAGAGAAGAATAGTTCTTTTTTATTAGGGTTCCGTACCCGAAGAGTTCAAATGGAGCCCTATGCTGCTGTCACTCACGTGTCCGTCTGTCTGTCTGTCCGTCGTCTGTCACACAGGATTTACAGTCAAACAGTTGGAGCCTTTATCTTAAAATTTTCACAGTTTAAGCATCTTGTTGAGCCAAAGCCATAAACATGTCAAAAAATAATTTTAAATGTTTTTAAGGAGTACCACTCCCATACAGCAAAAGGGGAGCGAGAAAAACAAATGTTACCTGTCTCATCGAGTGGGGGTTTTGTTGTTAAGAGCTCGTTAAAAAAATGAATACTGAATATTTTGTTTTAAAAAATATTGGAAAACAAAATAATTAGAAGCCACCAAACTCCAAAGTCAACTTATTTAAAAAAATATTTGTTTAGATTTTTTTTTTTACTTCGCATTGACCTAGGAGCTTGAAATTTGGTGATAATGTTTATTAATACATATACTTTACTCAAATTCCAATAAAAAGAAAAGATTTATAAAGATTTTTCTTTGAAATTCCCTCATTTTTCATCTTACAACCAACTTGTTTTGCGGTTTAGTACGGAACCCTAAATGTGCGCAGTACGACACCCACTTTGTCGGTTTTTTGTCTATTATGTTCGTAACATCTACTCCAAGAAACCGGACCTAATTTGAACTTTGTTCCTACTAAGACTGGTTTGGCCTGTTTTGTGTGCAGATCAATTATCTAACTAATGAATTTATATCTATCTGTAACTGTGTATGTTTGTTTGTAAACGGTAATCTCTAGAAATACTGATCTGATTAAGAAAATACTATCACTGCTGGAAAGCTACACTTTCACAAAGTGTTTTAGATACCCTGCTTTTAAGGGTTCCGTACCCAACGGGTAAAAACAGGACCCTATTACTAAGACTCCGCGGTCCGTCTGTCTGTCACCAGGTGGTATCTCATGAACCTTAATAGCTAGATTTCAGAACAACAAATACTACAAACAGAATAAAACAAATATTTAAGTGGGGCTATACAACAACCGTGATATTATTTGCCGGCGATAATGGTACGGAACCCTTCGTGCGCGAGTCCGACTCGCACTTGGCCGGGATTTCATCCCTGTCCTATATATATATTTGAAAAGCACGGTTCCTCTGAGCTAGTTTATTATGCAAATCTGAATAAATTTTCCACGTGTAAAATTTTTCGACATACTGAACTGTGACGGAGGCGGTTGAAGAACAATGATCTAGAATTCTAGAACTTAGTGAGTCTGGACAAAGATACGAGACGTGTGAAGTACGGCGAGCATAATAACTCGAACGTATAAGGTCGTTTACACGTTGACATTGACTGGTATCAAGTCATGCTTTATGCTGACGACCCTGATCTTGTGTACAGTCTTTTATTGGAAAATTAACATAATGACAATCTAATGCAGATTTGTAAAGATTAGATTGGCTGTTTTGTATGTTTTAATAGACCTAGTTTTTCTAATGCAGATTTTGTTTTATTTGGATCTGAGCTGTAGTATATAAAACCAGGTAAAGATTATTTTCTTCCTTTTTAATCTTTGAAATGGATAACCAATTTAACAAGGTATACATAGAAATATAAAATACAGTACTTGTTTATTATATCTATGAAGGTATACTAACTAATTATTCTTAAATCGTTATGTAAATTAATAACATCAGGCATTTTTATCATATTGTCATAGAGATTTGAAATAATAATCACTAATAATAATATTATAAAGAGGAAATATTTTTTGATTGTTTGTTTATACCGAATAGGCTCCGAAACTACTGAACCGATCTAAAAAATTCTTTCACCGATAGAAGGCTACATTATTCCTAATTGACATAATTACATTTTTTAATCACGAAAACGGGTCCTGTGGTCCACGGGAGCGAAGCCGCGGGGAACAGCTAGTATATTATAAAGGGGTAAAGTTTGTGAGCTTGTAGGGGGAATCTCTGGATCTACTGAACCGGTTTAGATGAAATTTGGCATGGAGATAGATTGAGACCCTGGGAAGGACATAGGAGGTTGTATTCCCTTGGGCTGATAAAAAAAAATATGCGGACGAAGCCGAGTGCAGAAGCTAGTAAGATATATATTTATTTATCTCCCTCCATATGTGTTGTACCTAATATTCTTTCTAACCTGATATTTTATCAGGAAAGGTATCAGTATAGTACGCCAAAAAAAATTAAGTTTTTCGTAAATATGCGTTATAATCAGCTCCACAGTGTCTTGGATTTTCCTCTTATTATTATCTGGGTAATTAAACAATTATACATTTATTGATACGTACATACCTAAACCCATTTTGGTGGGACCTACCACCTGCTATACAATAATTATCTTATGTATAGTTTTTCTGTTAAATATTTATTATCATAGCTTAGGTATATGTGGAATGATAATTACTACCGTTGATCGATATCGGTATAATTAATAAGCGATTAATAATTAACCAATCCGAGGTTTTTACTCCCTTGTCGAACAATTAAGGAAATCGGAGAAACTAGAACAAATGGAGCAAGTTCTTTAAAACCACATCATAAATTAATAAATGTAAAGCTTTTATTTAATTAACTTGCCTTTTTAGTATCTGTGGGTGAAATCTTGCAACTGAATTTTAAAACAGTTATCCCTCCGATCGAGCTGAAATTTTGCATACCCGTTTGGTTTGGATGACAATGCACGGTATGTTTAGAAATTTGTCTAAGGCGCAGATACCCCTCAGTAGCTGATTTTAAAATGAGAATCACGTCTAAACGGCTATTCGTATTTTTGTCGGAAAAAAAAATATTATGTTATATTAGACCATTTTCTTAATAATTTGATCTAAAAAAAAATTGAATTTTATTCGTATAATATAGTGTTTTTAATTTTTAAAGTTATGACTAATACGGCAAAAAAACGACAGTCGCACCAAAACCGCCGTGCGTATTTTAATGAAATTGTAATTTTTACCATCTCAAAGACAATTTAATTATCTACATTTTGATCCAAAGGCTTTTTTTTAAGTCATAGAATAATAAGAAAAGTACAAAAATTACTGAATTTTAGGTCACGCGGCATTTTTTTATTGAAAAATAAAAGAAATCTTCTCGCATTCAAAAGAAGTAACTAAAGTGGACCAACAAGTATCTCATAATTCATAGAATATTAGTCTTTCATTCGCGATGTGTCCACTGACGTCACAAGCCATGATAAGACAAGAACATAGAGGTGTGATAACATTATTTACGAGACAGTACCGTGACAATATCGACCTACGAGCCGGCCGGACGCGGTGAATGAAAGCCGAGCATGCGCAGAACGACCCAAGACTTGCGACACCATTGTATCAGAATTCAGAAACAATACTCAGATATTAAGATGAAACTAGCAGGGGAAAACAACACTGATATAAATTAAGATATCTATGAGAGATGATGACAAAATTGATACAATTCAAGAATCTAGCACCAAAACACACAGTCAAACAGACAATAAAAATACAAAATGTATCGCCACACAAACTCACTGTACACAGCACAATAAACCGCACAAATTAGCACATAATTTAAAAGAAACACACGAAATATTCTCATAAAACACCGAACGCGGGCGAGATGGAAAATTTTCACAAATCCCTGTGGGGTGTCATAAACTGTGTATATCGGAGCAAGGGTCCGGGGCGACGGTGGGGCTAGAACTGCTCATGACGTCACGCAGGCGCGGCGACGCATGCGTACAGAAAACACCGCATCAGATATAGAGACTAGAGAGATACTGGATGGATACGATAAATGTGGACATAAAAGAAAAACATCAACTCCGCCAACGCAAAAGTAGTTGCTTGCCAGTTTTGGCGTAGGTAGGGAGAACACTTCTGGATAAGTATTCTAAAAATAACAAGCGATCCGAAATAAATTTCCAAATTTTTCCTTGATATTTTAGAGATTGTGTTGATAAATTTCTAAAGATGCCAAGGCTGGTTGGTTGACTTCGGAGTCATCATCGCAAGCAGCCATTATTTGTTAAGGCATCGCACAGTAAGTTAGGCTGTAGTCCCGACAGTAAAAGGTCAATATAATTTAGAATGGTCTGGAATTCTGACATCGAAATAAAATTAAAATTCTTTGTCATCCTTCTCTTTGATGATTACTGCAAGTCTCCCGATGCTCTTCACAAAGCACACGACCTACTGATCTTATGATCTTCTTGCAACAGTTTATAAGGGCAACTCTATAAAAACTCTTGTAATAATCCTTCTTGCAATAATATATACAATTACGTCTTAAAAACATCATGATTCCGGTGTGAGAGCGAGAGACAGATCCATACAGGACGAAAGCACTACCCCTTTTTCTTAACGAATCATAACGGCATTGTCATTTGGTGGTACGGTCTCTGGCCACAACTATGAGGATTGTCAGTTTTTCTATGTAATTCGGTGGTAATCTTTGATTCCAATAAACAAATATCACATACTAACTCAGGTTTCACGTTTCCAAAACAATTTTAAACGGGAAAACATTCCAGAGATATATCATATTCAGACAGTATTATACATCCGTGTTCACTACGGTAGCGTAACTGGTGCCCTAATTTGTTCTACATTAATCACTTAAGACCATAGTAGCCGTAAATTGGAAAATATTTAATTACTTAGGTGAAACGGCCCTGAATTGTTGAAGCCATGTCCCATATAACATCAGAAATGTGTTTCGTTCATTGTTCATCTGTCGTTTTTATTAGTCTCTAGACGTCTCTTGAATGTTGGCAATGTTTAGAACGGTAAAAATAAATACTAGTGGGCGAAAATTGGCGCATTCTTCATAATTAAGAGGAAGTGCGGGCAGAGATCTCCGACTGAATTTCCTTACTAAAAAGTCATAATTCGAGGTTCGGCTCTCGCCTATTTCCTCCTCCAGTATTGGACAAATTGAAAAGATATTCAATAAATTGAATAAAAAAGATATATGTTGTGCCTCCATGATTTTCTTTTTAGGGTTCCGTACCCAAAGGCCCTATTACTAAGACTCCACGATCCGTCTGTCACCAGGCTGTATATCATGAACCGTGATAGCTAGACAGTTGAAAATTTCACAGATGATGTATTTATGTTGCCGTTATAACAAATAATACTAAAAACAAAATAAAATAAATATTTCAGTGGGGCTCCCGTACAACAAACGTGTTTTTTTTTCCGTTTTTTGCGATAATGGTACGGAACCGTTCGTGCGGGAGTCCGACTCGTACTTGGCCATTTTTTTGATTTACGGTTGTCAAATTTGTACACTAGGGCTCTGTTGACAGCGCAATTTTGAGCATCTTTTGAGGGTTCTAGTGCTTCTAAAGATAATGTATCATCAAAAAGGAAAACATAGGGGCACGGTATAAATCTGTCTTTTTCAGTTTATGGAATTTATTTTTAATTGGTTCAATATTAGAGGAGACAAAAGGCGAGAGCCAGACCTCGAACGACTTTTTACTTAGGATATTCAGTCGGATGTTTGCGGCCTCATTTCGTCTTAACGAACGGTTCAGAATCGCAGTCCGTTTCTATGTGTGTTGACGCTAGGAGATGTGTTACTTCTCTGTGACTGTGACATGATGTAGCTTCTTATAATACATTTTCGGGAGTTGCCTCTGTCGTAAGATAGAGCACAAAGAAGAAAATTATTCCCTTTAGGCAACGAAAGTTTCATAAAGGGTTACTTCGTGTCAAAATCTGGTGAATGGACATGGGTTTACGTTTACGTGTGTAATACCCGTGAAAGAATCTAGATTGTAGTAGTTTTATAACATGAGTTACAACAGTCACGCAAAGACCGTCACTGGCATAATTAAAATTATTAGAGCGGCACAGGTGTTTAGACGTAGGAGACGACAAGTCCACAAGTGGAATAAGACTGGCCGAGTGGGAAATAGGCATAAAGCCGGTTTGTAGATCGAGTATTTGGAGTTAAATGTGTCAAACCCTACTTTGATGCTAAAGATTAACAGGTTTTCAGGATAAAATAGACTTCGACAAATCTATCAAGGAGTCTGGATTAAATTATAGAAAGAAAGAAAACATATTTATTTGTGACCCGCACAGGAGACACGAGTTAAGCAAAAACAATTATAGGTAAAATATAAAAAATAAAACCCCGTGCGAGACTAAAAAGGCTCGTGTCTCAAAATGTGCAGGGATGTCTAAAAAAAAACTAGCGATGAAGAATTTACGATGTTACACGCTTACACGTAATTTTCTATCGATAGCAAGAAAGTCACCCTGGCTTCAAGTAAATATTCTGACTACCCTAATTTTATGGTAGTGGTGAGCTAGTGAGATTTTTTTATGTGATCGGATTCTTTTTTTGAGCTTGTAGCGCCTTCACCCCATTTTACCCGGCTGCAAGGAAAGGGTAATGTTTGCCGCGCGTTTCTTGTATGTATGTAATATTCTTTATTACCTCGTATCTTTCAAACCAATTGACAGATTTTTTATAATTAATACATCGTTAGAAAGGTCTTGGCCGCCCAAGTGTTATTAGATAAGTGCCGTTAAAAAAAAGGAACATGGCGGATTTTAGGCGCCATATTGTGGGGATTGCATTTTTTTTTTGTTTGGAACCCGTCGAGTGTATCAAAATGAATGGTTTTTAGAGGTGATTACAAAAATATATACCACTTATATGTTTGAGTATCCTGATTTGTGCATGTAATAGGTTCGTAAGCTAGCAATCCAACTGGCTCATTTAATGCCGCGGAATATATTACTGCAACGTTCATGGCTTAAAATTTGCTATCATCGAGTCGACAGCTCTCGTATGTGCCAGCCAAGCGAGGGTAGTAAGGGCGAGGTTCCATTGAGAGCTTTTAACTATGTAGAAGTTTTGTAGTTAAAGAATAAGCTACAATGTAGGTAATACAGTAATGGCCATTATAATAGTTACTACTAATATCACTCAATGGGACGACATCTCTAGCCAGGATAACTTGTATGCTATCCTTGGGTGAAAACCATTTTCGTGTCTCGGGCTCGGGCATAACGTTCCCAGCAGCCGCGATCAAAAAATGAAAGGGCGAAACAATACGACACTCAGTTTAATGAGTCTTGGTGTTAAATGGACCCACAGACATAAATCTAAATAGATAACGCAAGTCCCTCCATCTGTATGAAAAACAAGCGTACCACTTTATCACAAACAATTTAAAAACAAATTTACTTACCAATGAAAGAAAACATTTCCAATGCCTCGGCCAACTTTTTCTATACATTCTTTACAGCTCAATATGACATAAAAGGGCATTATTCTAGATATCGGTGCATTTCCGGTGCCAATAATGCAAAATGAAAAGCTCAGATTACGATCATTTGTCGTATCTTTAGTACGTTTTTTGCCACGCGTGTACTTCGCGTGCCAAAAAACGACAATCGACGTACAATCGCGTCATCTACTTAGATTTATGTCTGTGAATAGACCTATGCCATGAAAATTGTTTTGGTCTTAGTTATACGATAAAATTTATATTAATAATTAAATTCCGATATAAAATTATCGAATAATTTTTCAAATTTTCCTGTTGGAGTTTTATTTCATAGTATTTCATAATTCCGATAATTCCGTCCTTACGGGTAGGTATAGTTATCGCCAACTTCTTGGCCGCCCTGAAATTGACTACAAATGCTGAGCAGTAGCAAATCTCATACAAAAACAGCACCGATCCGTGCCTTGCGCATCGGAAAACCAACTTCAGGGCGGGCAAGTAATTTGGCGAGAACCATAGTCAGAAGCCAGGAAAACTGACACCAGTCTTACCAAGGACTACCTATTGTGCTACCCAGGCACTGGATTGCGAAGGTCAACAGGAAGTCGACCCATGTAAAATTCTGGTATGCAGCTGCATTTAGTAGATTGGAAGCCGACCAGCCGCCACGCGCGGTGGTGGCCGGCTTACGGCGGAACTACACTTCCGTGTCGTGGCGTGGCGTGGCGCGAGATCCACCAATTAAACGACTCTGTTGCAGCCACAGACATAAATCTAAATAGATAACGCGAGTCCCTCCATCTGTATGAAAACCAAGCGTGCCACTTTTTCACAAACAATTTAATAACAAATTTACTTACGAATGAATGAAAACATTTCCAATGTCTCGGCCAACTTTTTCTATACATTCTTTACAGCTCAATATGGCATGAAAAGGATTTTTTCTAGATTCGATCGCGTCATCTAGTTAGATTTATGTCTGTGGTTGCAGCCTACGTCATAACACAACGAGTTTTGTAGTCAATCACCTGAGTCAGAAGGCGCCACGGCATGACACGACACGTAAGTGTGTTTTCCGTCTTTAGATGGATAATAGTTGGGGCTCTCCAAGTCAAGAGTGAATAATTCTAGGCAAGCGTGTTTCACCGTCGACCACATCATCGCTTACCATCAGATGAGATAGTGGTCAAACGCAAACCTATTTATTGAAAAGAAAAAAAAGTTGGGTTAGGTATTTGGGAATGGTAATTCCGAAATTTCTTTTACAGTAGTGCAAAATGTATACAAAGACATCTGCATCGAGTTACACGTCACCTTACGAGTCGAATATCACGTGCTATTTATACATAGGCGTGTAGTCGTGTAGATATATAAAATAAAACATACGATCGTAATTATGTGCCTAGCATAGTGAATGCTTGTTTGATAAAATATTTTTTATTGTTGTTAAAATATTTTAAACAAAACAATTTTCTGAGAATCGTGTTGATTGATTCAAGTAATCAATGATTATGTATTTGTTCTAAACTATTTTTTTATTGTATTAGACTTGACTGAAGATTAGACATAGATATTGGTTATACATAACTCTTGTATGGCTGATTTGTTTAAAATTAATACCCTACAACTGAAAAATCACACTCTAAAAAGTATGAAAAAGCAAACATTCCCGTACATTTACCGTTGTCGTATGCTACCTACCGTAACAAAACAATACATTCTGCAAAGTAGCATGCGACCACGGTTTTACGGGAATATTTTCTTATTTCATACTTTTAAGAGCGTTATTTTTCAGTAGTTGGGTTTGAACTATATTTTTCAGTAGTTTGGTTTTGTTGGGTTGGGTTTTGAACTTATTTTTTATTTAATGTATTTTGGGGTTTTTTCAGAGCCTGAGAGAACAAATGAACATAAATGAATACATACATACTTACAATGATCAACAAACACTTTTGGACGCTGTAGTTGGGTAAAAATTTGTTTTCATGACTTTGACAGGATATGTCTCACAAATGGTATGCTTGACAAAAATATGATGTATTAAATGGATGATGATGGATTAAATATGTGATTCATTTTAAAATCTCTGTTCAATGATCACCACACATGATGGGGTGGTGCATTTAATGTGACGTAACATAGTCTATACCCAGCAGACAAACAAGACGCTTCCAATGAAAACTAAAGTTATCCATTTTAGACAACAGACCTCTACTATTAATTTAAATATACACTACAATAATGATATCATAGAGGAAGTTGAAAGTACAAAGTTCTTGGGTCTCAAAATAGATGGCAAATTAAATTGGAAATCACACATTGATACCTTATGTAAGAAGCTGAGTAAGTCTGCATACGCTCTATATACATTATCACCTATAATTAACACAGATGCTCTTCTTACTGCTTATTATGGCATAGTAGAATCACATTTACGGTATGGGATCATATTTTGGGGAAACTCTACTGAAAAAGAAACCGCCTTCAAGGCGCAAAAAAGATGCATTCGATCGATGTTTAAGATTAAACCCACGGATAGTTGTGAACCATACTTTAAAAGTTATAAGATTTTAACATTACCTTGTCTATACATACTAGAGGTAGCTGTGTTTGTGAAGGCAAACCCGAGTCGTTTCAGACGCATAGCTGACGTGTTTCCCCGCAATAGACGCGACAATAGCTTGCTTTGTCAGGAGCCAGCTAAGACAGCACTCATGCGCAAAAGTGTCTACTGCATGGCTCCAGTTATTTATAATCACTTGCCTAAGAGTTGGAAAGGGCTTCCAGTCCATTTATTTAAAAAAAGACTTCGTAGCTTTTTAGTGGTGAAAGCTTATTATAATTTAAGTGAATACCTTACTGAGAAAGATTTTTTAAGTTAGAATAATGTTTATTTTGTGTACCTACTTTTTCGTGTAATGTTTTTTAATTCTACCTACTATCTAGTTATAAGTTGATGTTCTACATCTTTTGCATGCCTACGTGGTAAAATATGGCTGAACTTTCAATATGTTTTTTTTTGTCACCATTTAATGTTACCCATGTTTGCAAAATAAAATTATCTTTATCTTTATCTTTATCTTTATCTTTAATGACACCTCATTTGTCGATTATTATTATAAGTAGTTTAGAAGTTACGAGAAAACAGATGAACATACATACGAACCAACACACCGGTACATACAAACTTCGCCATGGTCGGTTATAAAAACAAGGCACAAACAAGTTAGTTTTTGTTGGACCATATCATGTACAATTATTTTTTTTTGGGCAGTTTAGTTGAGACTTTGAGATCTTTAATATCAATATTATCTTTTAAAACATACCTAATATTTCTCCGTAATGCAACATATGGCTGCAGAAAAACTTTTGCATACCACATGTTTCAATTGAATATAATTGCTGTCCTTGTTTGAGACATAGTTTGTATAATTACTTCATGAATATGCACAATTTGAAATTGCATGATTGTAAATTATGTTGTGTTTCATAATTGTTTCCATTATGTTAAAACTCACCCTGAATAATCAACTCCAAACTTTGCTGTTAGACTGAACTTCGGGGTGTCATGGTAATTTTGTAGAACTTGACTCAAAAAATTAATTCTATTATTTCACCTTTATTGACTGTCTAAATGTCAAAAGCCTCCATTATTCGTTTCCACAAAATCCTGTTTATAGTGCTAGCTGGGCCTTTTGCCAGAAGAATATAAAATAGAAATGACTACATACCGTGACCGATGTCGGCACGCATAGTAGACACTTGGTCATAGAGGGCTGCACATATCCACGTGAGCATCAGCAGCCATAGGATGAGAGTGCCTCTTACGGCCCAGCGGAGAGCGCATTGTACTTCAGCACCTATGTTGTGCTCTAGTGTAGTGGGCGCAGAGTTACGGCTGCGTTCACGCCTGTAAGTATGCAAAGTGATTAATAATTTAAAACAAAATCTTTATATGTTTGTAGATCATAAAAAACAATTCTTGAAAAATGTGTAAACATAAACATTTTTTAATGTAGTGTTGGCTACTCTAGGTATTAAATAACACCATTTGTAACAAATATATATTTTTTATGATTCTATCTTAAATCAAACAAATAATTTTTTTAACATGTTAATTAGTTTGTTTGTTCTAAATTTCTAATCTAATCATGAAAAATAATTACTAAATATTGGATTCAGGACAGCAGGAAAAATAATACTGAACTATTAGTTTGGGTTAAAATAATACACAACATCAGTGACCAAATTTTTCAAACTTTCTATAGGAATGAAATATATGACTTTTTTCTCTAAGAAAATACATCTGTATAAAGTAAATAGCATTATTTGCCTTTTAATGTACCAATTTCATTCCTTCAGCATTTCATAACCTCTTTTCAATAAAAGTATCTTGTATAGCGAAAGTTAGTATTTACGCCTATATCTATATTACTACGAACCTTGTAATTTTCTTCTTTCTGCTAGGAATTATTTCTAGCTGCAAGTCTTCTGACTCTTCGTCGCTAGACAAGTCCAAAAGACGGAAGTTTTCCTTATTGACTTTGGAAGGTGCTGACATTTTAGATTTCGGCTCATACAACACATACTATTAGTTACTTACTTTCTTGTGCGATATACATCAGACAGATAATCGCACTGTATTTATTTACTTGCAATCAAAAAATCACTTCAAGGTTATAAAAGTTTGAAAGTACTGAAGATAAGATACAAAAGCTTACCGCAACTTATATGAATAAAGGGTAACTAGACTAGCCTAACCTTGTATAGAGCAGAAGTAGAGCTAATTATAAGATATGTAATAGTATTGCTATAAAGATTCGTTAAAAACTACGTTGATAGGAAAACTATAGAAGTAATTCAAGTAATGAGAAAAGAAATGTCAAAGTCAAAATTTATAGTATCTTGTCTGTGGTAAAAAATGACAGCATTTAAAAACAAAGTTCGATTGTTTATGGAAAGGTGAACAGTATCAGAAAGTTACCTTTTAATTTGTAGGAATTCTTTGGTTTGCGTAGCCTTGTAATTTTGTGTGGGTTCTTTCGTTTACACTTTTTTTCCCTAGCCGTAAAATTTTTATTCTAACATTGGGTTAAAATCTGTAGTTTAAATAAAAAACAAAGAACAAGATTTTTTCCAGGCAATGGCACTATGCTTGTCATTGTCAAAAACTTTCTGTCACCCAACTGAACAATGAACTGAACTGACTCAACTGTCACAATCACAAATTGTCTTGTCTGTCAATCAACGCAAATCTTGTAAATGCAATGGTTCGTTCACCGATTGCCTTTAATTTTATTATTTAAATGGAATATTAAATTAAATAATTTCTTTAAACATTTACAACCATGAAAGAAAAATGGAATTTTGTTTTGTATTTAGTTTGGTTTGCCTACTTGGTTCTGTCAGCGGCTCTCATGTTCGGGCATGGATTTCTGTTATCCCGTAAAACTCTGAGCGATGTTACTGAATGTATACCGCTCGATAAATTTGGATGTGATGGACATGAAAATTCTACAGTGGAAGGTTATTGTACCGAGGATGAGAAGATTCGGCGGATTTTGTCTGTACCTGGCGGGCCACTGGCATGCGTTCCACAGAAGTCTCGGGTAGTGTTTTTGTTAGTGGATGCGCTGCGGTACGATTTTACGGAGTATGATGAGAGTATTGAGAAGCCATTGCCGTATCAGAATCGGTTGCCGATAATGCGCGAGTTGCTGGACCGCTGGCCGGACAGCGCGCGGCTCTACCGGTTCATGGCTGATCCGCCGACCACTACCTTCCAGCGTGTCAAAGCCCTCGCCACTGGTTCGCTACCAACCTTCATTGACGCCAGTGCTAATTTTGCTGCTATGGAGTTGCAGGAGGACAATATAATTGACCAGGTAATATAATGATACTTATTTTAAACTTTTATTTTTAAATGATATTTTCTTCTACTGATGTAATAGAATCCTATCCATGTCATCAATAATTATTTTTAGTAATAGTATTAGTATCAGTGATTGATAAGATTATTTAAAATTAGGTGATCAAGAACAAGGGGCATGCGGTACTGCTTGGAGATGACACGTGGTCTCGTTTGTTACCGAAACGCTGGCTACGATCTCATGCTATGTACTCATTCCATACCTGGGACCTGGATACTGTTGATACAGGTAAATACTATCAATCCCGTTTTGACATAATATGTACATTGACTTTTAAAATAAAATGGAACCAGTTAATTCTCGGTTCCATTTTAATCTATAATAATATTAAAAAGAGGAAAGATTTGTATTTTTGTATGTAACGACTAAACTTACAAATACTGGACTAATTTAAAAATTCTTTCACCGTTGGGAAGCTACACTCTCCCTGGGTGACATATGCTACTTTTTATCCCTGTTTTCCCACGGGAATGGGAACTACGCAGATGAAACCGCAAGGGGCCCGCTAATTTATAAATTTTAAATTAGAAGGAAACTGCAGTATAAATTATTATAGTTCCTATAAATTACTGTCAACTGACAATCTAAGAATTGAAATTCCAACTAGACAAGAAATTGGGAAAAAAAGGTTTAGAAAATTACACTTACCTTCTATTAAGCATGTACATGACGATGAACACTCAGTAATAAAAAAAGATTTGTAAAACTGTTAGTGAACTGCCCTTTGTGCTTGTTTGCGATATATTGAGGGTATTTCACATGAATTAATCATAACATACGCATTGCTATGACCCTCATTATTATCAATGACCTGGGTTTTTCTGCAAATATCATCAGTAAGAGATAAACATTGCATTGAGTTACCTACTTTCTGCACAAATGATAATTATGACCAATAAATATTTCAACATCATTATTATTTGTTACAAAACATAATATAAATTGTATGTTTTCATTATGAAACTGAGTTAGTTGATCTGATGTTGCGTATTTAAGATCTATTTATCTATTTGAGATCCAGCACAAGTGGTCTGAAACTTATACTGATTCAAAAACAGCTCCTAATCCAAAATGGTTTTAATTAAGCCTACAGTTTTAAGGCATAAGATACATCCAATGCTGTCGTTATACAGGGTGAATTTAAAGGGGCTTAAACTTTATTCTGTGTTTATAGTCATCTTACCACCATTTTGATTCTGCTGCAAAGTGACAACACATGATCACAGGGTCCCAGCGCTAATAAAGAAAATTTGGTTCAAATAAATGTGACTAGTTTGCGCGATATGCATCGATTTGTTATTGAATTGTGTGTAAAATTAACATTATCTAGAGTTGATCATAAAAATTTTATGATCTTCTTTAATCAACGCTCCTAAGCACAAAATTATGGCATATTCTCTTAATTCACATTTCAAAGATTATTTGACCAGATCATTTCAAATTAATGCCATTAGAAGTCGCAGTTTTAAATTTCTGTGGCATGCCACTCGATTTTTTAAATTTGTATTGTAACACATTTTGGTACAATGAAACTAAAAACATGCAAAAAAATACTGTAAAACAAATTGTCACTATAATGTCAAGAAAAAAATAGTCACAGACCGAGAAAACCCTTTTACTTGCAAGTCGCTGCTAACACCATCTATAGCCGTGGGACGGAACCGAACGCGATCGAAGTACTTATAAAAATAATCATCTTAATCAGACGAAAAATGCTAGTAACGTCAGCACGGTTTCTTTGTACGGGATGAGGCATCTGTATGCTAGTATTATATTATCTGTGACAAGATAGATGAAACTGTTGTAAATGGTTCAAAGACATTTAAATTAACAAAAAATGTGGGATCCGCCCATCGTAATGGGCAATTAGCCTAATTTGTTACAATAGCCTTTGTTGGCAGTCTTTCAGAGAGTGAAAGTACTCTTAAATGTAAAATACTGTCACTATTGAATTAAAAATCATCCTTTAATGTATTGGCGCTAGTCTTTACGCCTGTTTTGGTATTTGCCTAAAGTGTGTGTCAAAATTATAAAAGTGATTGCATTGACTAATAGGTAGGTACCTACTTACTAACATTGGCTTATAACGGTAACCAACATCAACTTCTTATTTGCAGAAGTCGATTCAAAAATATTCAACGAACTAAAAAGGGATGATTGGGATCTGCTAGTGGCCCATTACTTGGGAGTGGACCACGCTGGTCACAGATATGGGCCAAACCACGCAGAGATGTCGAGGAAGCTGGATGAAACCAATGTAAGACTGAAGAAAATCATAGCTATGCTGCCACCTGATGTACTGCTCTTTGTGGTGGGAGACCATGGGATGACTGAGACAGGTATGTGCTAGGCTTAATTGGACTCTAATTTAAGCATATTTATTGTTGTGGCAATCATAATAATCTAATATTCAATAACTTATCAAAAAAAAAACATTGATCAGTGGTATATTGACAAGAAATTGTAACTAATATTTTGGAATAATAATAATTATGTAATCATTCTATTCAAATACCATTCAGAAGAAATCATTGTAAAAAATGTATTTGAAAGATTTGTGAAAATATCTAAAGGCTAGTTATTTAGCTATCAGCCAATAAAAGTTTTTTGAGAACGCAGGTGACAAAGATTGGAGGATTGGTCTACAGATATTTTCACCAAGTATTATTGTACTTGTAATATTAAGTAAAGGTGCAAATTTTTCACATTGTTTTAGACTCACATGAATGGACCAACTCTGATGGTAGGTATTTAATAGTATTGCTTGCAATGTAGAAGATTTTTGTGTGTTATTATATTAATGCTGTTTTGTTTAGGCTAAATTTGCTGCTATGTGTGTGATTCTAAAGCATTTTTGTTAGAATTTGTGTCTGTATTAGATTGTAGTTAGTTTCATTATTTTTGTGGGAAGCCATGTGATATTTAATTTGCATTGTTAGGCGTTTTATGTAAAAAAAAATCTAACTTATGTCGTTAATTTTTGAAGCAAAACTAAAATCTTAAGTTGCTAACTAACAAGCAATAAGGAAAGTCTATGTTTTAAAATGACTTTGAATTTTTTGGGTATGCAAAATAATGCTTGTAATTATGTAAACATTTTGTTCTGTTGGATACCTAAAGTCACCGCCAGATCACAAAAAAATAAAAGTCGTTAACACCTGTCTACCAATTTATTCCAATACGATATAGAAAATGTAAAGACAGTGTCGCTAACACGATCAAAACAAAACGTGTCGCGGTAAGGGGCGTCCTTTGACCCTTTCACTTTGTATTCAGTAATGAGTTAGTATCTCATAAACGCGTGCACCGATTTACATGATATAAACGGATAAAATTATTTTTATCCGTTGCATTTGAGACCAAAATTATCAAAATATCTCAATAAACAAAAAATCTTGTTTTCAAGTTATGTAATTATACTTTTTGGTACAAGTCGGATCAATCACTTTTATTTTTTTGTTATCTGGCGGTGTCTTTATGCATGAAAATACGTCTTTAGGCATATCAACAATCATGAAAATTTTCTCCGTTCCCTTAATCAGGCGACCATGGAGGTGAAAGCAAAGCTGAACGTACAGCGGCGTTCTTCGCGTACCGGGGCGCAGGCCTAGCTGGTACTGCAAAGGACATTATAACCGGCACGGAGGTACAGCAGACGGACTTAGCACCCACCCTAAGTGCGGCGTTAGGCAGACCACCGCCAGCGCCCTCTCTAGGACACCTACTCTTGCCTGTACTGCCTAAGGCCAGCAAAACACAAACCTTGTTGCATATAAGCAATAATTTGAAACAGGTCAGTTCAACTCAGTATTGACTTTTGTCTCTCCTTGAAATATAACTTAGCGTTTTATTTTTCCAACTCAGTTGGATTGTTACAATTTTATCTTGTGCGACTATCGTCTGCAGTAGCACTAGTGCTCATTATCTGAATAAAATATTCACCTTGTTTAAACAAGATAATACCCAACAGATAACACAATACATGATTCGTTACGGAGAGGAATCCCAACAAGTGTCGCTTGACCGACTAGCGCATCTTATCAACGCGACAAGGGAACAGTTACATAAAGCTGCCTCCATCGAAACTGATGACGAACTCAACAATTACGTTAAGGATGTCAGGTAATGCGGAAAGTGTCTAAACAAACGAATTAGAACGTTAACCTAATGTAATAAAGTTTAATTTTGTTTCAGGGCTCTCGTTGACAACATACGCAATGTTTTCCGCGAAGTCTGGGTCGAGTTTGATTCGTTGTCTATGCTCAGAGCTCTTCTACTTCTTCTCCTCGCGATATTTTTCAATTGGTTGATAACAGAAGGTCTTCCAATGGAAAGACTTCCGGCTGTATTCGCCAGCACTTTTGTACCGACTGGACTAGTGTCCATGGCTGTTTGCATTGCCGTGTGCTATACAGCGTTCTATTTCAAATTTTTAGAAGATCTTGAACACGCGATTTTTTTAAGTACTGGTTTAATATCAGCCAGTATTACGTGTGTTTTAATAATCATGCACTGGGATGGGATTGCTCAAAGGTGGTACGAAGGACGTTCGCAATTCTACGAACGATTCGCACGCGCGGCCTTAGCAGCCTCGGCGGCCATTTTAGTATCGAACAGCTATATTATAGAGGAGGGTGTTACTCTCGCGTTTTTGTCTATGACTGTGTTAGGACTGATGGCTTGGAATGGTAATACCATAAATATGTTAGTAAATTGGATCGCTTGTGGTGTGATATTCGCAGGGACGAGGTCGTACCGTGGTTGTAGGGAGGAACAGGGAGATTGTTGGACGGCTGGTTTGGGGGTTCCTACGGGGCAGTCATCTCGTCCTGCGTTAGTACTTGGCATGGGGACTACGGCTGCTGTGGTAGCTATATGTAGACGTCATGTAGGCTGGCGAGGATACTGCACCTTAGTAGCGGGTTTGCTAGCTTGTGCTCATTGGGCAACGGGTTATGGGTCATTAGGATCTCCTAGTCGCGCAAAATTGCTAGCGAGGGCCGCTTGGCTAGTCCTTGCAGTGATGATGTGCCTGGTATGGAAGCGTGAAGGTCGCGGTGCTACTCTACCCCTGATGGCGACCGGTCTGATGTTCTTCGTAGCGAATACACTAGTACTGGGTGTTTCGTACGCTCCGGGAGCAGTCTTAACTTTGATACTGGCATGTTTGGCTCTGAATATTGTTGCGAATTTGAAAACCGAAGCGTCGTCGAAGTTCTGTAAGTATATTTTCCTTTGATTTTAAAATAAGAACACCTTTCGCTTTACCTTGATGTAAACCTTATTCTTATTTATTTTTCAGCACTGGCAACCCGATGTAATTCAAGCGTGGCTTGTATGTGGGCGTTATTGGCGTCATACGCGTTCTATGCCACGGGCCATCACGCAACACTGGGCCATGTCCGATGGGCACCTGCATTCCATGCTGGAGATCCAAACTATTTGGATATTGGACCTCCTATCACTGCTACACTGGTCTCACTTGAATTATTTGGTAAGATAATAAAATTATAACTATTCAAATCGACTCAGCAAAACGGTGTCTATATTTCCTGATAGCTACAACCTGGGAGTCTTTAAGTCAATAGTGAATAGGTTACTTCTAGTCAAGCGTGCTAAATCGTCGACCACATGATCGCTTATCGGGATAGTCAAATGCGAGCATACCAATAATAAAAAAATACATACCAATACAGTCAAAATTCTTGAAAGCTAATTAAAATTGTTTACACAATGGATCATGAACAGTTTTAGTTGGACTGCTAATCATCAATGCAAATCAATCTCCCTAGCCGCATCCCGACTATGTTAGGACCGGCTTTTATTCTATCCGGATGCAGCTAAATAATAGTATTTTACATGGAGCAAATGTACATCTGATCTCCATAACACATGGCAGTAACTGGGTAACACGATACCCCTTGGCAACACTGGTTGTCAGTAGTGGTGGGTCGTCGACGTTTTTACAGACACGAAACGAGACTGGATTACCGTCTACGATAAACTAGTTCATAACACAGTTTAATTTTCGACTAGTTTACATCATAGACTAAACAGCAGCGTTTAATCAACAGTTTAGTGAACGATCTGATTAGGTCGTTTAGTTAATTGAACGAAAAAAGTAGCTAATGAGAAAGTTTAATCGCCTTGACCGACACGTAATAGTTATTCGGCGGGGTTCTGTCTCTGCCAGCATGGCCTCAGAACTGCTGGCAGAGACAGGTCTCGCCCGATCCTGGCGACCAAGACTTGCCGCCCAGAGGCCCACGCAGGGCACTCCTCGAGAGTGTGCTGTGCAGAGTCAAGTTCACCTCCGCAGTGGTGGCAATTTGCAGTGGTCTCTCGCCAAATCTAAATATTTAGGTACACAATTAAGTAACCGTGCCCGGTGAGTACCTGAGTGAGCCTGTAGGAGATGCGCTCCTTTCTCTTCAGCCAGGCTTCGAAGTCCAGCAATAATTGAATCGCATTGTAATAATGATATAAGTTTTTAAGCTGACATGGTCACAGTCATTAGAATTAATGGCGATTTAGGTTGATTTTTTATATTATTTTTATTTTTTTGGCTTGTAACGGTGCCGAAATATCGAGCTCTCAACCAAAATTTACATTACATTGATCTTGATGTTTCCTTTTCCAGGTACTTTATTGGCTTTCGGCGCCGCTGTACCTCTCTTAGCGCTGTGGGGGGAGAACGGAGCAGGCCGAGTTGGTCCCCGCACGCAGCTAGCCGCTGTCTTCTCACTGTGCCTCAAGTTTATGCTCTGCTTCTCTATTAGGGTATGTATAGAAAAAGGACCACCACTCATACGCAAAATGTCCCCTGATAGCTATAACCTAGAGGTCTTTAAGTAAGGAGTGAATGGGCTATTTTTAGGCAAGCGTGCTTCACCATCGACCACATCATCGCTCAACATCAGATGAGATAGTGGTCAAAAACGAGCCTATAGTTAACAAAAAACAAAAACATTACAAAGTGAAAAATAACTTCAATTTCGGATTTTTTTAAACCGACTTCCGAAATTGAAATTATTTTTCACTTTGTAGTGTTTTTGTTTGGAAACCGGTTGTAATTTTTGTAAAAAAGTTTTTTATATTTCACTTTTTAATTGTGGTATATAATGTACCAGTTCTATAGGCTAGGTACCTACGCGCATAGTGCCTAAAGTGAAGCCAGAATAGATGAACCCAATAACATGAAACTTAAACAAAACCGGTGCAGTGAGAGTATACCAGGGTGAACTGTTCACACCTGCGTACCCCTTTAGAGCGTACCAGTGTGATGTTATGTTATGAAATGGTGTAAACAATAAACAGACGTGCGATTGCATCTATCCCGAGTGTTTTACCGTCATTTATTGAACAGTTCTGATGTATTTCTCCGAAGTTCTTCATCAGATCTTGATGAAAATTAAATGGGACCACATGACAAGCACCAGCTTTCAAAAAAAAAAAAGAATTATCAAAATCGGTTCACCCAATAAAAAGTTCTGAGGTAACAAATATAAAAAATAAACAGCCTAATTGATAACCTCCTCCTTTTTGCGAAGTCGGTAAAAAAAAAGTACAAGTATGGATAAAATGGTTCACAGTTCACTTGTGGTTAAGATAGACGTGTCGAGAGCGACTTGCGGTTTTGATGTAAAGTATACGAGTACCCCACCGTGATATAGCCGCATGTATCAAGTAATATTAAGGTGTATGAAAATGTTAAATTTCAAAGTGACATGTGAAGCGTTTTCAATTCTTTACCTAATGTTATAGTTCCGATATGCTTGTGATGTGATTCTATTTATGTCTAGTCTTACTAGACTGGTTTAACTTAAGGCGCGGTGAATAGACGACTCCGCGTAGAAATGAAAGAGAAGCGAAAAGACGCCGCGATGGCGCGACGTTTCGTTCGACTCGTTCGAGTTATTTATCATTAAATACATTAATAACAAATATCTTATTCCAATCGATAAATAAAAACAACAGTTCCCTTTATTATTATATATTACATCACTGTTATTATTAATATCAAGATTTGTTTATAAATAATACAGTTACAATTGCTACAATTTCAATTTAAATGGTTATTTTATGTTTTTTTTTATCGAGAAAATTTACCGAAAACGTGTTTTGAACACAATGGTCCACCCATAAATATGATCAAGATTAACATATATTTTTTTAGCTGCTCTAATATGTATACATTTGGCTAAAAAACTGTTTAGTGAAGCCTATTTTGACTAAGTACAGCGCCTTAAGGAATGTAGACTTAAAGAGCAGGCGACGCAGTTGGATAGATGATAATGCGTCGTAATAATGAAAATAACTTTTTCGACAACCAGATAAAACCAAGTAGTCTATTGCGCATCTTTTTTGATAGCTCAAATCACAATATCATTCATTGCTTCATATGTTTAAAATCCGTTTACGCAAAAGCATAGAACGCGCAATGAATACCTACTGTTGAAAATTCATTTTCAAAAAAAGAACGTGCGCGTGTGCTTTGAACTAGCAAGAAAGTTACGCAGGTACTGGGGCTCTACCATAAGTGAAGGAATCTACTATATAATATTATAAAGAGGTAAAGTTTATGAGGTTGTAGGATGTAATCTCTGCATCTACTGAACCGATTTTAAAATTGTTTCACCAGTAGAAAGCTACATTATTCCTGAGTGATAGGCTATTTTGAACCGAATTCCCAAAAAGGAGAAGGTTCTATGTTCGATATTATGTTTTTTTTTTTATGTATGTTCACCGATATATCCGTCAATTGTGGACCGATTTAGACAATTCTTGTTTGTTTGAAAGAGTGAAAAAGTGAAAATCGCATGTCTGTTTATTGTTTTTACCATTTCATAATATAACATCATGCCAGTACGATCTTAAGGGGTACGCAGATCTCTCATTTCACCGGCTATGTTCATGATTCATGATATTCGGGTAATCTATTCTGGCGTTATAGGTACTTTACTTAACAACTTGTCTATTAGGTAAGTGCAAGTAAAAAGTGAAAAATAAAAAAAACTTTTTACAAAAAAATACTACCGACTTCCAATTAAAAATCTACAAAGTGAAAAATAACTTTATTTTTGTAAGTCGGTGTCCATAAATAAATTGGTATCTATGAAAGACACCGACTGCCAAAAAAAAAGTTATTTTCACTTTTTTTATTTGGAAGTCGGTAGTATTATTTAGTAAAAAGTTTATTTTTTTATTTTCGTCCCGAACACGGGCTCTGTGGTTTGGGCCACGGGAGCGAAGCCGCGGGGAACAGCTAGTTATAAACAAAAAAAAGGTTTTCTGGTAAAACTGAACTGCAGTTTTTATTTTATTTTATGACGTTGTTCGTAACAGATAAATATTCATTGTTGCCAATCTTAAGGTATTTCATTGAGTTGTACCAATAATAAGAGCTCATGGTTGGGTCCCTGATATGATAAAATAAAATTATAAACCCTCCCTATTCTTCCTCAGCTTTTCGCGTGCGCGATCTCAGCAACAATCCACTGCCGCCACCTGATGATCTGGGGCGTGTTCACCCCGAAGCTTCTTTTCGAGTTCGGCGCCTGCGGGGCCGCACTCCTCGGCACGGTGTTCGGCGCCACACTGGTGGCGTGGCACGTGCCCTCGCAGCATCGCTCCAGTTGACACAAGCGAAATTAGACCCTAGTTTTATATATGGACTGGAGTAGGGGCCTCGGCTTACGAGTGATTGACTAGCTGGTGGCTACTAGACCAATACAACTACGACATCTTTAAGCGCTGTTTTTTTATTAGTCATAATACTTTTATCTGAAGAATAAGTATTGAAGCACACTTCGGCAGAGTCGAAGCGAGGCGTTGGTCTGTACATGTGTGCGCACCTAGACGCGCCGCAGGAGCCGCATGCGCCGCAGTCGTCGCATTTTCTCAAGGCCCCGCGCAATCCGCGCCGCACGCTTTGTATCCACTTCTGTACATCTTGAACAATATTTTCTATACGGATACGGATGACGTCTCCGCGCCGCCCGCACCGCACTTGCCGCAAGCATCGAACGCGCTGAATCTGATGACGTCATCCGTTCGCGCTGGTGGAATCCGTATACCTACAGCATTTTGCTGAAATGTAGGACGTGCGGCGCGGATAGGTGCGCGAGGCTGCATCCGATTTCATATAAAGATATTTAAAATGCGAACACTGCTGCGCGTGCGGCTCCTCCTGCGGTGCGTCTAGGTGCGCGTTCACCTTAAGAGAGAAAAAAAGACGCGCGCCTTCGATCGAATGCGCTGCGGGGCCGCACTGTTCGGCACGGTATTTGGCTCCACCCTCGTGGCGTGGTAATGGCCCTCGCAGCATCGGTCCAGTTGACACAAGCGGAATTAGACCCTAGTTATATTATTATAAGGACTGGAGTAGGGGCCTCGGGTGAAGAGTGGCTAATAGACCAATACAACTTCATCTTTTAGGGATGATTTCTCAATCCTACTTCTATTATAAGCGTGAAAATTTGTTAGGGTGGATGCATGGATGTTTGTTACCCTTTCAGGCAAAAACTACTGAACGGTTTTTATACATCAGAATAACAGCGAAAGTGGCGAAGTGTATAGCCATGTACGTTAGCTTTCACACGTACATGGCTTGAATTCGCCGCCCGGTACTCGGCAATCAATATCAATCCTTTCTTGGATTGATATATTGTCATTTTTATTTTGGCGCGAACTGAGCTTGGTTTTAAGCAAGCTCAGAGGCTCTAGACAACTTTCATTGGTAAGGGATTTATCGCGTGATATTTCGATAGCATTTGACTATCGCCCCGCTTTGGATGATAGATAGAATGTGCCCTGCCTGGGGCCTCAGCTCTCACCAATATTGCTGTTGTTCGTATGTCATCTACTTTGTTTTCAATTTGCGTTTATGATAGGGCTGACCCACACTTAACGCTACCAATTTTTTTTTTTGTTGTGAACCAGTGCAAGACATTTTCACATCCTTACTGCCATCAAAGTTTAGTGTGTCTAGCTAACCTTTAGAAGCTGTACTGTAGGTACTTACTGTTTATGACCAAGTATTTTTCCTAGATTTTAAAAGCCGTATGTGCTGATATTATTGTCTATAGATTACGAGGCCCTTACATTATTAACGCTTGAACAGACTGTTGTAATAAAGTAATCTTACTGTGCTGTTTCGGCTGAGATTATAGATTATCGAGATATTATATTGCATGCGAATGTGAAAGACATTATTATAATGCTGCCGTCCTATAGCTAAACTCCATTTGAAATAACATTAGACAGTTTTCCAAATCTTTTTACAGTCCGTTCAACCGATTTTGATTTCTATGCCGTAAACATAAGGATGACATAAAAAGCATAAACCTGTTACGAAAACCAACTGTTTACTACAGCTACCCTTTGTCGTATCACCAACGCAATAGAAGTCAAAATCGGTTGAACGGGCTGTAAAATGAGCTAATTTAAACGTCTAATGTTATCGCAAATGGAGTATAGAGTGCCTCTATCTGACAATTAGCCAATTTTAGTTTTTGACGCCATCGTAATCAGCAAAAAATTCTCGAACGATCTGTCTAAGCAGTATGTATTTTTCTACTATCAATAGTTTCCGGATTAAAAATATAAACGCCCCAAATTGCTATGTAAACGTATTTTTAACCCCCGACGGAAAAAAGGGGTGCTATAATTTTGACGTGTGTATCTGTTTTTGTGTATGTGTCTGTGGCATCATAGCTCCTAAACGGATGAACAGATTTTGATTTAGTTTTTTGTTTGAAAGGTGACTTTATCGAGAGTTTTCTTAGCTATGTTTGATGAAAATCTGTTCAGCCGTTCTAAAATTACTTTTTGAATCGGGGTATTTTCGCAAAATATCGTGTCATGTCATAATTACGTGTCCGATAGATGGTTGATCGAAGCGTGTCTACTAAATAAATTATCGGGGTATTTTAAATTTTACTTATTGATAAGATCACGTCATTGATCATTGCCTATTCGAAAGTGCGAAATAAGATCTATTCTTAGACACCGGAAACTCTCGCAAATTATTTATTTATAGTTGATAAACAGCATCAACTTTTAATATTTTGCGGATTTTCTATTTTTCATTCTATAACTCAAAATATGATTTTGTTAATAGGTGCACTCTAGCAATAGGTCGGCAGAATGTTACTCTTATTATTGGAATGTTTAACGAGTGAGTTGCGATGTTCTTTTACGAAGTTACACGGGTTAATTTTGTGCTTAATGGTTGTATTAATTTTCATTGTTTTTTTTTTATATTGTGACGTGATGTCTACCCAAAGCATTTTAGTAAAATTATGTAGATTTTAAAGATGGCAGAATTCCCCACTTGCACCACAAGTCACTGAATGCATTTAATGCTAAACAAATTTATTATTATTCTACACAAAACATAAATAAAAGATACAAATACAAGGGACAGCTTTTGTACAAAGGCGAGCTAAACTCTCAGCTCAGTTGTTTAAGGAAATTTACATTTAAAAATATTTTTTCTGTTCCTTTTGATTGTTTGAAGATGACAGAGATAGAACGATTATGTTTAGCGTTATATTATTAATGCATTTATAGTGCAAGTGGGACTAAACATAATTTTTTGTATTTGAACAAAAACTGCCATAGGCTGTTATATAGTTGTTATTCAAAATAATGTTAAGAAATGTTATTTCTTGGATTGAAATTTAAATTAAATTATTGTAGATTCAAACAGATCAGTATTTTGTTCTAGTTTACATACATTAAATTATGGTTTTAGCAATAATATGTGTCTAATTATGAATTATAAATCGCCATGATATGAAAAGTAGAATAGATATTTATTACTTATTCCAGTGGCAATATGATTTTCGTTTACGATCAGTATGTTTTTTTTTTATAACAATAAAGATTTTTTAGCACACAACTGGGTTTTAATTAAAAAAAATACATTGAAACGTATATAGTATAACATTTATTTTCTAGAATATTATGACTTTTTAATTGTCAATGTGTGGAGAATAAAGTTTATAAATAAGATATAGAATCAAATCTTGAACCCAAGAATCGTGGTCACAAAGCTAGCATACTCTAAAACTTAAGCTTGTGACGAATAGCACCTTCACTCTCTGATGAAACTAATTTAGAAACGAATATTTGGAACTGGTTATAAAATTCATTGCACTCTGAATTACACGCACATAATAGTTGTTAGGTATGGAAGAGGGCAGATCACGTGGAGGGCGCGGTCGGGTCGTACGGATTGAGGAGGTACTCGGAGAACGAGTTGACTGCGGACGCGCCGCGCACCTCCTTATCCAGGAGAGGTAGTTTGGTTACATGGAAGTCTTCGTACAAGTCTGCGATCTGTTCCAGATACTTCTCTTGAACTTTGTGCCTCGCCGCGCAGAGGTCACACGGTGCTGATGTCCTCAGTAACAACTGATTCACGATGATGTTGTGAGTATCGATGCCACATCGCGTCAGCTCCTGAACCAGACGCTCAGTCTCATACAGTGACAAGAACTCAGCAATACAGACGCATACGAAAGTGGTCTGATTGGGGTCCTTGAATTGGGCGTTGACTTGTCTGATAACTGAAAGCATTTCATCCATTTTGTTGCTGAATATGTCCGAGTTGAACTCAGCCAGACCAAACAGTGTTGCTACTTGGTTGATGAATGGGGCCACCTGAAAAACAAATTAGTTATGTGTGAGACTAAAACAAGTGACCTTAACACAATGACTTTTGAGTCAGGTATTTAAATTGCTAATTACTATAAAGTTTTAAACAAACAGTTTATTTTTAAGTTATTACAGGAAACTTGCCAACATGTTGGATATTACCAACATTCAAGGCAAGCAAGATTAAAAAAGGTAAGGTGTCATCCTAAAAAAAAGCGAACATCGCCCGAATACGTGATCATAGCGTAGCGTTAATTTTTGCGGGAAACTTGAACGGGACATAGCAGTTTCTCTGAAAAAAAAATACGCGTTGTTTGCGTATGACAAGTGTTTGTTTGTTATGCTCCATCCTTCGCCCGCATTTTTTGCCTCCGTAACATTATTCCGGACATGGCGCGAATAAGTTGACAAGATGGCTTGCAAATATTCTTCAAAATTGGCATTTATACATATATTATGTTGATGAAACAGGAAAATTCATACCTTAGACTTCAATCGCATAAGTTTCCCAAGACCTCGCTCAACGACCTGTGGAAAGGAAAGCAGACGCAGGGTATGTCCTGTGGGCGCAGTGTCGAACACCACTGCGCTGAAGTTCATGCCCTTCACCAGTTTCATCACCTAGAAACCACAAAACAAATATTTTTGAGGGGCTTGGACGTGGAGTTGCGGTCACCAGCCCGTTTAACCCAGGGTACAGCAAAAAGAGTCATAGACCATTAGTCCAGGCAAACGGAAGACGCTCCTGAAGATGCAATGCGCTGTCTACGATGACCCAACAAGGCGAGGCGACGTGACTTAGTTGCATACCCGTTCGAGACGACGTGGGAAATTATTTCTTAGGAGTTAGGGGGTGCCTTGCCCAGCAGTAGGGCAGCAATAGGTAGAGAAAAAGAGGGAAGTTCTCCTAAGTAGGCGTTTTGTTTTTGCTAAGAAGATTTTTTCTTTATGTCCTGTGTTTGTTTAAATGCACCAATACTAGTATTAAAAGCTACCGTAAGCATATTGGAATGAATATAAATTATCCACATAAAACTGATATGCCATTGTAGAAATATCAAGAATATGCAGAGTTACGCAGTACATTTAAATTTATATTTGGTGAAACTTTATAGTTTAGTCAAAAGGATTTTGACTGATTATTACATATTACAGAGATCTGCAGCGGGTGAAAATAGAGAAAACAATGTTTTCTAAAAATGAAAACTAGCTAGATCGACTTATCGCCCCCAAAACCCCCTGCATATTAAGGTTCATGGAAACCATTGGAGCCGTTTTCGAGATTCAGATTTGTATTTATAGCAATAAATTAAATATTAAGAATTGCCTAAAGATATTGTATTCATTTCACAACTAATTTTGCCTAGATAATAAAAGCAGTGACTCATATTAGATAAACTCCTTATCATAACTGACTTTAAAGCAATTTATAATTATAATAATATTGTTAAGACACTCATAAACTAGCTACTACTATTTGGTAAAAAAGTAAGTTGCTGGTCCACTTGCTGGCAAGTGGTCATACCCACCTGTGGTCTTGTCATGCCAGGTAAAAAGATAAAATGTGTCATGTGATAAATAATAATTACAATGCAATACCTTTCAATGTGAAACAACAAGGCTGCTTATCTGCAGATAATAGTGCGTAGTAGGTACTTCCCCTTACAAGCTTGTTCTTAGAGAGTACTTATATCTAAACTCAATAAGGAAAATATTAAGGGCTATGCATCTCTCCTAGACACTGACTGTAACTATAACGTTGCTGTGGCTGACAGTGTCCATAATTGTTTCTGTAATTTATATTTACCACAAGTATGTACATTATGGATGCAATAAATTGAATTTGAAAAAAACAAATTGGCAACTGAGCCAGAGTCGATTGGAGTACAGGAAGTTTTGTTTTAAACTATATAGAATAGAGGCCTTTTTCATAAAAAAAATTAAAAACTGTGACCCGGCTAAGGTTTTTCTTTTTACATCAAAATCGGATGAATAGTTTAAGCGCTATAGTAAATACATACATACATAGGCTGCTGAAATCATAACCATTCCTTTTGGCTTCACCATAGTCGGGTAAAAAAGGTATAACTGTTTGTCTTTTTAATATTTTTATATGGCAATGGATGTATTGATTGTGAAAATTTATTCACTGGTAGAAAGCAATTGCTAAGTTTTGAAGGCTACACATTTATTCTAGAAAAATGGTAGAGACCCGTTGGATAGCTGCAGCCAAATTGCACAAGTGAATTCGGCAAGGCGCAAGGTTTGACAGCTATCAAATCGACCAATCACATGCAAGATGAATGACCCGATGTGGATTTCCATCTGTGTGATTCGTCATTTGATAGCAGTTAAACCTTGCACCTTGCTGTATTCACTTACGCAATATGGCTGCTGGTATAGTTTGTAAGTAAGATTTTTATTCCTCTTACCTCTGCATAACTCATAGCCTCATCAATGCCAGGGAAGGCTCCTACTATCTCTTGCATGACTCCTTTTCCTAGTCTCATGGCCTCTGTCTCCCCCTCAAAGTACTCCTCAGGCAACTCTGTGAGCCCAACATTGGGGTCAATTTCCATTGCAAATAGATTGTTGAAGCCTTTTACTTTGGTTGGTACCTGAAAAATGTGGAGGACATATTGAAAGTAAAAATGTGTATATTTTTATAACTTTTTTTTTTCCAAGAAGACTTTTGAACAATATGAGTATTGATTACCAAAGCAAGTTCTATTAAGAAAAAATAGATTGTTTGAGTCTTTTCAATTGAGTGTTCTTATTTCATTTTTTATTTGTTTCATAGCAACACTGCATGTGACCTGGTTTGGTAATTTGCCTGAATACCTACTTAAATCCAACAAATATTACATAGTAAACAATTAAGTATATTTATATGATTCACAGTAGCAGTTTAACATAATTATCCACTTCAACAGCCACTGCCGTGTATTGTTCGGTATTCATACTTTGTGATATCATTTTTATTACAATAAAATTACTGATAGAAAAACATAACCTACCTTCGAGAACTTTTGATCAAATGCATCAGAAATGTTATGAGCTGGATCTGTAGAAATTATGAGGACAGACTCTCGGACCTTGGCAAGTTGGACGGCCAAGCTACAGCTAAAGACAATGAACATTATTAGATTTAATTGGATCCGATATTACTATTTTTTGTGAAAAATTACATACCTGCACGTAGTTTTACCAACTCCACCTTTCCCCCCAACGAAGATCCACCTCAGGGATTTCTGGTCAACCACATTTTTCAAGGAAGGTTCTAAGATGTCCAAATCTTTGTTATCTTCCATTTTCACAGAGTTATTAATTTATCGAATTAACTAAACTCCAAAACAGCTCAACTCGAAAATCGTAAACGTAAATTTTTTTGGCGTACGTGACGTGACCGTGAGTCCGTGACATCCGTGACATGCGCAAATCGGATGATTATTCTTAGATTGTCACTGTCAAAATGAATTAACATCTTACTCTATCATCTCTATGGTGAATGAATGAATAGTTTGTACTCCTGAGTTCTAACTCCGTCAGACAAAAACCATGATAACCACCTAGTAGATAAATTAAATCCAAAGAAAGTGTATTTGATCATTTGTGCAGCAATGAAGTGCAAGGTAAGAGGAAGCACAAACGGCAGTGCCGTAAATTATTTTAATTCTTCTTTTCATAGCAACATTAATTTCTAAACGTCAAAACAAAGTGCTATTTCGGTCAACTTGACACAAAATTGTAAAACTATGAATTCGATTTTCGATCAAAATAAATAATTGATGGAATGTAATGACTGAAATGTGCAAGTTTATAAATGAAAATAATGCTCTATCGTCTTTTCCGTGGTCGTTTAACATTCAAGTTCTACATAGTCTTTACAATAGTAGTAATCGCTTCGCTATGTTGTTACTTTTTTCCGCCGAATTATCCTATTTCCCCAGTGACTATGCCTCCCAATTCTTTGCATCCTCGTTCTTCACGCCACTTGTCTAAGTTAATGACTGTAGTGTTCCGCCAGTTTGAGGATTTCGAAAATGACATCGCAGATAGCGTGCAGTCGTTTGTGTCAGCGTTTCCTAATATGCCTGTGGTGGTAGTGTGTGAGAATACCCCTTACCCACCGTTCCCGTTCTCTGTGACGAACGACACTCTGCGGAATGTTAAAGTATTGTCGTTGGAGCTAAAGCTGAGTGCTTCGCCGCAAGATTTCATCCCGTTGACCCAAATATTTACGGAGTATGTGTTGTTTGTGCCTGATTCAACGCGGGTTTCGCGTCGTGTGCTGCAGCTCGCGATGGGGGTGGCTGTGGCAAATCCCACACAAGCCGTAGCTATAGGTGTTGGCAATTCCCACTTGATATGCCAGCATGTGCAGTGGAGCTATGCAGACTGGACGCTGCACTACAGTAAGGATGCTTCTGGGAAGATCTGTGATGCTGTACATGGACAGCATGCGCTGCTGATAAAAACTGCTGTTCTGCAGAAATTACCTCAGCCCTTTGTTTTGCCTTTTCCTGAGTCTCTGTATCTGCAAACTGCAGTCAAAAATGTTAAGGTGAGTTTATTACAAACTGAACCCAGGCAGGCTTTACTTAGTGTAAATTATTTCATCACCACTGCTCTCAAAACGGTGAAGGAAAACATTGTGAGGAAACTGGCATGTTCTAGAACCAAAAATTCGAAGACATGTGACATCCATCACAAGGGCTCAGTCTGGATGCACTGGGCCTGTATGGTGGATTACCGTATGGCCCATTCCCTCTCACGGAGAGGATGCCTGTGTACCAGGAGTAAAAACATTAAAAGGCTGATGGTGATGTTGAACTGAAATTCACCTAGATTATTTTATTATGTTTCTAGGTCCAAATAGCCGATGGCAAGCTTGGTCCAGGTCGTGGAGTGCTAAAGACTCCAGGAGCGAAGCAGAGGGCAACTCGTCACATGCGGGACTACAGGGTGGCTCTTTACAAACAGTTGGGGGTGAAGGCAGTTATCAGGGAAGATGGCAGAGTGCAGTGGTTTGGCTGCAAGAGGGAGACACAGGTATATTGGGATAGAGGTTTATTTTTTCTTGGGAAACAAATAATATGCTTATCAGAAAGAACTGTCATCTACTGTAGTCAGTTAATACCAACAGTAATTGCCAATGTTGATCAGTAATTTGCCACCTAAATTACTGATCAACATTGCAAATAGGAAAAAGATGTAAGATTTTGGTGGATAAAAGTCCATGTTGTAACTAAATTGTGCACTAACTTCAGGGCTTCTATCAAAGCCACCAAACATATCTCTTCTTGATTACATAAAACTTCCTTTGTGTGATCTTATAAAGGTTCTGTTTTGCCAGGTAACCGGTGCCACCCTAAACATTGTTAAGGCAACAGTAATTATAGCCCTATCATTTTTTATCTCCAGCGCTGTTACCCATCAGTGTTAGGCACGCCATCCTACATGCTATCAGGTCGCAACACGCCACCGTGTTGCCGCCGCAACATGCGCCGCGTCGCCGGGCACGTATTGCGCTCGTTGTTGCAAGCTGGCGCGCGCTGCTGGCTCGAGACCACCTCACTACTGGGCGCTGTTATGAGGTATAATTTAATTCTAATATAATGTTGTATACCTTTGTTGTATGTCATTTTACATACGGCGCTCAAACCTGGTGTTTGACAGCACAGCAGAAGTTCAAGCTTGAGGTTTGCCAGTGAGCAATGGAGTTTAACCCAGTATTCTGGGAGTTAGATTAACGGACCGCGTTTGGAACACAGTGCTGTGCTCCAAAACACAAATCGTCGACGTCATCCAAAAAGCAATAGAGCTTGAATTGTCCTGGGCTAGCCACGTCTGCTGCATGTCGAACAGCTCATGGTCTAAATCAACCACAATGTGAATACCAGAAAATGTTCGGAGATATCGCGGTAAGCACTAAGAGCGTATTTACACAGTGTAGGCGTTTGTCGAATGTTTACGGTGTGATACAATCTCATCTAGTAGCCACAAAGGAACACACACTAATGTAACAAGCTATACAAGGCATCATAGCTCAGTTTTACTAAGGTCCATTCTACTGAAGCACAATTAAACAACATCAATCCATTGATGGTATTACTCAGAAAGTTTTCAACATGGTAAAGGGTTCATGCTAAAAGTACCGGTAGTTTCATCCCGCCTCATTCGCCTTGGTTAGCAACATACCTACAAATACAAATGCACAATACCTAAACTATATTTACACATACAAAATACATTCCAGAGGCGACATTCTTCCCTGGGCAGAATACGTCGAGATCGGCATCCACGCTAGCGATGTCTCCCGTGTCTCCTGGCTCCAGCGAGGCGGCGCGGATGCCGACGGCTTTGTCTGGGAGCGAGCAACCAAGGGGCATTACTACAGGGTGGCCTACTCAGCGACTAACAGAGTGTATGTGTTGATACTGCCCTTTACGGCCAGGAATGGAACAATGTGGCCAGCGGACTGGGTATTGGCACATCAGAGGGAGTTTCCGGAGAGGCATTTGCACCCGTTGGCTCAGGTAATATAAAGTCTATTCAAATTATTTGTTACATCCAATTAAACAAGTATGAATTTCATGTTAGAGTGAATTCAGTTATGTTCAGATTTACTAAAAGCTATAAAAGTAATTGAAGTTGTATCCCGTTGTAAGTTGTGTTTGTAACTTTAGAGTGGGTTAAAAGTAGTTTTTCCAAAAACACATTATGGGTATACAAGTTTGCAAACTGAAACACGGACTAATACACAAATGTAATACTATCTTTGATATATACACTCAGCTTCATAAGGAATCGCACCTTTTTCGCCTAATCTCCTTAAAAATAATGGAAACCATAACCAAATAAAAACTCGCTTGTCCATTTTATGCCAATGCCAACAACGCATTCTTGTGTGGAGAGAGGAGAGAGAGAGGAGAGAGGAGCTCGTGGCTAAATAACAACAGCCGCACGGATCGATCTTCAAGGTTAAGCAACGCTTGACGAGGTCGGTCCGTGGATGGGTGACCGTTTTCAACATACCGAGTTTCCTCCGTGCCTCGGAAAGCACGTTAAGCCGTTGGTCCCGGCTGTCATTTGAAGATCTTTGACAGTCGTTAAGGGTAGTCAGAAGCTTGAGATCTGACACCAGTCTTGCCAAGGAGTACCGTGTTACCCAGTTACTGGGTTGTGGAGGTCAGATAGGCAGTCGCTCCACGTAAAACACTAGTGCTTAGCTGAATCCGGTAAGACTGGAAGCCGACCCCAATATAGTTGGGAAAAGGCTAGGCAGACTGCCAACAACGCATTCTTCCGTATTTCGGTCAAACAATGCGCAGAGGCGACTAGAATTTGTAAAAGCTGAGGCAAAAGATCACGCGGTCGTTCACCAACAAGATGGACCGATCAAGTCAAAGACCCGTCGTCGTCCATATTCTACACGGTCGTAAGGAATCCGCTGGACAGAAGCCGGTGGAGGCAGATCATACGTTTCAGATGCAACGCTGACGCTGATCACGATCCTTAGACATGAGGGACTGACCAGGAGATAGATGTACCATTTGAAAGACAATTTAATCAGCTTGGAACTTTGGTTGGTTCTTGACTGACTTAGGAGTGATTTCATCAAATTTTACATGGATACTGTTAGGATAGGATAGATGGACCCCCTTTTAGGCCGTTGTGCGTGCAGGCCTCCTCTCTTTGAGAGGGTATGGGCCGTAATCCACCACGTGGGCCCTGTGCGGGTTGGTGGATGTCACATGGCCTCGAATATTTGAGACATGCCGGTTGCCTCACTATGTTTTCCTTGGCCGTTTTGAGAGCAGCGGTAAAGAACATGCCTGGGTTTGAACCCACGACCTACAACTTGTAAGTCGCGGCTGTTACATATTCTTTACTTACGGTTACAGAAGAATAAGGACAATGTGATAGTAAGCCAATAGTCAAATATCTAATCATCTTAAATGTTTGTTTTTACAGATCGCCTTTGCCGGTCGTCAAGCGCCAGCTCCGAACGATGCCAGAGCGTTCCTGGATCTAAAGTTAGGCGCTAATGCAGTGGAGCGCTGTGACAAACTTGGACCCAAACTACTCTATCCTTAAGTTTTCTGTTTTAAGAGAACAGCAGTTATTTTATAATCATATGACAGACAATACACACCACGCTAATCCAGTTTCAGGCACGAAATTCAGATCAAACATCAGCCAACAAATGATCAACCTTGTGTCAATTGCTGCGGCCGATTGACTGAATTATATCAACAGCCAATAGGGTCACTTGACATGATTTAAATTTCGATGTTTTAAAGTTGTTGTTTGAAGAACAGCACCCTTATTGCGTAATTTCAAAGAATGGCGCACGCGTGCTTTGCTTGCATTCATTGCTTCATATGTTTCAAAACTCCGTCTACTCGACACGCAATGAATACTGTTGAGTTGTCTACTATTGTGACAATTAGGGTGTTGCATACAAACTTTTATTTTTGTTTTGTTCACCGCTGATTCGATAACGAAAACGAAACATTGTTTGTCCCGAGATATTTATATAGACCTACAGCCGTATTGCGTAAGTGAATACGGCAACGCAAAGTTTCACTGCTATCCAATCGACCAAATCGACCAATCACACAGACGGAAATCCACAACGCGTCATTCATCTCGCATGTGATTGGTCGATTGTATAGCGGTCAAACTCTTTGCGTTGCCGTATTCATTTACGCAATACGGCTGCTGGCTGCCATGAAAAGCGAAGCAATATCATTTTTGTTTGAATAAGTGCAATGCTTTTATTAAATTGTTACCATGCATTTTGTAAGTGAGTTAGTTAGTTAAGTGCCATAGCACAAAGTACTAGTCAATAGTTAAGAAGTCAGTAATTAGTAAGCAGTGTTTTGTTATTATTTATTTGTACATTAATTATGAGATTTAGAGTTTTTATTCATTACGTGTTAATTTTTACTACAAAATTTTAAAAATTCTGAAAAGTAAGCTTTCCTAATTCGATAAAATATTGATGTAAATACTTACAAACTTAAATAACTAATCTAACTTTTTAAAACAGATCACTTCTTATCTAAAGTATTTTGAGATATCAATAAATTAGATTAGAATAAAAAAAGATCAGAAATCATTTAAAAATAAGTTATAATTATGGTATAGTTTTCGTTGTAACTTGAATTATAAGAAAAAAAAATTTATATTCATTGTGATCTATTAGACTAGTCCAATTGCTTGTTATAATGTATCAAATAAGAATTTAATGATCTCACACTTCTAGTCGTGAAAGTATTACTTGTAGCAGTACATTTTGTACGGTGCGCTTAGTGCGAGTTTTTACTCATGCTCGATCGTCGTCAATTTGTATTGAAATTGGATAATCGCCGTCTGGTTACAGTAAGTAGACACCGCGTCTTTTGTATACAAATTTACATAAGAGAGATTAATGTTAACGCGATCGAGTTCATTAAAAACTCGGTATAATGTCTCAGAATGGTCCACAGTGGCCAACCAATACCCAATCGGTAATAGCCGAAGAGGCCGTATTGTGACCATTTAGATCTGAGGGGTGACAGATGTATATGATGGTGTGTGGAAGGGTCAGATGTATATGACTTGTATACATCTGTCCCCTACGCACACTCAAAATAATCTTACTCTAAGAGCTTATGGTCACCCCCACAGACATAAATCTAACTAGATAACGCAAGTCCCTCCATCTGTATGAAAACCAAGCGTGCCACTTTTTCCCAACCAATTTTGAACAAATTTACGTACCAATGAAAGAAAACATTTCCAATGCCTCGGCCAACTTTTTCTATACATTCTTTACAGCTAAATATGGCATTAAAAGGAAATTTTATTGATTACAATCATTGATCGTAACTTTAAATCCGTTTTTTGGCACGCGAAGTACATACAATCGCGTCATCTAGTTTTATATCTGTGGTCACCTCCCTGTTATAGTTCCAGAGTGAAAGAGAAATGAAGCTGTACAGCACTAACGCAACAATGATGTTTTTAACGCTTATAATATGGCCCCTGGGTGGAATGTGCCCGCCTGCTTGCCGAGTCCTGAAATCTGTCAAATATTGTGGATGCGTTTGTATTCACCCCGATTTACCCGGAACTGTTCGACAGATTCAGAGAGGCTTTTACACTAGCTGTTTCACTCGGCGCATTTAGGCGAAGAGCATCGCAGAAAGGTTTCTATTGCCAAACAAGTGTCAACGCTGCCGATAGTTGAAATAAAGTGCAAAATGAAAAATCCACAAGTCGTAGAACACACAAAAGCTGAAAAAGGCGCGTTTTGGATTATATTTATTTTCCATGAGTTGCAATGTTGATCTGTGTATACAATAAAAAAACAAAACGCTGCGTTGCTCTCTGCCAGATGAGACACGCAGCCTTATTGCGTAATGAATTTGGCAAGGCAAAGGGCAAAGAGTATGAACAATCGACTAATCATATAGATAAAAATCCACTTCGCGTCTTTCATCTCGCATGTGATTGGTCGTTGTTCATACTCTTTGCCCTTTGCCTTGCCGAATTCATTACGCAATAAGGCTGCAGATTGAATCACATTTTTTTCATGTTTGAAGCTATAAACCAGCAGCCTAATTGTGTAAGCAAGGCAAGGCAAAGGGTTTTGACGCCATCAATTTAACAATCACATGCGAGCTGAAAGACGCGATTTGTATTTCCGTCTATGTGATTGGTTGATTGATGGCGGTTAACCCTTTGCCTTGCTGAATACACTTACGCAATTAGGCCGTTGCCATAGTATAAGTTACTATGCACAAACTCGATCCACCCAAGGCAAAATTTGTGTACAGGCCAAATTAAGATGGCGACCATTTAAAATGGAGTTGTTTTGTTTTTAGAGTTTATAAAATGCATTTTGTATTATGTGCCTTTAGCTTTCTAGGCACCTTTCATTGTATTAGAATAAATTATCTTTTAATTCAAAGCTTTATTTAAAAATATACATAATTATAAGTAAAAATGGGTTTTTATTTAATAATAATAATACAATAACATTAATTAATACTAAAATTAGTTGTCGGCGGGAGCTCATCTTCATAAATCTATAAATCAGTCGTCTTCAAACTTTTCATCCACAACGCCAGTTTGGAATGGCGGGTCTCGAACTAAGCTTAGCAGCTTGTCCAATTTCATAATCTGGATAAAAATTAAACCAAATTATTACCTGGCCGCATAGTGAGCAGCAAAGAGCATAGAGTTATAAAAAAAGTTTGGCCCTAAAGTTGTCAAAAATTAAAAGGCCCGTTTTGACAGCTATAAAAATACTTAATAATAATTTAACTTGATGCTTGCGAATGATACTCGTTATAGTGTATGGGTAAAATGGTAATTAATTAGGATTATGAATTTGATTTTTCAGTTTCTTACATAAAAAGTTATCGTGGCATGTAAAATGTGCTATGTCAACGGACTTATAAGATTGTGATGACTTTAGTAGAGCGTTGTCTCTGTCGATCACTCCATTGTCTCTGTAATATTTATCTCGCTCGATTTGTCATATTTACGCCTGGGTTATACAAAACATTGTTATTTAAATATTTAATGATAAACAGTTTTGTTACAATGCGAACATACCATAGATATAATTTTATATTTCTTTGGAACGTACTATGACTAAACAATGTTCCACCTATAAATGACTCATTATTGTAATGACGCAATACCAAGCAAAGGCAGAATGTTTAAAAAAAAATAAGTCTTCAACTAAAATAAAAATGTAGAATTACCTGCAATGTCCGTTGTTCAATTCCTTGTGCTTTTTTGGGTGGCTTACACATTACTCTTAAATTTGGTGATAATTTCAAAACATGGCACGTTCCCCTAAAAAAGAAATAATAGTACTATAAAAATACACCAAAAAACCATAAACAATATAAAAAGACAAAAGACACCAAAAGATTGCATCGATGCCCCCAGAGAGATTTGAACTCTCGACCCCTGGTTTACAAGACCAGTGCTCTAACCCCTGAGCTATGGAGGCGATGTGAAAAGTTGCGAAATAGGTGATAAGATGTTGCGACCAGAATGATAGAGCAGGATAGAAATATTTGTAATGTTTTTTTATTTATTTAGGTGTGATAACAACATTAATTATCTAATTAAACACTTTGTTATCGTCAAATACCGGTTGTAATTATAGATATGTATAAGTTACTTATGATCTTTAAAAGTGAAGTGCCTACTCAAGTTTAGGAGATAAGATAAACAATTTATAATTAAAATTAATTGTTAATTTAAATACCTACTATTGATAGTAATGATTCGTTGGTATTGAATATGGCATGGCCTTTGTAAGTTGACTCACGCATAGACACAAATCAACAAAATAGAGACGCCATCTATCTTCAAATAACAAAACCAATAATAAAATAGAAAAAAAGTCGTTACTTGGTGTCTCCACAGACGATGACAGGCAGCTTGGAATTGAAGTCAAGTCTGGAGAGTTTCTTGGTCTTCTTGGAGACCACAGCCTGCACGCATATCGGTCGGTACTTGTCCACATTCAAGTCGTATACATATACCTGGGGAAGAGCATTATTTTTTTATAATAAAGGCTCCCTTAGTGATCTGACAATGCGACAAGTACAATCTATTTATTACTCGTAGAACAATTTTTATGTAAAATGGGCGTTGCATTGTCGTGTTATGTCTGAGCGTAGTCGATGTGTCGTCCCTTCTTTCAAATCAACATTATTTTCACTAGTCAGACCAAATGTCGCTGAATCTTTTGCTCAACTCTAAGCAGTGCTAACTCAGATCAGTGCTGCAATGAACGTCGATATTTTCACATGAATGATAAAATGTCTGATCTGATGAAGTCTTGCTTTCGTGCTTCTGACCGTCCTTAACAGCTTTCTAACTTTCTACGCATTCCGATGATGATAACTAATATGTCGGGCGGATAGTTGCTCCATGATTTTTGAAAGGACCCCACGGAACTCCCCATTGGACGACTGTCGGCTTGATGTCCTTCTTTACAAAGAAAGAAGAGTTCTGTTGTAAAAGTAAAATCACCTGCCGTAAAATGGAGAGCACATTAACCTACATCGTGAACCATAAATCGATCAGTGTGGCCGGATATTGGATGCGATCTTCAGTTTAATGGCCACGCTGAATGGAATGCTTTATTTTAAGACGGTGGGAGGATTTCCAAAATGTGTTATTGTATTTGTTTTGAATGTGGGAGTGATTTCAAAGATATCATTATATGTAGAGATTGTAGAGACAATGCCATAAACTCAATATGTACCTACTTACATACATAGACATTTTTTTTGACAGTGCAATAATACCCACATATTACATGCTAATAAATTAAATCAGCTACTATTATTTATTCAGACTACATCGATACCTAGTATCTAATATACTATATGCAGGGTTAGGGGCTAATTTTTTCTATTCCGTGTGTATCTATATCTAAAGGACCCGGCATTCGAACCTAACCTATCCGTGTCGGGGTGCCCTAAGCGCCCGAGCCCGCTTCGCTCGCTTTTGGACTAATTCGATAAAAATAGCGGCACCAGTTTCAAATATTATTTCATGCTTACCGATTTTATTATCCTGCTGACTAAATAATTTAATTTTGCTATGACAAAATTTTTTCGCAGATATTTCTTGCTGACCGAATATTTTAAATAAAAACCATAGTAATGTACCTACCATAATAATCGAATTGGCCAACAGTAACGAAGCAATATTCATAATGACCAGACAATGTGATAAATTATGATGTTTAAATCAATTTTTATTACCTACATTGCCCGATTTGACTTGATTCATATTGCCCGGGCATTATACCTACATACTGCCTTGATTAATTACTTGGTCTATGACATATAGAATACAAAAATAGTCGTTAAAATCACCAGCGTTTGGACAAAACACATCGTGACCACGCGATGTGAAGAATACCCTCCGTTTGGAGAGGACGGAGAGTTATATCGGACTCTTTACGATTAAACACCACAGTTCCTACCACTACCATAAGTATGAGGCCAAGGCAAGTTCATTCGCCTGAAAAATTCATCACCAACAAGAGACGGTAACTATAGAGACATTCAATTTTACGAGTTTATTGTAAATACCTTTCCATCAGCTGTGCAAGCTGCGAACACGGTGCTGGAGTAGGGCGCCCACTTCACGTCCCCCACCGGGGAGCCCAGCTCAAACATGAACAGCGGTTCACTGGCGAAAAGGGAAGAAGATTAAGTATTGTATGATATCCCTGTATGTCTAAGAACTGATAAATTCACGTCTCCCAGACGAAAAATATTGCTGCATATTCAGCGAAGATTGAAGCAGTAAATAATGAGAATAACGAAGACTACTAGACAAAAACTTATCAAACTTGTATTTTTTAATAAAATTTTTAATTATAAAATATTTTTTTTAAACAAGTTTTTTTCGTATTCTCAGGAAACCCTTTCATTTGATATCCAATATCATAGCAGTGCACCAAAAATAACAATTCCGCCGCCTTGTGTCGTCCGCCATATTGGATTTAGAATGACGTCACTTAGCTAACCATGCATTGTCATCCAAACTAAACGTGTAGGTATGCAAAATTTCATCCAAGGGCCGATTTCACCAATGAAACTAATCGCGATTAGTTCAACTAAACTCAGTTTATGCAAATACAGAGTTCTGATTGGTAGTTTCCCAGCGGTCTCAACTAATCGGAACGCTGTGTTTGCGTAAACTGAGTTTAGTTGAACTAATCGCGATTAGTTTAATTGGTGTAATCGACCCTAAATCGGTTGAGGATAACTGCTTTAAAATCAGTTGCCCGATTTGACCCGAACACACTTACATACATACATTGCAAGTTAAATAAAAGCTTGTAAAACTTCTTTAGTCAACACCAGCCTCGCCAAACATCGTCACAACTTATTAGTAACATGTTTCATTGTTGTTGTGTTGAAGTAATATGTTTGGGGAGGCTGTCAGTGTCCGTCAATCGACATCTTTTACACATGAGATTAGGGGTGAATCTATCTGATTGATTATAAAAATCTAAAGCTAAATACTCACTCCCTCCCATCCTCCCATATCTTAACCCTCCAGTCTCCGGAGCAGGAGGCGTAGATGCTATTATTGTACTTGTTATAATTGATCCTATACACCGGCATGTGATGACCCTGGATCGATCTCACGTAGTTCCGGTTGTACTTCAGCGAGCAGGTGTGGATCATTCCATCTTCTGTGCCCACCATAAAGATCTCCAACTTCTCGCGGTGAAAGCAGATGCAGCTGCCGCAACCTGGGGTGGAGGGAACGGTATCATTATCACAAGAATCCTGTTATGGTAAACCCGTAATCAGATATAGAAAGTTGAGGGCTTTTTATATTAGCTTTAGTGTTTGAAGTCAAAGTCAAGAATATTAATTTCAACTAGGTCAATAAGCGGCACTTTTGAACGTTAACAATTAAAATTTACAAGTTATAATAATTGATTCTATCGTCCATTCAGAAAAGTGGTTTGTTATGGAGAAGAACGGAAAAGAAACACCATACTTACTCTTTTAAAAAAATAAGTAAATTCATATATGTGAGGACGATGCACCCAGAATGGCACTACCTACATACTATACTACGTATGGGTATAAAGTATTAAAAGCATTTACAGGTAAATTCATTTATTTGATAAATAGGAACATGGTTCTCACATAGTTACAAATATGCAAATATAGGTAAAATACCTAATTCAACAACAACGGAACAGTGTGTGAGTCAATTTCCTAAACAAAATCAAAAGGATACAATAATTATGAATAGGTATTTAGTTAAATTAACAAATTTGATTTTGTCTACATTAAAGATTGCCTTATGGAGCAGGACCAGCATGTTTCCAAGCATTCTTATCTTGAATATAATCATTTAATTTGTAATATGCTTTTTTACGAAATGTGATTTCAACAAAAAAAAATCTTTCATTTAGTTTAAATATATCTCAAGGCATTTTGTTATAGAATTTAACACAGTACCCTATGAAAGAGTGAGTAGTGCTCCCAAACTTCTGGGCCGCCCTGAAGTTGGCTTTCCGATGCGTAAGGCACGAAACGGTGCTGTTATTGAATGAGATTACTGTTATTAAATAGACTACTGCGCAGTAATTGTAGCCAACTTCAGGGCGGCCAAGAAGTTTAGCGAGAACTATACTTTAGCTAATCTGTAAGATTGTTAATCTGGTTTACGGTAAGCTAAAGCTAAAATAAAATCAAAGAGGCACTTATAAGGCCCGCTTGCGCCACGCTGGGTTATCTCATTATCTTAGAGGTAGTAGCTAACGTTATTCTATTATGTATGACTTATTATAATTTAATCTCGTGTTAGCAACTCTTGAGTTAAGTTTTTGGGCTAAGAGAGTAGAGCTCCATAACCCACAACACTACATTTTAATTTTAACGGTTTCTGAAACCTTATCAATAAATCTACTGTGAATTCTCAAATTAGCTTTTGAGATTGGTTAATCTGAAATATATTTGAAGTAACCTTAGAAACCGACGTCGCAATTTTAAATCAGGTCTTTATCGAAATTGGAAGTCTAAACTTACTGTTCACGGTGAGCATGGTTCCGTCAGGTCCAGGAATGGGCGGTACGTTTGAAGTCAGAGTGATGATGGTGGTGGCCTGCAGTTCTCCTGGCATCACAGCCCATTGGACCACGCGACCATCACCAGAAATGGAGAAGAATGATGGCTCTCCATCAATCAGGCGACGGCCCCAACGGATCTTTGAGAATGGTAAAATGGTGAATGGAGTTTGCAAAAGCTATTTCTGGGGAATTTAATCTAATCTAACTAGTCTATACAGTCCCACTTCAGGGCAAAGGTCTTTCCCACACAATTATGTCTTCTACTAGTGTGGGCCAGCTTGTAAAGCCGTCTAGCGTTGGGTTCCATTCGGTGATTCTTTTTGGGGATTTGTTTTATACCAAAATGACTATTACAATAGTAGGTACCAATGATAATACAGTATCGAAAAATTATCTCAATATGCTAGTGTATATTATCTGTGTCAATATACACGTAAAAATATGATATGTTCCGCATTCTTGCACCAAAAAACATCTGTTTTTTCTTCAGTCAGTTAAAGCACTTTTAACGCATCAGCCAAAAGCGGCACGAATAAAATGCAGGTATGCACTTCAGTATTTATGAGAGAAACCATTCCCGTCCGTCGGTCAATCAAAATGATACATTTTGTGACGCTTATGCTTTTAACCTTTTCAAAAGATTAAGAGCATCTTTTGTAAAAGCGACCGATCTCTCTTTAAAACATTGTTAAAGCGATGTCTCATCTGCCTAGCCTTTTCCCAAGAATGTTGGACTTGAAGCATTCAGTCTGGTTAACATGAAAGTTACCTCTTGGCACTGGTGTTAGATTTTCACGCTTCCGAATACCCATAACGTCAGTCAAATAACTACAAATGATAGCAGGGACGGGCGGCTTAAAGTGTTTTCCGAGGCACAGAGGAATCTCGGTTTGTTACGCATGTTCAGCCATCCACGGACCGATGTCGGCAGAAGAATGACCCATGCTGCTGATAGTGCTTAACCACCAGCGGCACCAGCTCTTCATGTTGCCTGCCTGTTGCTAAAGCTATTCATAATTACTTTTGAATGGTTGAATGCTCTCACCTCCCACACAATGCTGCTGTGTTTGTCCCGCACGGAGTTAGATTTGTACTGATACTGAGACTCCAGTGACAGCTGAGCGTTGTACACGCAAACGTTGCCGTCGTACAGTCCTGTAACGCACACAATGAAAGTTTTGTCTCATGGTTTTCCCATCGGTATTCTTAGCTTTTACGGAAAAATGTCCTCAACAACGACTCAATTCAGAAGATGAGAAGATCATCAGAAGAGAGATGAGAAGATACAACTAAGAATAGGAGAGTAAAGTTAGTTGAGCGGCTTCGCATATACATAACAATCCACCTCTGCTCCTCTGTGCATACAGGCGAGATTTATTTCTCTCTCTAGAACCTTTGTAAGTTCGTGTTCTTGGATAAAAATATACCTAAAATGTCGAAGCCATACAATAACGTGAAAATATTGTGAGTCATCGGCAAAACACAATCGTTTATACAATCCATTAAAATTACGAGATACGATAAACAAATCAGCACAGTATGTTTTGTGTAATCCTCCATAATGCTAATGTTCTTAGAGCCTCTTCAGAGTATCAGCTCTTCTTTCACACCACGGATAAACCCGCGATGGTTTGTGTTGGTGTGTATTATGTAAAACAACATGTCTGTAAAAAATCTTATTAAATGAAAAGAAAAAAAAAAAAAAAAGCTGGTTGTAAATTATGCGTAGCAGAATGAGTGAACCAGGTGCAATAATTCTTACTAAACTAGGTGAAATCACCCATAAAATGCAAAATGCCAACGCCCATGGCAGTTAGCGATAATGTAGCAATCTAACAGTCTGAGTTTTTGTAATCCAGTAACTGCAGGGATTAGTTTACTACTGCTACACTATAAACAAACAAAAAAAAATTTGCAACCGAATTCAACAAAGGAGGTGGTTCTCAATTCGACTGTATGTTTTAACATGTTTGCTATGCGATTACTCCGCCAATTTTGAACCGATTTTAATGATAATTTTTTAAACCAAGATTTGACAAGTAGTTTTTTAAGTTATTATTTATTTATTTAAACTTCATGTACATTGGTGATACATAGGCGGACTTAATGCAGCAAGGCATTATCCTTAATAATGCGTATTTTCATGGTAATAATATGAGGAGCAAAAACTAAAAAGAGAAAAATAAAAAAAAACGTTGAAGTCGTTGTCAAAAACGAAAACAAATTTGTACCTACCAAACACACTGACTTCCGAAAAGAAAATAATTTTTCACTTTGTAGTGTTTTGTTTCGTCGGTTTAATTTTTTTGTTAAAATGTTTTTTCATTTTATAACATTCGTTAACAAGTAAATTGGACTCCATATTTAACGGTGACGCCTGAAAGAAACTGACCGACTGTTATATTGGTAGGTTTTCACCTAACCTTGGATAACACTTACCAACACAGATCAGGTAAGGTATTTCCTTGTAGACGTCCAGGCATATGACTGGCGACTCCGTGATCACGGCGTACTCTGGGTACGCCGGGTTCTTGATGCTGTACAGACACAGACAGCCTACCTTCTGCTGGCACGTGAAGTCCACTGTTGAGGAAATGTTGGCAATTACAGAACTAATCCTGGTTTATGAAAGCCTATTGTAAAAAATTGGCCTTCTCTATATTGTTTATGGCCATTTTACAAGCCGTTTCAAAAAAGTTTAAGTATTTAATGTTATAATTTTAACTTCACAGGGTTTTATATAGCTTTTTCGTACGTTTTAATAACACCAGCCTATAACTGTCTCACTGCAGAGCATTACAGAGAAGGCACGAGGATTGACCACCACGCTTGCTCAAAACGGGTTGGCGGTTTCAAACTTATATTTACTATAAGCCCAGGTTTCCTCACGATGGTTTTGAGATTGTTTTTTTCTTGACTATAGTGTAGGTCAGAGGTGACAGAGATAGAGTCGACGATGGAGTGAGCTTACCCAGAAGAAGCCTGTTCACTCTGACTTTGAAGAGATTCGGGTTGAATGCGTTCGGAAACACAGACGCAGGAAGTGAGTTCCACTCATTCGCTGTGCGCATTATGAAGGACGTTTGGAAGCGCTTGGAGAGAATTGGTGGAATGGCAACCAGGTAAAGATGGTAATTTGCAATGCGTCTAGATGACCGATGGTAGAAGGGGACCGGTGGGATGAGGTCGTGGAGTTCTTGATCACACTCATGCTCATCGGTTCATCTACAGACTGTATTTCGGGTACAGTCTGTAGATGAACTGAAAAGCAGGCAACCTTGCGGCGATGAGCCAAGCTGTGAGGCTTGGCATCCACCAGTTCAACGTCGCCAATGAGCCTCTTAGCTCAGCGTTCCACCGAGTCAAGTGCGGCAAGCTGATACTTAGCTGAGCCATCCCAAAGGTGGCTGCAATACTCCAATAATCGGACTTGCGCTTTGTAAAGAGTTAAATGCTGTCCAGGTGTAAAGTATCGCTTCACTCTATTTAAATTGCCCAGTTTTTAATTAATAATTTTAAAAAGTCACATTGGTACTTGCCCGGATTTTAACCCACGACCTCAAGCACGATAGGCCTGCAGCTTAATTGCTACAGCATACATAATTTTTGGAAATACCTATTTAAAGAGTATTTGTCAACTCTTTCATGGGGTCAAACCCTTTGCCTTGCCGATTCACTTACGCAATTACACTGCCGGTTTTAGCTTCTGGGGCCACCACGACACAGTCATCTTATACCGGTTCATATTATCGGTGACATTTCAGTTTTGGTTCTTTTATAAAGAAAGACTGTACTGACTATTTGTTTGTAGATAGACGGAAATATTTATCAATGAAACAGGAATGTACAGACAATCACATCACAGCTGGGTTCATCGTCATATAAACCCACCGTTACAATGACACACTACTTTTCCCGTCAGAACCCAGCCAGTCCGTGGTCGAACTCGGATCAGTGACAGTTCCATCCTCTAGTGGTTGAACCGCATCAACCACTACACTCAATTAGATGATTACATTCGTCAAGCTGTTATATCCAATTGAGGAAAATGTGCTCCAACTCGCCACCATTTTGTTGGGCTAAAGCCCGCATTATAAAATTGCCCTTGATACAGTACCAGAGGGAATAAGGGAAAGTTAAATGTTGTACCAAGGACAAAAGGACGGATCGATGGTGGTAACTGAAGGTTTATTTATTTATTAAAACTTTATGCATAAGTACAAAGGCGGACTTAATGCCTTAGGCATTTTCTACCAGTCGACCTTAGGGTGGTGCAAAGATAAAACAAGGTAGGTGCAACTTAATGATAGAATGAGTAGAGAAAAGATACGAAAAAAAAAGGAATAATAAATATATACTTAGATACATCATCATCTGCCTAGCCTTTTTCCCAATTATTGTTGGGGTCGGCTTCCAGTCTTACCGGATTCAGCTGAGTACCAGTTTTTACATGGAGCGACTGCCTATCTGACCTCCACAACCCAGTAACTGGGTAACACGATACCCCTTGGCAAGACTGGTGTCAGATATCAGGCTTCTGACTACCCGTAACGACTGTCAAAGATCTTCAAATGACAGCCGGGACCAACGGCTTAACGTGCTTTCCGAGGCACGGAGGAAACTCGGTATGTTGAAATGGTCACCCATCCACGGACCGACCTCGTCAAGCGTTGCTTAACCTTGAAGATCAGTCCGTGCGGCTGTTCTTATTTAGCCACGAGCTCCTACATACAAAAATAAAGTTATTTTTTACTTTGTAGTTTTCTTATTTGGAAGTCGGTGGTATTTTTTTGTAAAAAAGTTTTTTATTTTTCACTTTTTAGTCGTACCTACCTAATAGGCATGTTGTTTAGCAAGTTACCTTAACGCCAGAACATAACGGGTGAAATGAGAGATCTGCGTACCCCTCAAGAGTGTACCTGCGTGATGTTATGTTAGCAAATGATATAAACAATAAACATACATGCGATTGCAGCAATCCCGAGAGATTTCACGTTATTTATTGAAGAGTTTTGTTGTATATCTACGAAGTTCTTCATCAAATCTTCACCAAATTAAAATAACAGATTTGTCTCAACATCACATAATCTGACAACAATAGTATTTAACTACCGTCGGTCAAAGCAACAGACATACGCAACTGCTAAAATATTCTGGCTAATGAGTTAATTTTACGTTTATTTTTAAAGTGTTGACTATTAAATAAATCTACATAGGTATCCTATGTTGTGTACACTGCTACGAGATGTTTAAAGAGTTCCTCACTTCATTAACTACAAATTACAAACAAACGAAGAGCCAAAAATACAATATGTTTACATAGTGTGGTGGAACGTGTGACCCAAAATCGTGTAAGATCGGCAATCTTCGGTCGCCTTCGGGTCGATTGTTGCCAAAGCGACGTTCCCAATGGAGTCGAGTGCCGGTATTCAGCACCTATATTGACTAACCGTCGTCGCCTTCTCAATTGCTTCCTATTCAAATTGCGAGACGAAACTGTTTTGGGACAATGTGGGAGACAAATGGGCTTGGGAAGTTACAGATGATCTATATGGATGCATAAATGAATCTGTTGACGAGGTGGGAACTGGGAATAAATGAATCAACAATATAAGGAAGAATGAAAATTGCTTATCTTAAATACAGGAAACGCATGCTAATGCGTTTCCTGGACGCCTCAATGAGGAGAATAAACATTTACTTTTCCAATTAAAATGTTCGTGACTTGGAAAATACCACTTCATTAACAACTTGAGTTCAGTTTATCTCACTGAGGGTGAAAATACTCATCACAATAATATTATGAAGGTAAAAGTTTGTGTGTAAGTGTGTTTGTTACTATTTCACGCAAAAAAATACTGAACGGATCTGGATGAAATTTGGCAAAGAGATAGATTATAGTCTGAAATAGCACTTATGATACTTTTTATCCCTAATGGATATTATCCCTAATGGATATTATCCCTAATGCATAAATTTAAATAGGTATGGGATCAAATTTGTTCGTATTTATGAGTAATTTCACCTCCTTAGTATTTAAGTAGTATATTGGCAAAATGAATCAAAATTCACCCTGTAGTTACACGGTGCCTCTTTTTCTTAGATTGACACGACTTACACGATCCATAGGCAACGGCAAACAAATCCTGGTAGTGAGGGTTCCACTGCACATCGCAGACAGCGTGGCTTCTCATGGGATCGAACTGGAACTTCCAGAGGGGCAGCAAGGAACCCTTGCCTTCACGGAACTCGTCCGATGGATCGTCCCAGTAACGGTAGTCTTGAGCTGGGTACGAAACAAAAAATGCTAGAAACATGTTGTTTCATGACCAGTTCAGGTATTCCGGTGGAAACTAAGAACCCGTTCACCCACTTTATATTTGCAACTTTGGAACCGAGGTTACAAAATATTTGGTGTCGTGCTTAGGAATTTTGGAGCGTAGAGTTAAAGGTTGGTGAAGTCTGAAAGCGTTCATCTCCATCATCATTATTTCAGGCTGGACATAAGGCTCCCTCACGCCTCTACGTTGACTGGTACTGTGCTTCTCGCGGATAAGTGAAGGTATTGAGGATATAAACATCTTTAAATTTAAATACGCAATAGATACTACGAAACATTGCAAGCATTTTCGGTATGACATGAAAACTTCCTTTAGTTCATTTTTTTGTCTACAAGTGTTACTAAGGAGGTATCAAAAACGCACCAATGTCATCATAAATATTCTGGTTTACAAGCCTCTCGAGGATGGCCCAGGCCTCGCGGATCCTTTGCGCCAGGCGCTCGTCATGGATCTGTTGCTCCGTCTTCGCATGTTTTGCCTTCTTCTTTCGCAGCTGTATTAAAAAGAATGGTATAAAATTGTGGTTTCCCAAACAATGTATTTGGTATTGAATAGATTGTAGTGAAGCCCTCTACCAAGATTTGGTGTTTTGTCCAAGACGGTGAAATTGATTTTTACCGGGCCGTTCATGGCCGTTAGTCATTCTTGTTTTAGACGAGGTACAATAATTGAACAATTTTTTTTTGACTTATTCTTCACAGGTAATTTTCCGAACGGAACGGGGAGAGATAATGCGATAAAGATTAAAAATTGTAAACACGCCAGAGATTTGCCAATAAACGTGAAGAGGCGCATTTAATTATATATTTAACGTGCTGGGTTTTCTATACAAAACTATATATGCCGGTGAATTTTTCTGCATAATACAAATCAATCGATTACTTAACATCGTGCGCCTGCGCTGGTCTGCATTCAACATTAGATAAACAGAATAAGCAAATACACTAACAAGCAGACGTTGAACTAATATTTATTTAAATGTATTATTGATACTAATTTAATATATTGTAGTCGTAAGCGGTTAGTGGAAAAATACTTGTGTTCTTATTTTCTAGTTTGTATGGAACAAAATAAACGCTCTATAGAAAAGTTATATCGTAAAATATTCACATTTTGGACCGAATGTGTTAATTTTTAGAAGCAACACGATACACGAATATGGATCACGATTTATTTATTACTTATGATCTTTTGTGATCATGTTATATGTAGATAGATTTTCTACACCCGATATTGTGGTCCATACGAAATTTTCAAAGGCGATAGGTAGGAAATGACTGACTGAATAAACTGAATATGCAAACAATTCACCCATGCATGACTCGTGTTTTGTCTGCTGTACTTAAATTAAAAACATACCACCGGGTATGTTATGCTGGCGGGTCTCATTTTTAATAGGGAACTACTTTCTAATGTTGAATTTGTTCTTCTAAGATTTTTTAGAATGGCGAATAAAGAAATGTGTATATATTTAGTAAATACTGATTATCTTTACCCTTTTAGGCTTTTCTTCCTCCTTTTCCCTCATTTTCCTTTCGTAGTCTTCTTGATAGTAGTCGAAGATAATGCACTGTAGCGCCGTGGCACCGTAGTTCGCTCTGGGAGGCGGGACGGTCTGCGTGTCCACGGACTACAAACAAACACAAAGATTACGTCTTGTTCAGATGTGTATTTGTGGATCAGCGTGCGAAGCGGCCGCCCGTCCACATACTGCGTTTGAAATTCGAAGTTCCCGGTTTGAAGTAGATTCGGGCAGTTTTGAAAATAGAAAGGATATTGTTGTGTTTGTGGTGTTACATAGCTAATGTTGTGAATATATGAAGAGGTTTTAATTAGACGTGAGTATAAACTAGTCTTTTGAATACAGAATTCGAGACAATTATCACATTTTGGAAAAACTAACTCTATGCCATACATGACATAGTTCAAATGCCATTGCAACTAATGCAGGTACTTTTTTAGGAAATATTCAAATTATAATGTAATTACTATGCTCAAGACGATATTTTAGTTGATGACAATGGATTGAATTAGATGATTTTCTCGAATTCGAAAAGTCCATGTTGGTGTATTTTCGTGAATGTTTTTGTATATTAGAATTCGATCTACGTTGCCAAGTGTTTTATTAATAAATACGTAATATGCTTGGTCGATAAGTTTAATTAAAGATAATGTTATCTTTTGTGTGTAATTTAGGTACTTATCTAATGAAAATGAAGTTAAAAGGTAAAGTTTTATGAATAATATTAAAAAGGCGGCGTAGTATTAGAAATATATAATTACTTTTCGCTGTAAGTGGCGTGGAAATCAGAAATATAGATAAGTGCGTATTAGTCAACAGTTAGTAGTATGTAGGTAGGTAGATAGATAGCTAGATTTATTTTACTCCTTGTAATAAGAACACATGATGATTAACATCTAATAAAAAAATATACATGTCGTAAACAGCCCCCGTACCATGACCTGTCAAAACTATCATGGTTCGACTGTGAAAAAAGGACAGATGTATACAAGTCAGATACATCTGTCCCTTACGCACACTCAAAATAACTTTGCCCTAAAAGCTTATGGTCACCCCCTGGTAGATATTACAGGGGGTTCTCCTGTAATTTGGTTAAGGTTAATTACAAAGGATTCTTTAACGTCTTTACGTAAAAGAACCCTGTGTATCATTGTGACTTCTGTTGTATCTGGATGTATACTGTAATAATAGTGATATAAATAAATATGAAAATAGTACAAAGAATTGTGTCCATTGTTAGATAGTTGCAATTAGGAGATTTTTGATTCTGTTATATGAAAATATACAAATTACGTAGACCAGAGCGCCAAATATCTGTAAAATGAAATATAAATTGATTTTCATTATTATAAACATCTAAAATTTGTTAAGATACATTAGACAATGGTAACGATAAGCCAGCTGTTAGAAAAACGCAGACATGACAAACAAAAGTAAAAAAATAACTTTGTGCTCGTTTTCTCGAAACGTTTCCCGCTAAACACATGTTTATGGTTATTTCGACAGAGACAAATAGCCAATGACCGAATTCTGAAAAACTTTTCTATTTTTTTAAATTATTATTATCGATAGGCTCGCGTTTGACCGCTATCTCGCCTGATGGTAAGCGATGATGTGGTCTACGGTGAAGCAGCTTGCCTAGAAGAAACCTATTCACTCTTGACTTAAAGACCCCAAGGTTATAGCTTCACGGAACAAAGTCTCTGGAAGGGAGTTCCACTTCTTAGCTGTACGCGAGTGTACCCCATGTTGTGAAGTTCATTACCGCGATGTACGTTACTGGGAAAGTATACTTAGTAAGTTTAAGTTTTTAAAGAACTTTCGAGGGAGACGGCTAGTGCTTCCCCGTGTCTCTCGATGGTCTCAGTTCAGTTGTGATAGGCATAAGCTAGAAGATCCCCAGTGGACCGATTTCGGCGGAAGCCATATTGGCGGTCACTGAGGATATCATTCGCTTCTAGGCATGCCAGGGGCTTACCGTTGAGCACACGTTCCATATTCTTACAGAGGATGAACGTTACAGATATGGGTCTGTAGTTGGCCGGGTCAACTCGACTGCCCTTCTTGGGCACGGGCTGTTCGTTGGCTTGCTTCCAAGCATTCGGCACTTTTCCAGTCTCTATCGAAACTTCGAAAGGCGATATAGGCGTGTCAAGATCGTTGACAATTCAGGCGCACGGGTTTTAAGTACAATTGCTGGTATCCCGTCGGAGCCACTCGCTTTGTTCACGTCAAGGCTACGCAGCACCCTACGGACTAAGGACTTACGGACAATATTTAAGTGGGGCTCCCATACAACAAATGTGATTTTTTTACCGTTCTGCAGGAGAATGTTACGGAACGCTTCGTGCGAGAGTCCGACTCGCACTTGGCCGATTTTTTGTTATTTAGCCGTGGCTCGCAGTAGCTGGTGTTAAAATGATAATCATGTTTAAACGGATCGTCGTAATTTTTTGGCAAAAACATATGTTACATTAGACCATTTTCTTAATAATTTGATCCATGAAAATTTTAAGTTTTATTAATATAAAACTAGTGTAATTAATTTGTAAAGTTATGTCTAACACGGACAAAAATACGATAATCGCACCAAAACCGCCGGGCGTAGTTTAATGAAATTTTCACCATCTCCAAGACAATTAAATCATCAAGATTTTGATATAAAGCTTTTTTTTAAAGTCTTAGAATAATATGGAAAGTACAAAAACTACCAAATTTTGGATCGCGCGGGTATCAGTGCTGCCAAGTTAGCGCTTTCAGCGCCAGATCCAGCGCTTTTTTGTTCAATAGCGCGTTCTAGCGCCTAGCGCTAAATCTAGTGTTTTTTTTGTTCAATAGCGCATTCTAGCGCTTTTTGAAACTTTGAACTTTATTTAAAAAAGTAACTGCGTAAACTATCAACTTCCAAACGACGTGTTGAGGAAAATTTCATCCACTGATAAATATAAATTCAAGTCCAAAACTGATCAAGACCAACCATATAACCTTATACATCCATAGTCTCAAATTAAAGGATGTTTTGTTTGAATTTGGCGCCGAATACAGCGATTTTTGACAGCGACATTAGCGCTTTCTAGCGCTTTTTTGAAGAGTTAACAGCGCTTTTTTGCTTAGTAGAGTTGGCAGCACTGGCGGGTATGAAACGAATGCGCGTTTTGTACCTTACCTTAAAGATCGTTGGCGACTGTCATCGTCTGCAAGTCCGTTTTCCTGAAGATAGTGGAAATGAAGGCCTTTGCTTTGAAGTGAGACTGCATAGGCATGGGTGCCGGCAGAATTATTTTCAGGGGGGTGCATCTTCAGCACTGTAGTTTAAAATATAATAATATGTAATAGTTTCCTTTTACCCATCCGTACACAGAGAGAACAATTTTTATCGACTTATGTAGAAAAGTTTGAAAACAAAAGAAGTATGCAAGAGCAAGCGAAGTGAGTTCGAAAGTTTTAGCGCCTCGGATATGATAGGTTCTCTAATTTGAGATATTTTTATATTTGAATGATTTTGTATATTTTATTTGAAAGCCAACAAATAATGGAGTTTGAAGATCCTGTGTTTGCAGCTGTCAAAGTGAAATGTATTTATTTCGACTAGGCCACTAAGCGGCACTTTCGAACGTTAACAATTAAAATTTACAAGTAATAAAAATTGATTCTACCGTGTATTCGGAAAAGTAGCTTGTTATGGAGAAGAATGCACAGGAAACTCCATACTTACCTACTCTTTATAAAAAAATAAGCTTTTACAATATTAAAGTACATACATTAATAAATTCATATACGTGAGGACGATGCACCTAGCACTACTATACTCATATAAGTATTATAAGCACTAACAGGTAAATTCCTTCACTTGAAAAATAGGAACATGATTCTCACATACTTACAAATATTGCAAACATAGGTAAATTATCTAATTCAACAACAACGGAACAGTGTGCGAGTTATATCTTTTTTAAAACAAAAAGAGTAGATAAATATAAAATAAAGCGTTACTATAATTATGAATATAATACAAATCAACCAGTTTGACTTTGTCTACACTAAAGATTGGACCAGCATGTTTCTAACATAACCTCTGCTTAAGGGAGTAGGACCCAAACCCCCCGACACAGGTGGATCCACAGATATAAATCTAACTAGATGAAGCGATTGTTTGTACTTCGCGTGCCAAAAAACGGAGTAAAGTTACGGTCAATGGTCGTAATTTGAGCTTTTCATTTAGCATTATCGGCACCGGAAATCCACCGAAATCTAGAAAAATGCCTTTTTATGCCATATTGAGCTGTAAATAATGTATAGAAAAAGTTGGCCGAGGTATTGGAAATGTTTTCTTTCATTGGTAAGTAAATTTGTTTTTAAATTGTTTGTGAAAAAGTGCCACACTTGGTTTTCATACAAATGGAGGGACTTGCGTTATCTATTTTTATTTATGTCTGTGGGTGGATCACTATCCAAATCAATAAAAATGTTGATCGTTGATAAGCCACTTGAGAACGGCTGGACTGATTAGGTTATTTTTTAAAGTTTCGTATGGTTTGAGTTTTTTATGTTTTCTATGGAAAGAAAAAACCGACCAAGTGTGAGTCGGACACGCGCACGAAGGGTTCCGTAACACTACCGCAAAAAAGGGCAAAAAAAAATACGTTTGCTGTATGGGAGTCCTACTTAATGTTTATTTTATTCTACTTTTAGTATTTGTTGTTACAGCGGCAGCAGAAATACATCATCTGTGAAAATTTCAACTGTCTAGCTATCACGGTTCATGAGATACAGCCTGGTGACAGACAGACAGACGGAAAGCAGAGTTCCGTTTTTAGCCTTCGGGTAACTTGTGAACTTAGTTTGAACAGGACAACACCTTTTTGGTCAGTTTGTTTTTAATAATACTAATGAACTATTATAAAAAGAATAACTGACTCGTCTTGGATAGTTGTAGGTAAGAGCCGCTCTCTCGCAGAAGTTGAACTGGTTAGCCAGTTTCTTGACCCGAGGCTTGAGGGTGAACTTTTCCTCCAGCTCATCTGGCACGCCACCCTCCTCCTCTGAAAGTTTACGACAAATATTAGGTTAAGCAATGCTTGCCGAGGTCGGTCTCTGGATGGGTGACCATCCATTAAATACTCTTGGCTGTCAATTGTATATCTTTGTCAGACATTACGGGTAGTCAGAACTCCAAAACACGCTTGTGTAATCACCAGTCTTGCCAAGGGGTATTTTGATATAGACAGTTCAAACTGTTCAACTCATATTTGCGCGCGGCGCTATGTGTGGATAAGCATGTGTGGGTGGTTATTTGCTTGGACGATGGACGATTGTCGCGTCACTGCCACACAAATGCATAATATATAATTACAGGCGCACACATGGTGCCGCGCGCACAGATGAGTTGAACTATCTATACTAGCCACTGGTTTATGGAGGTCATAAATGCAGCTATCTACGAAAAATACTGGTATTCAAATATATCCGCTTAGACTGGCAGCTGACCTCGAAATATTTGAGAAAAGGTTAGGCAGATTAATATTTACAATATTAATAGGAAGACATCCGAGGATATCTAACTGTCGTGTGTGATGTTTGGAAAATACAGTCACAACGGCCCTAGCCCTTGGTCAGTAGAAGTAGTAGAGCAAGATTGTCTTTCAGCGCCCTTTGGTCGACGCTTTCATTTCGAGTAAATTCTGCTTCAGTTTTATCTACACTAATAGCTCCTCTACACTACTCGCGAAGTTGACCGAGTTTAGATGAATACGAAAGTGTGGAGAAGCACTTCAGTCTTACTTCGTCCAACTTTACCTCACCTTGGGCACGGGGTCTCAATGCTAAGAAAGAAAATTTGGTACAAATAAATCTCACTAGATGGCGCGATATGCACCTATCTAATATTGAATGTGTGTAAAATTAAAACTTTCTGGAATTGAACATAAGAATTGTATGTTCTTGTTTAATCAACTCTCCTTAGTACAAAATTATGGAATATTGGGCTCTTAATTCACATTTCAAAGATTATTTAAACGGATCATTTAAAATTGACGCCAATAGATGGCGCATTTTTAAATTTCTGAGGCATTCCACTCGATTGTTATAATTTGAATTGTTACACATTTTGGTGCAAGAAACTGTAAAAACGTGCAAAAATATACTATAAAACAAACCTTCACTGTATTTAAAGAAAAAAGTATTCACGAACCTAGTGAACTCTTTTACTTGCAAGTGGCTGCTAACACCATCTATCTATCACCGTGAAACAGAACCGAACGCGTTCGATGTACAAAAAAATATCAGATTAATCAGACGAAAAACGCTAGTTACGCCGGCACGGTTTCTTATGCTAGTATTATATTATCTGTGCCTCGGCAACTGCCAATTGTTGTCAGTTTTTGCGCCAGAGTCTAAGAACTCGAAGTTGCCCGAAGTGCGCACACGAAGTGCCTCTCTACACTTCCCGAGTACTTCGACGAGGAACTTTGCGAGTAGTGTAGAGGAGACAATAAAGAGGAAAGATTTGATTTTTTGGAAGTTTTTTTGTAATCTTCGGTCAATTTATTTATTTATTGTTTATGAATCTATTCAATTATTTCTGAGTCACGTGAGCGAAGCCGCGGGGAAAAGCTAGTGTTGTTTAATTTATTGCATATATGCAGTAAACGTGGAGTAGGGCAGGGACCGAGTGGCATTCAAGGACTGGTAGCAGAAATGTTGTTCGTCCAGCAGCGACACGGGCAGACGACATTGTTGCTATCACAGGCAGAACCTGGACGAGGTTGGCACAAGAACATGGGGATTCGTCCGTCACCCTCCACACGTCAGGACCCGAGGTGGCGGCGCGTAGTGTTCCGCGCGCCCCTCTTAGACGTCGTGAGGGGAGTCAAAGACCTAACTCCTCCAACCCGTGGACAAGGCCCGCAAATTCGGGCCACCAGCCGGGAATTGTGGATAGATCGTAAGTTGCCGCGACTCCCAACGTAGGTGTGATATGGAACACTGGGGTGGCCTTTAGTCAGTAGGAGTCTGACAGACCCCTCCGGCCGCCCAGAGCGGTGGACAGCCAATGAGGATTTTCCAAAGCGGTAAAAAAAGAGCGTGTGGAATGGCACAAGAAAGAGGGCCTATGCTCAGCAGTGGGCAAAGTCAGGTTGTGGATGATGATGAGGGTAAAATGGCTATGGCCTGATGGACCGATGATTTTAAAAGGATGGTTGGTAAAGTTAGATAAGATTGACAAGAACAGAATTGTATAGCGTACAGAGAGCTCACTAAATGACCTTGCTCCAAGTGCGAGTCGTATTCGCGCTCCGGTTTCATACATACAGCTACATTCCTCAAAATAATTAGGGAACATTATTGAAGCTCATAAACAATGAAAGTACGGAACATTGCTCTAACAAAAAGATAAACTGGATTGAGGGACAAAATTAACTTTGCCGTTGGAAAACTGTTGTGTTGTGTTGGAAAATGTCATACATCAGCATAGGTTACCGTCAGAATTTCAAACTTTTTCCTTAATACAGGGTGAGTTCTTCAAGTGGGCGTGGATGGAAAAAGCCGAACCTATGAGAAATATTGAAAAACAGTCAAAGAACTTTCACGTCATTGCTTTTAGCCAAATTGCCTGATTCTAGGTTAACGGAAGGTACCCTACAGGTTTTCATTCACTCAAGAGTGTCAAACTATGTGTCACTAGCTGTCCCCCGCGGCTTCGCTTTCGTCAACTGGCTACCTACCTACCTACCCACCTACCTATCTACCTGCTTACCTACCCTAAGCTACCCTACCTACCTTCCTACCCTACCAATTTGTTAAACAATTTATTTGAATAAGAATTAATACTACAATACAAATGTAATCAACTTTTGTTTCTACCGGCGCCGGCGGCGGCGGGCGGCGGCGCGAGCGATCTAATTAAATTTTAGTACACAAAAGCTGCTATTGTGACTTAACTATGAAAGTTACATAAACTACCATCGCAGACTTTATGTAGGTAATAATGAGTATTTTAATCATGTAGTACATAATTCTTATGTACCTATTATCAATAGTTTTCTCAGCGTCCGCCAAATAATGAATTTTATAGGCAAACCTTTGCTAGTTTGAGGTACATTATTGCAATTTGCTTATGGATCTCTACTTTTTTTTAAAATAAATTATAGCGTTTGTTACTTCTTGGTTATTTTGCGTTCTAGTGGTGAAAAATGGTTAAAATCGGTCGAGTAGTTTCGGAGCATATTCGGTACAAACAAACAAAAAAATCTTTCCTCTTTATAATTTAATAATATTAGTTTAGTTTCGACGGGCTGTTTCCGCAACTCCACGACTAAGCGCGTATTTTTCGTATTTTATTAATATAATATATATATATGAACTAGTATAGATAAACGGTCGTATGTTTCGATTGCGTAAACTTGAGAAATTTGAGTATTTGGTATTAATTTCAACGTGATACCTCCACGCGTTTTTAAGAAAAAGGTCTTTATAGACAGACTCTGTTGTCTTTTCCCTTTTTAGGTACGGAACCTTATATACGGTTCGGGTTGCTGACATTGTTGATGAAAAGGACTAAACAATTCCTGGCAGTCAACGAGGGCTATGTCTTTTCTAGCACGGGATTGCTAATCTATACTTATAATATTATAAAGCTGAAGAGTTCGTTTGTTTGAACGCGCTAATCTCAGGAACTACTGGTTAGAACGGATTTTTTTTTTGTGTTGGATAGTCCATTTATCGAGGAAGGTTATAAGCTATATAACATCACGCTACGACCAATAGGAGCGAAGCATAAATGAAAAATATTGCAAAAACGGGAAAAAATATTCCTTTTTGAGAGGTCTGATTGCGTGCGCTGCATAGCGGTTAAAGTTACGCAACATTCATGTATGTAGGGTAAGTAGGGTAGGTAGCCAGTTGACGGGAGCGAAGCCGCGCGGGACGGCTAGTACAGACCTAATGTTACTCTTAATAAAAATATGGCTGTAACGAATCTCTGTCGTTACGCTGTGATACCATTACTAATGACAACAGCAGAACATTACAAGATATTTAAATACTTATGAGTCGAAAATAGAACATGCAAACACGCAACGGCTAAACTGTCATACGCTAAACTTTTCAAATTAATTTCGTGCTCAATCAAGGAATCTTTTTTCTCCTTTACATAATATTTCCATTACGCCGTCGGTGACAAACTTTAGTTGTAGTTTGTTAAATATAGAGCTGTCGAAAAAGGCAGAAAACTATTTCAGACTAGCTGTAGTTTTGACTCATTCATATTTATATATCGTTCTGTTATATTTCGAAGGCCCTTCAATCTGAGGGTTGTAGACGAAGGGAGCTCAAAAAAATCCATAGAATGGAAAATATGCCGCGAAATTTTGGTCCGCCTTATGAACGACAACGATGGAATTAAGTCATTTGAGTATATATACCTATCTACGCAGGATCAAAGGATGTTCAAGCCGTCTAAAAGCGTCCAAGCCTAATTCAATTCAATTCAATATATTTATTTCAGACTTTCGGTGTTAGTAAATACATGTAAGATAATAACTTAAGAACCATGTTAGTAATATTACTTCTACTTAAAAAGTAAATGGGGGGAAGAACAAAACACCGCCTACCCCACGTGCAGACCCACCCAATGTCTCCAAATCGGACTATGGATGTGATCTGCAATAACCCGCAAGTAGCTGTTGGGACTGCCCCTCACTCTACGCATCAGCGATGCTGCTCTCTTACGTATAATGTAACGCCACTGGTATTTCAGTTACCCACATCTGCAGGTAAATTCTCTTACCGACTTTAAAATGATGAATTTCAAGTCGTAAATTCGCAATCTCATTTCGATGAGAGTCAAAATCATAACAAGAAATTGACCCTCTATTCAAATAACCTCTAACTACTATTGTTACAAAATATTTTTGGAAATGGTCTTATCGTCTATGGAGCTGTGCTAAATCCATACTTACTAATATCCATCCACGCTAATCTTACGAATATTGTAAAACTAATTGCGAAAGTTTGGGTTGATGGATAGATGGATGTATGTTTGTTACTCAATCACGCCAAAACTGCTGAACGGATCTGGTTGAAATTTGGCACAGAGAAAGATAGATTATACATTATAGTCTGGAATAGCAAGTAGGCTACTTTTCATCCCGCTTTAATGTACCTTTGGGATAAGAAAATAGTTTTCACGCGGGTAAAGTCACTCTGTCTGTCTGTTTGTCCTTTTCACGTCTAAACGGCTGAAAGGATTTGGATAAAGATTGGCATACGGATTGGCCATGTCCTTGACATAGGATTATTTTTCCCGGGAGTCTGTTCCCTTGGTATGATTAAGTAACTTGATAATACAGTACTTACTCTCTTCTGCTTGCGCCTCCTCGCCTCCCTCCCCTTCTGCCTTCTGCTCTGCTTCTGCTCCTGTTTCTTCTGCAGCCTTCTCCTCACCTTCTGCTGGTTTCTCAGCTTCTGCCTCTCCTGCTGGCTTCTCTTCTTCCGCTGCTTGTTCCTCTACAGTAAAAAGTATTCAATAAAAGTTCAGTTTCTACGTACTATTAAGAATTAATGCTGGAATGGAAATATCTGACTATTGCTAGGAACAACGGGTCTTATTTATAAAAATCTTGAATCAATTGATAAGCAGATGCTTACTTCAAATGATCTATAAGTTCAAATAATAATCAATTGCTTAACAACATCGGATTTTTCATAAATAAGAGTGTTTGAATTATTTTATACCACGTTTTTTAATAAGTTATATGAATCTGTAGTCATTGTATTGAACAGTTAGCAAGTTTTAATTGCATAAGTATTACTTATTAGCACGAGTACCTATCAGGTACTTACTAGCAAAAAAACAACATTGTCGCTAACTGATGACTATTCCATAATTTTTCAGATAGGTATTTAATGGAATCGTTGGAAGGATTATAATAATTCAAATAGGTTGTTTCCTCTTTCGTATATAGATAAGGATAATAACGGACGCACGGTTGACGCAGTGGTTGAGCGAGTGACTGCTGCGCTGCGTGTCGCGGGTTTGATTCCCGCACGGAAGAAATATTTGTACGACCTACAGATAGTTGTTCTGGCTCTGGGTGTTTGTGTATGTGGGTTTATATGTTTGTAAACGCACCCACGATACAGGAAGAAATTCCTAGTGTGGGGCAACGTTTTTTTTTTAAAGAAAGAAAGAAAAAAGAAAAGAAAGAACAAAAAGGTTTTAAGATAACCCTAAAATCGAACGAGAGTTATCGCATTTTTCCAGCCAATATAAATATCGCAAAGCTTAAAGTCGAACCGTGCAAAAATAGGTTTACCGCGTAATAGACCGAATGGTAGCACTATTCGGCAAAGTCAATGCAATGGTTGCTCTAAATCGATTTCGGCATATCTATAAATGTACCGAATTCAATGGATTATCGTGTCGAATGTCAGCAAGGGGTTACAGGGGTAAGCCGAAACGTTTACAATGGTTTATCATATGAAGATCATTACATTTGTTTTGTGAATACGAACGCGTGGAGTTAAAGTGGCTACCCTGTTATTTATTGGAGTTGAAAAGGATTCGTTTCTTTGTTGAGTTTAGCAATGATATTATTATTATTATTATATACTTTATTGTACACCACAAAAAACATACAGGACAAACATTAAAAAAAAAAAAACAAGTGTACAATGGGCAAGTGTACAATCCCAACACTTTGATGTCCAAAAAGTCTTAAGTATTTAAGTAAATATGTATAAATTATATCTTTTAATTCAATGAAAGAGTTCAGGGATCTTTATATATGGACATACACGACTTTTAGCTGTTTTATGAAATATTAATATTAAACCAGCTTTCTTATTACTCAATTTTTTTAACGATTTTATGGTCGTTCTCATTTTGTAAGGTTTTGTCATGGTCATATTCCTGAGAACTATAGGTACTAAAAGTGTCAACGAGGGAAATATACCATGTAGAAATGCATGAAACATAACTTCAAGAATAATCAACGCCCACGATGATACCGTGTCTCACAAGCCTGATGTTTAGGGCATGTTCTCTTTGAACGTAAATTCAAGAGCTTTATCCGCATCGACCCCTCTGCTGAAATAACATCTATGTGTGTAAAAAAACTATATTTTATAGTTTAGGAACTGCCTGTTTCAGTAGAAACATAGCTGACAGATCCAGCTTTGATTAAACTTCTTATACTGCAAACATGTTATCATAATACTGAACTGCGCAAATAAAGCTTGAATATATTAGGAATTCTATTTTTAAATCAGTTGTAGAATTTGTCAAGGTGATGAAACCCACGGGAGTGAGTCAGTAGCAACTAGTAGGTATGTTTGTAAATTTTGATACAGAGCGTGTTATATTATGTGTTTAAAAGTATTTGCTCGGTACGATATTTATTTACTCAGGTCAGTTAGTTTTATTAGAGAAACGTCTAGGATTTAAATATTTAAAAGTTCTTTCACGTGTATAAGTCACGTGTGATTAAATGTTTAATGTTGGAGAAAATAAATTTTATAGGAAAATATTTTTTTCTGGAAAACAATTGGTTTGGTAAGCTTTATTGATCAAAGCTATTCCTTCTTTTTACGAAAAAAAAAATCTTTGTTTAAGCTGGTGTTGTTATTGATTAGATATTCTTAGGATATGCACGTCCACTAACATCCATTTGGCCCCAACCAGCTCTAGCTATCTCACACAGAGAAGTTTTACATTATAATTAGGATGAGTCCCAGTGGTGAGAACATTATAAGCTGATTATATGACATAATTATATAATAATTATCACATTTCATCCCCTCGTGTCAATATTGCAATAATATAACTACTTTAAAGCATTTTCATAAGAGTCAAAAGACTCTCATGGTATTGCAATGACTACAGCACTAAGCCACTAGGCTGTTATACCTTCAGCTTTAGCCTCCTCAGCTGCGGGCTGATCAGGTTCCGGTTCCTCTTCCTCCTCCTCTTCAGTTTTGGTCTTCTTGACTTTAACACGCTTCGGTCCAGCGTCATCAAAGCCGACCATTCCTGTAGCGAGACGATTTGTCTTTAAGTGTAATAATGGAGTCGAAATATACCATAGGTGTAGCATTTTTTTTAAGTCTCAGGATTAAAACAAACATTATAATTCAGATCAAAATATTTTGCCGTTAATTTATTGAATTGTTACAATTAAGTTCCTGATTATTTCTAGGATGCCTCGGAGGTTGGAGTATTATAAAACTACCACAGTTGATTTCCAAGGAAAACGCGTTATTATCAGCAGCCTAATTGCGTAAGTGGATTCGGCAAGGCGAACGGTATGATCTCACATATCGACCAATCACGTGCGAGGTGAAAGACGCCTATTTGAATTTCCGTCTATGTGATTGATAGATTGATGGAGACAAATCCTTCGCCTTACCGAATTAATTTACACAATTAGGTTGTAGGTCCAATGAATCGCTAATTATAAAGTACCCAAAAAAAAAATTAGAAACTGTCTGTTTCAGTAGAAACACAGCTGACAGATCCTGCTTTGATTAAACTTCTTATCTACTGTAAACATGTTATAATAATACTGACCTACTTTGCCATAAAATTGTCACTCACCATCATCATCATCAGCCTTTTTAATATTCCCACTGCTGGTACACAGGCCTCTTCTCTGTGAGACTGAATGGGCCGTAATACACCACGTGGGCCCAGTGCAGGTTGGTGATGTCACATGTCTCCGAAATTTTTCATTCTAGGACATGCCGGTTTCCTCGCGATGTTTTACTTCACCGTTTTGAGAGAACTCACCATATCCAGCAGCTATTTGTGCCTTGGCTTCTTCAGAATCCTTGCGTATAGCTGTGCCCTGGCATATATACAGCGGATATGCCTTCCCAAACGTTGGCTTTGGCTTCGTCACGAACATTCCCTTGCCATAGTGGTACGCTACTTCATCAGCTACCCACTGAGGGTTAATCGTGGTCAGAACACGACCAACCTCTTCTTCAAGATCCTGAGGGAGTTCAGTATGTTTGCTTTATGAATAATTTACCACCAGCTTCTGAATTGAGGATTTTAATTTGAGAATCTTCTTTAGCGTGAGATCTTGTTAAACTTCAGCGTTAAAGTAGAGTTGGACCAGTTTTTAACTTCTCAATTCAGAAACTGGGGTTTAACGTGTTGTAAGTCAAACTATTGTAAAGTGCTGTTAAAAAAACCCACGTCTGTATTCGTGTAAGAGGTACGCGAATGTGTTAGCAAACACAAAATTCGTCGTTTATTAGACCCCAGTCTAAAGTCCCTAATGAAAAGAAAAAATAAACGAATTGCTATTTATAGCACCAGTATTAATTAAATATATATAAAAGTTTATCAGCAGTTGTTGGCAATAACAGTTTATAGTGCCCTAAAGATTGTTTAGGTACTTCTATTATGTATTCTAACAATGTACGCATGCGCATACAGCTTTCGAGATTTGTCCTTTATCTTCAGATTCAATATCCGCAAATCTGTGCTTACTTTACTTTTACTAGAGGGAGACCAACAAGGATGAATGGATTGTGCGAGGGACGGTATGAACGAAATGGGAGTGAATGAACGTGACAAACCGAAAGTTAATAAGAGAAATCAAAGAAAAATATATGTATCACCAACCCCTAGATGAGATAAATCAGTCTGAAGAAGATATGTCTGAAAACTAATTCATATTTAACTTTCATGAAAAATTGTGACTCTTACTGCATCTGGCACATCCTCCTGGTCATCAGGTTTGATGAGCGTGCGCGGTTTGAGCCAGTCTAGGGCCTCGTCATCACCTCCTAGCTTGGCGCGGGATGTTGCCCCAACCTCTTTCTGTTAAATTACACCAATTAACATTAAAAACAACATGTAAACATCATCTAGCACTTCAGCGTGATGCGGTAACATACATCCAAGCACTGCAACGTTTTATTTATAAGCACTTTTTCCTCGGTAATGTTAAGAGCGCGTTTTATCATAGCCTTCAGCATTTTGCCTAATTTTTTGATTTACTTCAGAAACAAAGAAATACGCAAGCACGCAAGCGATGTCTGACAGCAAATGAAACACTGCTTAGTTCTCTAAACGTTTGAGAATTCCGAGCGGATTTACGAGTAAATATTCTAGAGCCATTTGCATATTGTTTGATAGGTCTTTATTGGGGACGATCATGTAATTCGACTATAAATAATTCGAGGCACTTTTAGTTAAGCAAAGCAAGCGTAAACAAACGATTAAACCGTTGCGTGCCCTAAGAATGTCGAATTGTATCTAAATTCACAATAATTTTTGTTTATGGTCCACGCAAAAGTTTATCGTTGATTTTACTTACGTCAATATCATCATCCGATTTGGAAGATACGTGCGATATTACTGATTCGGTAGATTTAGATCCTAAATCTGATTCGGCAGACATGGATAATTCTACCAAAATCCGCGGTTTAAATATTGCCTTTAGCATTGAAAGCGCTATTCAGTACTGCAGTGTCTTATGACCTGTAGTTCTCACCCGGATAACAAATGAACTCTGACCGAAGAATGAACTAAACTGCATTAGTATTCACTGCCGCTAATGTGCCTAGTACAAGCTAACTACCAATGCCGGGCAATAACAGCAAAATATAGATAATTTTATTTGTAGCACGCGAAAACTGCATATTTGTTCGTAATGAGTTTGTTATTTTTATTGATATTGACTTGTATTCAGTTTTGAATTGCAGCTCTATTGGAAATGGAATTGAGACATAAATCATAATCTGAAACTAAAAAGTATGAAGACTAACCGGATTCCTATCTGCAGAATTCGTAACGGTTTATAACAGTCAAGAAATTGATAACATTCTAAAGCCTCTAAAATAAAGCCCTCCTTAGCTATAACGTTTAATGTGGCTAATTCTCAAGTTATGAACGAGAAATAAATTAAAGGCAATTGTTTTAATCGGCCATAAAATGACCCTACGGTCGTTTGCGTCAGGGCGGAGCTTATTTCGGATTTAAATACGGATACAATGTTTCATTGCGATGAAATCGTTGGATATGCGGATAATTTACGACCTTCTTCCATGAATTTTGTTACTTCACAGTAATGTATGTTTGTTATATTTTAAAATTCTTCTATTTTGTATATTTTTGACGTTTTACATGTTGTCGATTGATTTTCATATTATTGTTTGATATTTTAACAAATCGTTTTCCGATTCCCGAAAATCATTCATGTAGACTTCTTCGAATTATATTAGTATTTGTTCTACTTTTTACAACATTATTTTTTTACATCATCTATTTCTCATCATTACTTCCTTGAATATATTGTAAATATATTTCGGATCTTGCATCATCTCTACCAGAAAAAAAAAACTGTTCTTCCTTTGGCCTGGCTTTTTCTAGATGCGGGGTCGGCTTTCCAAATCATATGAAGAGCATACCATTTATTTCGGTCTAAACCATAACTAATGTTTAAAAAAAATCCTAGATTATCTTTTTCTGCAATCGGTACAAAGTTTGCAAATGACTTCCCTAGCTAGGGCGTGTCACCAAATTCTAATTAGTCTCCGTGTCTGGCATTAGCTAGTACTGGGGTTGAATCACGACATCGCGACAATGGTGAGGGTAGATTAGCATTCAGTTCTCTTCGTACAGTCCTACCAGTCCCTAGGAATATATTTTGAGCTAGCCTCCTCGGTTTGACATGGTTGTAAATATAGATGATAGAACTAAAAGATACTTAAGGTAAGTTTTTGGTATTTTCAATTTCATTGATTGTGTGCTGCGGTCTTTAATTAGATGGGTGTGTAGTAATTTGTTTTTAAATATTCAAGTTTTAATCATTTAGCGTGTAGCTATTTGATGGTGATCCTAAAATAAATATAAATCTTACTTCTTACTAATATAAATGCGAATGTTTGGGTGGATGTATGTTTGTTACTCAATCACGCCAAAACGGCTTAACGGATCTAGATGAAATTTGGCACAGAGATAGATTATAGTCTGGAATAGCACATAGCATAAAAAATTCTGTTCACGTGGGCAAAGCCGCTGGCATGTTAGTTAATCATAAACGACATTTTCGTGCAGCTTATTAAAATTAAACCAACCTGGTTTGATAAGATTTTGTCCTGTTAAAATCTAAATGTTTTCCTTAATTTATCGTTAGTAACCCTACTAAAATTAATAAGCTTTTGTTTGCCTAGATACGAATTTTTAAGTTTAATTGTTATATTCGTCTACAGCGATTTATTTATTAGTGCAAATAGATTCGTTATGTCTTTCTACATATAAATATGATGTATTTGTGGCAAAGCTTTATAGTTTCCTGTACAATGCCTTGGTTACGTTTTATAGGCTACCTCAGTACACAGATTTAGTGCTCCGATAGCAAGTACATTAACTTTTGACGTAATGCTTACTAGAGTCTTCAAGTATGTGGGTTTTTAAGTACTGTATAAAACGTGTGATTTTTACATATCTGTAAACGCCATAAATATTAGTAATGACCATAAATTCAGCTTAAATTCTATATATCTGAAATCTTAGTAACGGTTTACGTATCCAACAATACTCGTTTGAAGTTATAAAAATTATAGTGCTTTTTCAAAATTCCTTAAATCAAAATTCTTAATATAAAAAATGCAATGAATTCACGGATCAGCAGATTCCGATGCGGATGTTCCGCACTTGGTCCGCTTGATGTGCAAAGCGTAACAAATTACATCCCATTTTCATAAATTACAACCAAAATTAATAGTTTCCAATCTGAATTTATTAACGATCATCTATTTTTATTCATTTGAACCTATAAATTTCTATCATTTTTTAAATTACACCATAGAACCTAGGTTCACTAAATCTATTCTTGTACGCATAACATTTTATGTCCGAGTCAGGGGTGGTACACCTCTGTACTAGGCCAACTCTATTAATGTAAATCAACATCATACGTCGCAGGGATTGAACACCCTTGGCACGTGTACCATAAGTGGCACGCAACAGGATGTTACGCAAATCATTCAGGTTCTAGCAAATAGGTACAGTCAAAATTAATGCAAATATTTTTGTTTATTTTCGTAGGCATTACGGTTCAGGACTTTTATTTGGTTTCGATGATGGAAAACAAGTCAGTTGCGTTATCATATAAATGTCCTATAAGGCAAAATGTGGATTCTATTTGTTTTGCATAGGTTGAATTTGAAACATATTTAGACAATGTCCTTTGCAAGCAGGCGTACCGCATAACTATTGTCGTAACAAGAGCCCTGGCTGCTATTATCAAATTTCTTACGGAGTAAATACGTATTGCCTTAATCCGGTGGGTTTTATCATATTTCTCAAGGAAAATAATTCAGTGTTGTCTAAGCCTGGTTGTTTTTCCCAAATTTCATAAGGAATTCATTGATTTACGCACCCCCAAAAGCTTTCAATATTCAATTTCAGCCATTATTAATTTATAAACAGCAATAAACATAAAGTTTTACGACACTCATTTTCGTAATGCATCAGGATTGCGTGATGGATTCGGAATGACGATGCTCGATCGATGGGACGTTGAACAGTATCTCTGATAGCGGTTATCGTGATATACAACAGTTCTACTGATTGCCTTTGTTAATTCTTATTAGTATTAGGGAAGACCCAGTTATGAGTTAGTTGTCGGTTTGAACTGTCGCTTGCGTTGTTATAGAGCTACTTAGTTATTTGTAATGTTGAAGTGTTGGTAAGATTTTTAACCGACTTACCGAAAAGGAGGAGGTTTTATGTTCAACTTTATGTTCGTTCGTTTTACTTTGTGTATTTTCACCTTGCCTATTAGGTAGGTACAACTAAAAAGTGAAAATAAAACTTTTTACAAAAAAATACTACCGACTTCCAAATAAAAAACTACAACTTTATTTTTGGCAGTCAGTAGTATTTTTTTGTAAAAAAGATTTTGTATTAACAAACCTCTTTTTAGTTATGGTTTTAGTTCAACCTACTGCGAACATTTTATATTTTACGAGCTTTAAGATTCAGCGTTTTAATTTATTACTACTGAAAGCTAGTGATATTACGCGTAAAAATGATTTATATTTACATTAACAAAGGTGTCTTTTGATTTTTATAAGATTTTTTTTTTCCGTACGCAAAATACGCGCTGGACGTGGAGTTGCAGAAACAGCCCTTCAAAATTAAACTGACAAAGGCTTAGATTTTATTATGTTCAGAATTTTAGCTTTCATATATTCAGACTGTTCCTGTTCTATGCAAGATGTTATTATACATACACAGCGCTAGAACATTGATCAGGATTACCAAATTTTCCAATTCATGATAGATAAAACGCACTTCAAATAACGTGTTAATAACTAAACTACAATTGTTCAAGCGTTGCTTTTAGCGTTCAAAGCAAAATTGCAACTCCTCTATAATACCTCACGAAATATAGCGAAGCATGGGATTCAGACGAAGACAGGGTCACAAGGCGTGCAATGGACGAATATTGTTACACAAATTAGTTATCTATTCCAAGATCTTGCTGTGATTTTCCCAGTGAGGTGCCTGAACACAATGTACAAATATGAACGGCTTTTTGGCTTCAGCATATCGTACTCGTAGAAAATTAGTGGCAAAAACCTTGGCCCCAACATTTCGATATGCTAACACCAATAAAGAAGGCGAAGACGATCACAAACGGCAGCCAATATTGGCCAAGACAGACACAAACACAGGTACAAGGTCGTATTTACAATGGAGTGACGCACACGCATGATAGTCCTAAGGACCGTTACTCACTCTCAGCCGCTTTAGAAGAGCCAATCCTATGGATTTCTCCTTGGACTTACTTCGCCAGAGTTCTGGCAATTTCTTTTTCAACCCTTTCGGGCTAGGGATCTAAATCAGGCAGCAAAGGATTATTAGAAATATTCACTGTATATGTGAATGTAATGTTCTGTGTTTTGCATATAATATGCCTGTACCTGTTGTTTGTGAACCTATGTGTTTGTCATGTTTATAATGGTTTGCGACTTACGCTGAACTCTGTAAAACAATCTTATACAATCCAGTTAATAAGAACATAGTGCAAAGTCTTGTGTGCAGCTGTTGAGTCGTTTATGTAAATATTAGTAAGTAAATATTCTGATGCAGTTCAAGGAGAGTTTTCGAGGAAACCATAGCATAGTGATATCTTGTTTGGAATCTAGAACAGCTTATATTTTACTGTTTTACTAGTTCAAATATTTCTTTGGCATTGAACTGACAACTTGAAGATAAGGGCTTGGGATCCACTCTCAGATTGGTTTCTGTAGTTCTGTATCTATTTGACATGTAAATCTGTCTGAACTCGAGATATGTTAATGTTATTCGAAACAAAATGTAAACAGTAGGAACAGTTTGCGAAGAGCAAATATCCGTCGATGGGTTGTTACGACCGTGTTTGATCAATGTTGCTACTACTTACATAATGTACCAAACAATATTCGTAGAATACACTTATCAATCAATCAATCTTTATGATGATGAGTTCGTAACATTGTAATTTGAACACAGTTACAATAATGTTTACAGAATAAATTGAGCATAAATTATTTTGAACGTTTCCAAGTTTCTGTGAGTTTATATTTGGAATTTGAAAACTTATTTGAATATTTGAGAAAATATTTAATCGCTTACCTTCTTCGGAGCCATGCTAAGATGCTCGCATAAATAAAACTAAACAAACTATGAGTAAACACAATAGCTATTCTTTAAAAATCTGGACGCGGAGAAAAAGTTTGACAAAACGTAAATAAATTTGACAGTGAGTAGTGCTTTCATTTGGCTGCGCGCGCAGACCTTTGTTGTCATGGTAACGGGGCGGAGCGCCCCTCGTGAGTAGTCGGGCTGCAGTACCGTGTAGTTTTGACGTGTTTTGCCTCCTGCCGGTATCATCTAGTGATCCCTACATAAGGTATTTTATCCTTCCCTATACAATCCAGTAGTACTATTATCCTTATAGATACGGCTAATAGTGGTTTGTCGTCAAGTCGTCAGTTATATTAAGAGTGTGGTCGCAATATGTTTGATAGTGCTGTATTAGGTGATCCTTGTGGCCTTTACGAGCGGCGTAGGTGTCCAATTAGTTGAATTGTGTGTAGTGTTAGTAGCACAGGTGGCGAATTAACAACGCATTACAATAAGTGAAGGCTAATTCATAGAGCACGATATATTGTAGTAACAGCTCATTGAGGTAATTACTGGGAACAATGGTGTAAGCAAAACAAAGGACTGGTAGAAATTTTAGTAAATTCTCTACGAATGACCTTAGGGACACACTTCTCAGGTTAGTGGTAAACATTCATGCTGTAGCATATACTGTAAAAATATCTTTGTGTTGTGTCTGGATCAAACGAATTTTAATTGGTTCCAGCATGAGAATAACCAAGCTACGTATTCCATGCGTTTATTTTGATTCCATCTCCACGAAAATCTATTAACAAACTGCGCATTTATTTTTACATGAAGTACAAAATTATCCTAAATTGCTACGTTTTAAAGTTATTTTAATCTCGGCTGATTGCCTGACCTTTATAAATCCGTTTTTAGACGGCGCATTCCGTTCTGAGCCATTTTCATCGTTCAGTAAATCTGATTTATGTAATTTTAGATCGTTGCATTATGCAGCTTCCTTTTAAGCTGGATAGAGTACTTCTATTTGTGTTTACACTCTAACTCTTGTTATTGTGTATTGCGCTTCATAGAGTTGTTTACAGCTGTTGAGAAGGAGTTAACGTTCTGGCTTGGCATCTATCCTATAAAATCACGGTCATCCAATATAAACATGAAATCACGGTCATCCAATATAGACATGAAATTGCAAGTTTTATGAACACGTGCCACTGTTTTTGGTTTGATATTTTGCTGAAGCCCTTCAAACGTGGCCTGGGGGTCACAGTCTAGACAAAGATTATTAATGTGACTTATTTTGCTTAAACCCCGTCTATTGTTTTGCTATTATTGTTACCAATCATTACCACATTGCAATTGATTAGACTTGGAGCAATTTGTGAATACTTATTGGCGAATGAGCATCCCACGTTTGGCAACTGAAGCTCTTTTAGTGATACTTATGTGTTAAGAGTTACTATAATCTAGTAATATGAAGCCTGAAATTAAAATATTATTTCGACACGTTATTCGTGAGATAAAACGCATTTCTTCAAGGTTTTTTAAACCAACGGTACGTATTGAAAACCACATATGCTTCTAAAGAAATGAGGATTCAAAAGTGTGCAAAAATATTTGGCATGGTATTAAATAAATAAAAAAATGAAAGAGAGAATGACTATACGAGAGAAAGAAAGACGAAAAATAAAGAAAGAAAAAAGAAAGAAGACCATTTATTTGATACAGATTAAAACTAATATAATTTTCTTCTCAATTCCAGGAGTGTTCAACCCAGTTACCGGTGCAACCTCTCAAGCTGGCGGCAGAGGGTGACCGAGGCGGCGGGTTGCTGATCCCTGCCCGAGAGCCAGATGACAGCGGCATCGACAGCGACGACGCCGTGCGGAGGCTGATCCTGGCGCATCAGAGGCTGCCGGTAACTATGGAATTATTTATAAGCTTTTTAATCTAAACAGAGTAACGTTTAGTTCATTAGCAATATTTAAGGAGGTGAAAGTACTGGTGAGTATTAATAATTTTTACTAGGAATGGGATTAACGAGCCGTTGCTAAAAAAAACTGCTTTAAATCTAAGTACTTAATGAGGTACAAAATGTCTTTGCAAATTTCGACTAGATGCAGAGGATTTCATTTTCGTGAGTTCAGGGTTTGTTCCATAGTAAAGGTTGTTCATATTCATGAGTACTTAAGCCCCTCGAAAGTTTTCGAATTAATTAAAAGTCACTCTGTATCAAGTTGGTCCTCTCATAAAATACGGCTCAAAGGCACTGGGCACTTTAGTTGGCAAGTATTAGATGATCGTAGACGAGTCAAGAAGGTGGTCAACCTGTTATTATTAGGTTGGGGAAAAAGTCTTTTCGCATTATAGTATGTATGAACTTGTAATAAAATCTCTTTGGCTATAGGTACTATTTGTATCTGGCTGGTTTTGGTATCATTAAAAGTTTACATTTTAAAGAACATAATTCCAAATTCAAATTAGGAAAATGTGTGATTTTCATTTATTTTTCGTAGTCAATAGACTTGCGAATAATAGTTCAATAAGATGAAAAGGGAGATACGTATCTTTCTCGTCCGACGAACTATATCTTTCATCTAGTTCACTAGTTCATTTAGTTCAATTTTGACCCGTATGAACTGACCTATCACTGTTGGGTACGCTTATATGGTCGAGGTACATTAACAATAATCAATCACTAAATTAACGAGAATAACGAGTCAATCACTAAATTAACTATGAGAAAGAAATTATGTATTAGGTCACTAGTTCGTCGCAGGTCAGTGTTTGACACGATTACGAACTACGAACTAAATAAGTGCAATAGTGCATTTCAATTTTCAATATAAAATAAATAATACCCAAAATTCCGTACAGTTTATTGACAAAATTCTGGAAAACTGTACCGTATTGTTTAGTGCGTAATGTATATTATTGCTTGTTCGGCAACGCGAGCGATGCATATCAACTGTCTCACATTATTACGTAGTAAATAAAAACAAGACAGCCGATAGGCGCGCTCTCGACTCGGCAGTTCGGCACGCTCATGCTCGATCGGTTCTTGTCGCGATTCATTTAGTTCCGTTCGTTCAGTTCAGAAACGAAACAAGCGATCGTCGTTAGTAGATCTTGAGTCAAAATGAGCGGTGAATCACGAAGTGAACTAGTGAACTAGAGATACAGTCTGTACGGAACTGAACGAAAGATTTGTTGTTGCTTTCCTAATGAACTAGTTCATTTTTGTCTTTCGTTCGCGAACTACCCAAGTCTAGTAGTCAAGATGAGTGAACCTAATGAAGAAATTCGATACATTTTAAAATTTTACTGCAAAAAAGGTAAAAATGCAACGCGAGCCGCGAAAAAAATTTGCGATGTTTATGTCTGTGAGAGTAGCACAAATTTGGTTTAAGCGTTTTCAATCCGGAAATTTTGATGTCAAAGATGCACGTCGTTCTGGTCGCCCTATTACGGATAAAATGGATGCCATTTTTGAAAAAGTGGAGCAAGATATCAGTAGACATCAGTAGTTACGACGTCGCTGAAGAACTGGGAAATGACATTTGAAAAAAACTGGGTACACAAAAAAGCTCGATATTTGGGTACCTCACGAGCTCACTGAAAGAATCCTAATGAACCGTGTACTCATTTGTGATTCTTTATTACAACGTAATGAAACCGAACCATTTTTGAAGAAGCTGATAACTGGTGATGAAAAGTGGATCACGTACGACAAGAACGTGCGAAAAAGATCGTGGTCAAAGGCCGGTCAGGCTTCACAGACTGTGGCGAAACCTGGGTTTACTCGCAACAAGGTGATGCTGTGTGTGTGGTGGGATTGGAAGGGCATTATTCATTATGAGCTGTTACCACCAGGCAGGACCATCGATTCTGAACTCTACTGCGAAAAACTGATGAGATTAGAACAAGAAGTTGAGAGAAAGCGGACGGTTTTTCATCATGATAACGCTAGACCTCACACATCTTTAACCACTCAGCAAAAATTAAGAGAGTTTGGCTGGGAGATGTTAATGCATCCGCCGTATAGTCCTGACCTTGCACCTTCAGATTTCCTCCTGTTTCTCTTCAGAATTCTTTAGGCAGTGTCAGGTTAACATCACGAAAGGACTGCCAAAACCACTTGTCGCGGTATTTTGATCAGTCCCAAAATTTCTATAGCAATGGGATCATGTCCCTACTTACAAGATGGCAAAAAGTTATCGAACAAAATGGTACCTACATACTTTAATTACATGTAAATAAACTATATTAAAAAATGTTTTGAATTTTCTTAAAAAATGCGAAGAAACTTTTTCCCCTACCTATTATGAAAATAGAACACCCGAAACAAAGAAGAAATTGCATTATCATCATTCATATATTTGGATAAGAGTCCTTATGTCCCAATATATTGGGGTCGGTGCAACAAGTCTTCTTCAATTAGTGGTCATCTCAGTATTCACCCCTTTTTTTAACACATCCTTCTTCATAATCCATATTTTTTTGGACTGGCCTTTATAAATAGGCATCCTCATTCACACTCAAAATTGGAAGTGCACTACAAATGCTGCAATAAATTTCACTCATTGATAGAATTATAACTTCCTGAGTTTTAAGAATAAGAATGGAACTGAGACTTTGAATCTACTGGGCTCAAAGTGGAACAAGAAGAATCACAATAAGCATTTCTGATTCCAGTTCAGTGATGAGAGCAGCAGTGATGATGATCTGCAAATCCCATCACCAACTACAAACAGAAATAGAAATGAGCGACGGGCTAGCCTGGTAAATATGCTCGCTTACTTCGTTCTGCCAAAGTTCAAGCAGCATTATCCACAGACAATAGGTACGCTCATACGAGTACCTATTGTCTGTGGTATGTGTCTCGTAGTTTACTAGATGACCAAAGTTTTATGGTGCCAACACTCTTATTGAACCCAAACATAATACTCTGCGGATCTGCCATAATTTAATTTGGATCCCAAGCCCAGTGCAAAGATAGCCCTTTTGAGCCAGTGTATTAGAATAGATATGTCCAAAAGCACAAATCACATTCCTACCCGTTATACAGCGAAAATCAATTGCATTAAAATTACAGAAAAACGTAGACGAGGATCACGACCTAGTCATCATGCAGTGGCCTCAAGACCAGTATACGAAAGATCAGAACGCATCTCGAGAGTCCAGCCCCGACCGGAACTCGCCACCTCTCTACGAAGTGGAACTAACTGCTTCGGACGAAGACGACGATGCTTCGGTCCTCGAGCTGGTCATACCGATGCACTCGTCCAGGTACCAAAGGGTCCCGACCTCGTCCCCAAAGAAACCGAAACCAAAGGTAGTGAAAAGATATTTCTGCAGCATGATCTGCTGTGGACGTAAGTAGATAAGTTTCATGATCTTGATGTTATCACTTTTAACGTAAAATTAAAGTTTGTGGGTGTACAATGTGGGGAAAACAATACGAGACCAAAATAACATACTGGCTATACGTATACGAGTAATTTGAAACTATCAAATTAGTTTTGATATATAATAGAAATCACTCACAAAATAGTAGCAATGGGCCGTCTATATGTTTAGTGACTCGCTATGTGTAGTGACCAGATTATTGGATATACTTAATGTACGAGTAATTGCTGTATACCTATAGACTGATAAAGTTATTAGATATTATTATGCATTTGAAATTATTGTCGTATCGTCGTCCTCACCTTGTATACTTGATTATTTATTAGTCGATTTAATGATGTTGTTATTGTATGTAAAACAACGAGAAGTAATTGAGTTATCGGAGTTAGGTAAGAATTAGGACATTATGAAAGCACCAATAGCATTTTCACAACATTTAAAGTGTCGAATAAGGTCTTGAAAAATTCCACACAGTGTTGCGGTCATTTGTTTTGTGTTGTCTTTGAGCTTCTAATTCGTGAGCGTCGTTGAAATCTAGTTATAATTAAATTCATGATGATCAACTATTAATGGTCAATTATTAAAACTACAAATATCAATTATAATATATCATTACAGCTGTATTCTCTCTTATAAAAAACGTTGCCTCACATTAGGAATTTCTTCCTGGATCGTGGGTGCGATTACAAACATTTAAACTCACATGCACAAGACACCCAGATACGGAACAAAATATATCGATATATAACATCTTGTAGGCCTTACAAATATTTGTTGCATGGGGGAATCCAACCCTTGACACTCAGTGCAGCAGCCGGTCACTCCATTGTGCCAACCGAAGGTACGGTTGGCGCAATGGTTGAGTGACGTAAGTATGTACTCTGAAGTTTGGACAGATGTGTCAGTTATGTAAAAGTGCCATATAATATAGAGTAAGCCCTTGCCATCAAATGACATAATTCCAGGCACCAGGGTGTTACTGAGAAGTTTCAGATGTAGTAACCTAATAAAATTTTCCCCGAACTGGAAATCAAACCCAGGAGCTCATGCCATGCAGCACCTGCGACCACTACAACAACGAAGTTCTTATTTGTCCTATTGTAATTAATTATTTGTATGACTAACCTTATCATGGCTACAGAGTACTCCTCATTGATTGAATAGTAATAATCCAATTATTAATAATATTATTTATTTATACAGATATTTCAATGCCTAATTATTTTAAGTTTAGTGATCAAGGAAGGAAAAATGAGATATATAACAAAATTTATGTCGTACCATATACTCTGTTACTGTGTCGCCATAAGGATTATTATGTGATAATCAAGTCAATATTAAATTAGAACTTGATTTTAGACGTTTTTGAAGTAAAAACTTCTTTACCCCTGTGATTAGAAACTCGATGAAACGAAAATGCTACATCAAAAGAGACAAACACATATAGTAGTCACAGCGGATCTTTGTGTCTGAAGTTGGCTCTGCAAACCATTGCGCAAGAACAGTGTTGCCGATGTCCATGGTCTGGACTACCCAAAAACCTGATTGAAAATCCCCAATTTTGGGGCAAATAAAATCAATATTCCCCACATCTGCCAACAATTTTTTTTTTAAAGTAGTGTTCATATAAAACAAACATATTTATTATCAATTTGTTTAGTTATATTTATAAATGCTCAAAAGACATTACATAAGATAATCTACTTTTTGTAACTCTCATTACGGCAATTTATTTTGGTTAACAAATCATTTGAAGGATCAAATTTTAAGCTCCTTCCTTTCTTCTTAATACCTTTTCCAGTGTGTAGGCGATTACGATTCTCTGTTTTCAAATTCTTTAGGACGCTAAATTTTCTTTCGACAGATGCGTTTGAGACAGGTGGAACGAGCTAGTTCATGACTTTTGCCAAAAAATAAACTCTAAAAACTTCCTGCCGGATAAGTTGAGATAAGCTTGAATTAAGTATTCATAAAAGTACTTCAAGTACTACTTTTATTACTTCTAATTTCAGTTCTAGTGTAAATGTCTAAATTACCCGCGTTTTCCCCACATAATCACTCTCCCCACCAATTACCCAATCGGACTTAAAAGTCCCGCGGTTTGAAGAATACTCCACAGATTGGCAACGCTGCGCATGAAACAATTTCTCATCGAGTAAATTGCATAGAGTAATCGAGATAGGACGATGCAAAAAACATAAGCGAGTGAAAGACGCAGTTGTACAATGCTATCTTCACCTTCAACATAGACACAAAAATAGCTACTGCGGAGGGTATTGCAGCCAACTTCAGAGACAAAGATCCGCTGTGAGTATTTATTATACATCTAAAAGATTTATCTTGCGAGAAAATGAGATATAGAATATAATTTGAAGGTGTTTAAAATTTTAAGGGTCAATTTACCATTTTGAAAAATCACACTTCCTATAATTGGGAATGTGTTGGTCAATTAATTAGGGATTAATGTAGAAAGAAAGATTATGTTCACTGGATATTTTGTCCAATATCTACATGATGTTGTTTTTGTTCTTTTTGTAGTATTACTAATAATGTAATTACAATATATTTTTCACTATTAATATAAGCATATTTTTCGCCGAAAAGAGTACCATATTAGTAAATTTTATAAGCTTCATTTCATTATAAAAAAAAACAAAAAAATAGTGACGAAAATATTAATTTAATAGTTCATTTAAATAGCCTCGTGGATTTATCCTTTTCACTACATCAATCGGATCTTTTGTTGAATAAGTACCAAGTAAAAACTTTTTGGAATAAATATTATCGCAAAATAAATGTGACAAGTTATGTCAAGCATAAATAAATAATTGTTAACTGAATTAATTGTATTATTACTCGTATTAACAGTTACTTGCGTTTATTTGTGATTTGTCGATAGTTAATTTCATTGTAGAAACCATTTTAAGTTGCGTATCTGATTGGCTGATAATGTTTTACTGAACTAATCTATACACCGTCGTATAATATATTTGATAGCAGATTTCTTGATCAGGCTTTTAAAAACCGGTAGTGTTATTCTGTAAAATCTCCACGTGAAAACTCAAGTGAAGTGATCTGTCGATCTCTAGCATTATTGATGTGATCTCACTTGAAACTCACTTTAAATAAGTTTTCACGGTGAGCTTTTACAGAATACACCGGCGGGTGTCTTTCCTTGCAAGGAAGCCCTCTACAACGAAGACTGATGAAAACAATGCGTTGCCAATTTGCTAAAATAGAAATAAGCAGAACCTTGAAGTTTTAATATGTTTTTTGACGTGACAACGTCTTAAATTAGGTTGTGGCTGGGAGGCACTTATGAAAAAGTGTAACGCTCGGTAACGTTACGATGAGTCACCGAACGAGAGAGAGGCCCGCCGAATGCCTTGCGTCTCTCTCCCACTCAACTATGATCGGTCTGCCGCGCGCGCAGCACTAGAGAATTAGGCGCATTGAATCGGCGCATGCTTGTGTCTCTGTCTTTGTCTTTCTCGAACGTTCTTGGCGTTGGAAAAACAAGAAAGCATCATAATACAAGTTCACACGTGTTGTTAAAGTATCGTCAGCTGTGTCTGTAGTGAAAATGTGGAGTGCTTAGATTCGTCATTTACAACAACTACAACAATAAAGGTAAATAATTGTACACTGATATTTCATTATCGTAAACTATGATTGATTGATTAATTGTTAGATTGACACAAAAGTTGAGAAACTGAGTTTATAGGTTATGTCATACTATTGATAAATGTTGATAGTGTTAAGTAAATTATTAGTTTAAAATTAATTAATTAATTAATTTGTTTGTTGTAAAAGACGTTGTCACGTAAAATCTTCGCCCGTAAAACCGACTTTACAGGCAACCATTTTTTTTTTTAATATTATAAATACATTGTGTAGCTTTAATTTTTATTTAATGTAAAGAATATTTGTGTCGAATTGTATTTTTGTAAGTTTTAGGTAGGTGCCTACCAATATTTTATAAATATTTTCTTAATTCTATATTATATTATATTTTAGAGTAGAATATGAAAACTAGGTTCGTATTTATTATTTAATAATACTTATACATGTGAATATTTTCATTTTAATAAAACTTATATACGAATTATCGAAATTCAAAATTTCAACGTAACTAGGTATCGGCCTACCAATAAAGAAATAAAAAGTGTTTGTGAAGTACGTATTAAAAGTTTGAACGAGAAAGTTCTTTAATTACGAAGTAACAAAAAGCATGGTCTATGGTATTTTGGAATGAGATTTGTGGATAGCAACTATCCTTACGTTTTATTTCTAATAAATAACGTTCACATCGCAAATAGTTTTATTTTCTTCATAAATATTTTAAACAACCGTTCTTCTTATAAATACATTGTGTAGCTTTAATTTTTATTTAATGTAAAGAAAATTTGTGTCGAAATGTATTTTTGTAAGATTTAAGGTAGATAACTACTAATGTTTTTTAAATATTTTCTTCATTCAATATTATATTACATTTGAGAGTAGAATATGAAAACTAGGTTCGTATTTATTATTTAATAATACTTATACATGTGAATATTTTCATTGTAATAATATTTATGTACGAATTTTCGAAATTAAACATTTCAACGTAACTAGGTATCGGCCTACCAATAAAGAAATAAAAAGAATTTGTGAAGTACGTATTAAAAGTTTAAACGAGAAAGTTCTTTAATTACGAAGTAACAAGAAGCATGGTCTATGGTATTTTGGAATGAGATTTGTGGATAGTGCAACTATCCTTACGTTTTATCTCTAATAAATAGGGTAAAAGTGGGATAGTTGCCCTAGGAGGATTGATGCCCCAAAATTCAAATTATGACTTGCAAACGTTCTATGATCGCAGTTAATACTTATAAGCAAAGAACACCCCCCACCCCGCTAGTGTGCGAGCGGCAACCGCTGTGATCGGACGTGTTGCGTGTTCATGAAGAAAGATCGACGGGCTCGCTCACAAAGATCGCGGATTACGAATCTTGATATTTTAGAAACGCGTGGAACTTTTCATTTCCAAAGGTAAGTTATATTATTTTATTATTATTTGCAAGTGTATAGTTTGAATATTACCGTCAGTGTAACATTTTGTCATTTTTTAAAAGGGATTTTTTTATTTTAATTAGGGCAACTATCCCTATTGAAAAGGATAGACGCCTCGTATTTTGTGAGTATAGATGCCCTTAGGGGCCTCTATCTATCTATCCCCAATTGATTAAGTTGATGTTAGCTGATGTTTAGTTGATGTTTGTTGATGTTTGTTCATGTTCCCATTTCTTCTTTTCAGAAATGCCTCGCAAATATATTAGAAAGGTTGGAGTTCGTCCACGAGCTGAGTTTTTTTTCTGAAGCTGATTAATATAAGAACTAATAATAATTATATACCAAAGTGAAGAAGTGAAATATACCTAAGTGAAGAAGTAGAATAAACCAAAGTGAAGAATATTTTTTTTTCTGAAGCTGATTAGTGAAAGAATATGAAAATTAAAACCAAAGTGTAATGTGCCATAACTAAATATTAAAATAAAACTTGTTAATTATAAATATGCTTTGATTTATACCTAAGGGCAACTATCCTCATAGTGACAACAGCATCGGGGCATCTAACCCATATAAGAGGCATCTATACTCAGAACTAGTACTGTAACTTTTGTTTTTTTCTATATGTATAAGCAATAGCTGCATTGAATTTCTTTTTAAAATATAATAAATAATAGACCAATGTACGATAATATTGAAAAATTGGTTTAAATATAATATATTTGTAGGAAAAAAAAATTAATTTCAAAATGTGGGGCAACTATCCCACTTTTACCCTAATGTTCACATCGCAAATGGTTTTATTTTCTTCACAAATCTTTTGAATAAGCGTTCTTCTTTTGAAATATAGAACGTCCTGCCATAATCAGTCTTCGCCGTGTGGCAATACTGTGGCTGAATGTGCATCAGAACCAGGACAGACAGTTTCTTCGTACCCAGTCCAGGCAGTGTCCACATCATAGCTGGAACCCGGGGCAGTCAGTTTCCCTGCCACCTGATTACCTCTACCAATTAATATACTCAAAGACAAAGTGATATCATCGACGACGTGCTGTCTACTGTAAAGAAAATGTTGGAACGATATCTTTTCGTGGCGTCAACGAATATAGCGTGATTAGTTACCCTCTACGCAAACCAAAAGCCAAGGCGTCGCGTTTCGTTTAGACGAAAAGGGTAGCATTTGTCCCAAATGTAAACACAGAAATTCAGGAACTATATTCCAAGAAATTCTTAATAAATACACGAGGTGGCAGCTATTGTAGTTCTATTACTTAATTTTCAATGCTGCAAAGTTATGTCATTTTTCCTAGTACCGCTACTCGACAACAGATGGCGCTGATGACAACTTTTATTTTACGATTCGTAAAATACAGCTTTAGACGTAATATCGGGAAAGAAAGCACTCGAGGCACGTTTCTATGATAAAGTTCGTCGTAGCGAAAACAAAGGAGAAGTAAATCGGGGCAATTGTGTCTGTTCCCAGTTTGAGAAGTGTGGGCTTGACACCCGCGCGCCACGGCCCCGAGACAATTTGCTGGTGTAGTGCCGAGGGGCCATGTTATTAAAAAGTAGTTTTTTTAACTAGGCAAATAATGGCTGCGGGCTTACAGTCTAGACTTTCATGGCATTAAAATTTATACTGTCCGAAATGGAAGATTTTTTACGCATTAGGTTACTCCGATCCCTATATTTAGTCTTCGTTATTGGTTAAATTATGTCCATTGATTTATTTATTTGTATCTTATAGCCTAGCTTACTCTTTCAGTAAATAAATGCGAGTCACTATTAAAGATTTATCCTTTGTACCGATATTTAAAGATAGTCCTTATGTTAAGAATTTTTCACACCACCTGCTCGACAATATCCAATTTAATATCATGCAACCTCAACGTAAAGTATAGCATTCCCTCCCACGGGAGGTAAAGTTGTATGAAACTTCAAAGGGAATAAATTTATTTGATTTTGGGACGTCAAATTCGTGTGGAAACTCGTGGAAATCTCTAGGTAAATAAATGCCCGTATGGCATTGTAAAGTGGCTTGTTCGAAAATCAAACTGACACCATAAGCAGAAAAAAAAGAGGAGCGATTTCAAAGAATCATAGACTACTATGCAAATAATGTTAACTAGAGACGGTGTTTCGAGCTGCAATTTTCAGTGAATTTTAGTCCTTTTAGTTTATTGCCAACATTTAGCAGAAAATCGGAAGTCAAGCAGCTTATGGTGCATTTATTCAATGCTTAGATCTACATTATGCATTAAACAAAATATTCAAATCAATACATACAACAGCTTTTTACTGTCTCGCAGAAGAAATATGGCTTTGTGAAAAGTAGCGTATGCTCCTCTGGTATAAAGCCTATCTTCGTCTTGAGCAGCTTGAACCTCGCTTCACTCAGGACTGTTTAACTCTGGAGTCTCTTGTTACGCTTAGAGTTCAATATGCCCCTCGTGCCGTAAAACAGTGCTTTATCCCATTGGTGCATAATCTACTATTAATGACTGACTGGTCATTAGTAAAGAATTACAAAAGAACAGTTAGGTTTTATCAAAAGATACAATTTAATCGTTGTTTTGTAAAGTTATTTGGACGTCGATAGGCTAGCAAGTTAGAATGAAATAAATGATAATTAATTTATTTATTTGTGGCAATAATTGGCTCGTCCCCTATAAAATGGGGCAGAACATAATACAGCCTTATTTATAAAAAAGCCCGATACTGCTTAGATATTGCTTAGCACATGCTTATGCTTTCAAATTCTCATACTATAAAAATATATATTTTTTAGTAGTATTTTAGAATTTGAATAAAGAATCTGATCTTCAGTTGCTCACCACAGACATTTTTATAAATAAGGCCGATAGTTGTTAACCGAAATGTCGGTGTACCTTAACTTCCTCTGCCTAACCCCTCGGCAAATACAGGCGTGATATTATTTTATGTTCAGCGAACTCTAGATAGACGTACATATGAAGAAGAAGCTTGTATGTTGAAACCGTCGCAATCGTTACAGTTCGCTTTGTTTGTCCCGCATAGCATGTCTGTAGTTTAAACATTATATTTATTTCTGTTTTACATCTTATATGACAACTGTATACCTTGTTTTCTTTGAGAAAGAGATACTGTTTAAAGGGTAAGTTTCCTTTAAAAATTACTGGAAGTATAATAAGCTTGTATATATAACACGGAAACAATGACAAGGATTCCATTGTTTTTAAGTTTCTAACCGACAAAAAAAGACGAAAGAGTTCTCAATTCGACATTTACATTTTTATATATGACCACGCATAACTTTAACTTTTTATAGAGTGGTCCGATTTTCAAAAATTTCTTTTTATTTTAAAAGTTGGTCCCGTATAAATTTTAAAATAAAATCCTTCTCTCAAGGAAGAAAAAAGGGTTTATAGATAATTTTCCCACTGAATTTTCAAATGTGAACCGATTCTCTTGAAATTAAGTAAACTAAAAAGCGAAAAAAACCCTTTAACAAAAAAAACAACCTGCGAAATAAGCAACTGAAAGGCAAAAAATAAACTTATAGTCTAGCATTTTGAGGCGGTCCCAAAAAAACCATCAACGAAGATCAACCTAGTTACAATCATTCTACGGTTTAGGTAATTCTTTGCATGTTTCTTTGTTTGGTGCCAACTCAAAATGCTAGACTAAAAGTTTTTTTTTTTCTTTGAAATTCCTTATTTCGTCGGTTAAATTTTAGGTTAGGTTTCTTGTTTCAGAATATAAAAAATTTCAACCTCCTCGGCAAACTGCGCTTCAGACCAGAGATGCGACCTGTGGAGGAATGGACATCCCACTCCTCCACACTTCATCACTCCGGCAGAGCACCAGCCACCTGGGCACGAACTGCAGTGGCCAATCTGGAAATCGCTGTAACAATTGTGGGCCCACGTTGGTCGTTGCAGAGACAATCTGGTAAATGGGGTGTTCTTAACATCCATCCCAAACACGGTTTTAGTTAGGAGCGGGTTTTACAGGATATGTACCATTACCTGCACCTTCCACCATCAGCCATATTTTGGTCGGACAAAATTTGAGTCGAATCGACATGTAAAAAAGAAGAATATTTTATAAATATCCTTGAGTGCCATAATTAAGTATAATAAAAAAGTTTATTTAAGAAACCATATAATAATTTGCTATATATAATCGCGAGCTGACTGACTAAAACCAAATGCATCCTCTGGCTGCACAGGTTTTTGCTTCTTTTTAGTTTTACTTTTTAGCTAGAAGTCAATGTGTACGCTTTTATAATAAGCTTCCAAGCCACGTACAAGATCTAAGTCTTAATAAATTCAAATCATTCATTAAACGTAAGTTGTGCCAGAAAGCGTTTCATACCATTAAAGATTACGTTGAGAACAAAAAGTCTTGGGATTGAGCTGCTCCAATTAATGTTGTTTTTTTTTTTAATTTTGCACCGTGAATTTTTTTTTTGTTTTCTTGCAATGACAAGAATATTTACTTATAAAGTATTATATAATTTTATTTTAATTTTTCTGAACGTGAAGACTATGTGGATCATACTTTTTTTCTTTTGTTTTCAATTTTAATTTATCTAAGTTAGTTTTCAATCATGGTCTGGCAGTTTGAGTAGTTTATGCGACCTAACCGAATGTCCTTTCTTTGGTACTGTTCGTCGAAGCGTTGAGCTCCTTAATTCTGAGTTGTGCTGCACGGTTATTGACAAATGCGTGCACTGAATGGTTCGTCCCTCAAAATACCATTTCAGACATCAGTCTACATGGTCTTCACATGATCTAACCCAGATTTTGTCTGGACTTTAAAAGAGACTGTGACCTCTGAGTTTGTTTCGGCCTTTCTTCTCAGAGTAGTCAGATAGGAAACGCCGACCTCATCTAGGTTTAAAAAATATGATCGACATGTAAAAGTGTTTGTACAAACCAACTTACAGAAATAAAATCATTTGTCATTAGCTATATTTTTTTTTTCGAATTTCTTTTAAGCATGTAAGTGATACTTATATAGTAACACTTACATGTATAGTGTTATATATTATTTTTGTAATCACTTCTTAAAACCCTGTTGTCCCATTACACGATAGGTTGGAAAAAAGAAAAATTGGGACCCTAACAATAAAGAGCCCAAAAGCCGCAACTTTTCTTTTAATATTTCAGGAATCGAACCTGCGACATCGACATAGTTGAGTCTCTGAGTAGTCTGATTGATGTAATAACATTAGTTGAGTTTCAGCCCTTGATACTTTATCAAAGGCTTATAAGTACACGCATAAACTGTTGTTAATCTGAAGGAAACAAATCCTATTATTTTCACACAATTTCATTATAACATGGGTACGATCTGCCTGCCATCGTTGGCGAACACCGTGAATATCGTAATTAGGCAATTGTCCTTAACGAGCGTTCACTGTAGCTTTTATTAGTACGGTCATGTTCTACAGTGGACGGTATGGGATAACATGTTGGACAAAACGTATTTAATTATGTGGGTTGGAGAGTTACTTTCGTATTTGAATGATTGGAATAAAGTTTAAGGTCTCCTAAAGTTGGCCCGAAATACTGATTTAGCTTCTTGTCTCATTATGCACGAACACCTTTATTTATTGAAATCAACTGATAAACATATTCCTCATTCAAAATGTCTACATTGCATTTAGAAGCTGTTACTCAGTTACTAAATAGTTCGGACATTTTTGAAGTGAAAACTTTTTTAGCCGCGTTGAGCGATTTTTGTTAGGAGCAAAACTTATGGGTTCGCGTCATCGACATGCAAATGTTTAAAGTTTTTACTTCTGATGGTATACTCCAAGAAGGCCTATTTTTTTTTAATAAATATATTTATGATTATGTATTAGTGTTCAAGTGTTATATCCAATAATGCTGGGTTGTCTACTATGTAGATAATTTACCCCAAAGTCCACATAGCAGTGTCGCACAAGTAAATAATACCTTAGGTACTTAAAGTGTAGATTACCGCTCGAATAAAGCGATACGTTTGCATATTCAAAGACGATAAATTCTAGACTGTCTAACAATACCACCTCTTCAACACTTCTATGTTAATCCAACGAGTTAATAAGCCGGTGTACACAGGATGAATAATTGCAAGAAATCTCTGCCCCATAATCTCTAAATCCAAGTATAGGTGAGGTTTATTAGGCGCGCTTTTAAAGCGTGAGACGCACGTGAAGGCAGTTTAATCGTGTCTGGGTGGCGCGGCGGCGGCGGCGCGGGGCGGCGCCCGGCCTGCCAGTCGCGCCACGAGCCCCGGAGGGGCTGCACGTGTCCTCGCTCCCGCCAACCGACTTATGTAACCATCCGCACGGTGAGTCCGCAGCCTCCGTGCCCCTTCCTCCCCGACATCGACCCCGCGACTCGAATCCACGCGCTCGTCACTCGGACGCCGCCGCGAGCGAGCCACCGCGCGACTACACACCTCGGTACGCTGTACGCTCGTACGTAGTGCTTACCCGTTACCGTCAGCTGAGAGGTGACATAATCGATGCAGTAAGTACCGGTGTCCGGTGAGTGCGAGTATTCGCGGAATGCAGGTGTGTTATGTAACGGGAGTGTCTGTTGTCCTCCGTACCTCAGCCGGCATCGGTAGGCCGCTCGCTGGTACAGTTTGCGCGGCAGGATGTGACGCTGTTTAGGCTTCTCGGAGATCGTCGCTCGCATGCCTCCCTAATGACACTCGTTATCACGAACGATTTCGCATCTCTAACGCTTTCGACAATCACGTGGAAAACGCGATATGGTAATCTCGAGTCTCATTATACCAAACGGTTACTGGAAATTATGTGTTAGCCAATTACGTTCTTGTGCTTAAATAGGTACGTTCTTAACTTCCTTAGGCAGGAGTATAATAAGAACGTGAGTTAAGAGGTTCCTATAGAGCCCGCCTAATTGGAAGGTCGGAGCCACATAAAAAATCCATTCAATCGTGGAAAATTTGTTGCCGGGATAAGCGTTCTATAGCTCCTGATTTATGGAATATATTCTATGGTATCAATATTAGTTAAAGGTTACGTTATTGGAGGTCCAACTCATTATATTCGGCCCTTTGGAAATTGGTATTGCTAGAAATTGTCTGAATGGTTTCCAATCGCAACATCGTTAGCAAGAAATGTATAATGGTTATAGTCTGCGATATAAATATTGTATAAACTGTGCCTCCAACAATTGAAAGCGCTAAGATACTGATCTTTTCTTGAGAGAACGTCGTTTGAGACAAAAAAATCTGTCAAGTAGGTGTCCATTTATCAAGATACTGCTGGTGACATTTGGGCTGAAGCGTTTTATCTGAAGACTTATTATTGAAGATAAAGTTTTTCAGACGAGAGAATTTTATGTTATTAAATTGTATCTCCGTTATCTTCTTTATTTTCACCACAATTTCATCGATTAAACCAAAAATAACCTCTTGAGAAATAAGCCTAAATTCTTTATATTTTTTGTCAGTATGTTTACTTTCTTTGACTCCATTACTTATATTTGCTGTCTTCATAAAACGAATCAATCAAGTCGTCAAGATAATATGCCTGAACTACATGTTCACGTATACAATATTTGAACAGTGTCCTATGTTGTAAAGAGACAAGTATTCCTGATATACAGGGAGAATTTGAAATCATTGAATGAAAAAATCGGTGAATCGGTGAATGTAAAATATGAAATAAAAGATATCCCATTAGTGCAACTTCTACATATTCATCAGTATTTTCACCCCCTCAAATCACTCTATAGATAAGAAGTCATTTAAAGACAATAGGTTCATCAAAGAGCATTTATTAATAATCTCTTATTTATCTTAATAAGTATCGATTAGAAATGGAAAAGTTTGTGATTATAGGAACGAGTATTTTTGATAATATGCTAACAAAATTTGAAAGTTTCATGCATTTTCCTCTACGTCTTGTATGCCAGAAAAGTGTATTTTACTTCCATACGTGCTCTAGTTTTGGTTCTGAAAATCGAAGTATAAATTTATTTAAAATTTTCGTCTTTTTAATTTCTGAAACAACCTAATGTTTAAAAAAAGATCTGTTCAAAGTTCTCAGCAATTCGAACTTCCATTTTTAAATTAAAGCCGTCTTTATTTTTTGGGTGAATTCGCTTCACGCTGCTTTGGGCGCACAAAAAGCATTCTACTGTGAAATTTAATTGAAATTGGCCGTAATTGAAGGAACTATTAGCTTCCAATATACGGACGGAAATGATGGAATTATGGACGGCTGGCAATGCGTACCGATTCATAAATCGGGCTGTAACAGATATTGTGCGTTATTTGATGGTATTTTCCGGTAAATTGCTACATAGTCGATTTTTTTCTAATTGTTGATAGGCTCACGTTAGACCTCTCTATCATCTGATGGTAAGCGATGATGTGGTCGACGGTGAAGCATGCTTGCCTAGAAGTAACCTATTCACTCCTGATGAAATTGTAGCTGCTTTCATGAGGGGCAATTCTCTTATTTTTAAGGAACTTTTTCACTCATATTTCAGTTGCAAACTGTCAAAAATACCACACATTTCCTTAATTTTTGACCAGAAAAAGAACAAGGTAATATTCCGACTTTAATATGAACGATTTTTAAGCACGAGAATTCGCTTTCTAGTTTCTTAATTAACGTCATACTTTATTGAGCAAATTATTTTACTTATTAATTCTGTAAACATGACCATTGGTTCTTATAGTAATCATATATCAATTGATTAGGTTATACATGAAATAGAACAGTTAACATAACGGCAAAAAAATAAGGTGTCCTAATTTACCAATTATTTCTTTCCTTTACCTGATAAATCAAAGGTTTAGTGATTTTCCTGAGATTGATAACCCAGCCTCTTAATTCGTCAATAGATAGGTTAGAGTACGACATACCTAGTGTTTTTAGGACTTTGGAAGTAAAAATGACACAGTCACCTATATTTTTAGAAAGGTCACTGAACAGAAAAAAATTCTGTGTTAGATATGTGCATTTGATATTGTTCTGATAGATGAAAAGAATATTAAATCTTGTGTATGTAGTGTCTGTCTTTATCATTGGTTTCTTTCTTTTGCCAGTGTATTTGTCCGCGTTAAAGTTAACCCATGGTAACAAAATACTGGGATAAAAAGTATTCTATGTACTCTCATGGTCTACCTGTGTGTGGAGTTTTATCCGAATCCGTTCAGCTGTTATTGATTAACAAACATGCAGAATTTGAAGAGAGTATGTCCACCAGTCGTGTGACAGTGTCGACCAGTAGCACTATTCTCTAAGGATACAGACTGGAGCATAGCGCAGCGCCAGTTAAGAAATTACTATTTTTGTACTAGTTTCATCGCTGAATCCTTAGAGCTGCTCGAAAAACGGTGAAGAAAAATATCGTGAGGAAACAAAAATTCGAATACATATGACTTCCACCAACTCGCATTGGGCCCGCGTGGTGGATTACGGCCTATTCCCTCTCACAGAGAGGAGGCTTGTGTCCCAGCAGTGGGAACATTAAAAAAATATTTATAAATAACAAAAAACCCGATTGCTTAAAAAGCGATCTAAAAAGACGTTAATAAGATGAAAATTATGCTGTGCAGTCGGAGGATACATCTGGTTTTGGTCAGCCAGCTCGTGCATACTTTTAGTCTTTTTAGTTCGCTTTTTAAGCAGTCGGGTTTTTTGTTATTCATAAATATTTTTTTTTTTTATAACTTTTCGGTTAATTTTTTGTTTTAGAATCAGGTACATTTCAATATATAAATGTTATATATTTTTGCAATCACCTCTGAAAACCCTTTATTTAGATACCCCACACAATGGGTTTGTTATTAGTATTTTCAATTTTAATGTAGCCAGTGACACTCGCTGGGTTAAGACGAAACGATTGACGTTAGAATCATCAAATTCGGCGAACGCGTTTGGTCTCTAGAACGCCACATAGGAACAAACATACATACATAGATATACTGATAAAAACATTACCCTCCTTCGGCAGTCGGGTAAAAAGGATGATGATGACGATGATCCTTAGAGAAAAGCACTACTGTAGTGCTATAACAGTAGTGCGAAACAGCACAAAACAGCAGCAGCGATTAAACTATTTATTACTAACTCACAAAATTAATCGATGATGCAAGTCACATTTTCACAATTGAAAATCGATTTTTATGTAGACGTTCATAACAAATGTTGCTATGGACGTCGCGTCATAAATACTAGACTTGCTGAGCGGAATCGATCGTCTAATCAATATCTTGTGTGGATACCATCCTTAAAATAGATTCCTAATATATTTATAGGTGAAGTTTCAAATAACTGAAACTATTGAAAGGCGATGAACTAACATTAAAATTACTCTTAGGTAAATAATTATAATATCAAACAGTGTGCAAATTAATTTAATATTCATTGTTTTCCTTATTAGGTATGTAGGTTTGTAATTGTGTTGTGTATTTTGTATTTATGTTTTTTTTAACGAAATTATACAAACAAAATTAATTGGCAGGAGCCACTTTTTGATAAAATTTCTATAAAATGTTTGAGCATTTACTCTACAATAAAGTTGGTAGCGAAAAAATAAAAATTAAACAAGGCAAAAATAGAAAGCGTCCAATCCCTGCTTTCATCCAAGTGGATTGAAAATAATTTGCAGGTACGTGATTCATTCTTCCTCCCACGCGACTCAAGCCAGTATAGAACTTCGAGTTATTAGATTAATGTTGGTAGAATGCATTAAAACTTTCTGGAAATCTAAAATTAATGAATCTTTAAGAACTAACTATTATAGGTACCAAACTTTATTATAAAATACTATTCTATTTTCAAAGATCATACGCAAAACAAAACAAAGATACTGTTCCATATTTAAATATCGCGGCAAAAATATGCGGTAATAATGCTAGGGGCGCAAAAGCAAGGACGGGCTAATTTAACAGCCAAGAGATCAAGTTCTATATTCAAAACACTTCTTTTTTATTTAAAAACTGTATCCGATCGTGTGAACTCTGTCAGCATAATCGGTGCATTGTTTATTCTGCTGAACAAGGTCAAGATTTTTCAATGAAGTTGTTTGGATTCATGAAGTAATCTAGGAGTTAGTAGATGTATCATGTAGGTATCATTATGTATTTAACTACATACCGCGATAACAATCCGTTAAATATAAGGCTCATGTTTTGTAATGGCTAGCTAGCCATTACAAAACATGAGCCTCATATTTATTACAGGGCGATTTGGCGATTGTGCCGTGATAATAATGAGAAAAATAATGTAGAATGTAGTCGAAAAATGAGAAATAATGGGTTACAAAGACACCGACTTCAGAAAAGAAAGTTATTTTAGGCTTTGTAGTGTTTTGCTTTGGAGGACGGTTTAATTTTCTTGTTAATTTTTTTTTCTCTTTTTAGTTTTTTTCAAATTATCATGAAAATCATTTATTGACAATCTACAACGCACGACGATTCCAATAAGCCCAAACACGATTAGGATCATCATCGTCATCATCATTATATCAGCCGAAAGACGTCCACTGCTGGACATAGACCTCCCCCAAGCGTCGCCACATTGACCAGTCTCGTGCGTCTCGCAACCAGCGGATCCCCGCAACCTTCACCAGGTCATCGGTCCACCGGGAAGCAGGAAAGGCTTCTAGGCTTTCGTTGCTTTGGGCATTCACGTGACCTTGGTTTTGTCCATGTTCATTTTAAGACTCACTCTTTCGGAAGCTCTACTGAGGTCATCAAGCATTGTACTGAGGCTCTCCATGGTCTCAGCCATAACCACTATGTCGTCGGCAAACCGAAGGAGAGTGATGTACTCGCCACTAACGTTGATGCCTAGGCCCCTTCAGTCCAGAACCTTGAATACATCCTCCAGCGCAACAGTGAACAGTTTCAGAGAAATGACGATTAGGATACATTGTTTTATTTTGAAATTCCAGTGCCTACCTTCCGTCTTCATCATCAGATCAGTTCGGTGGTGCCATTTTCACAAGTAGGTACCAATTATTTATAAATATTTGCTTCATCATAGTCAGTTAACTATTCGAGATATCTTATACCCGTGATATACTTGTCACTAAGGAGTTCCAGTGACAGTCTGTGGTCTTCTTCATCAGTTCCACTTTACCAAATTATACTTTCTGAGTACAAATGTTTGCATTGTTGATGAAAATACCAAAATCTGTATACGCATGCCTATAATATTTGAGGCGTTCCTTCAGTTTCTCCAGGATTCCATCATCAGACCCTGACCTGACGCCTATGGGACTACCTGGGAAGTAAACCCTTTTAAATATAAGAAGAATTTTCTAAATCAGTCCAAGCTTCTTTGAGTAATCGGATAACAAACATAAAAAAAAGATTTCGACGAATTGAGAATTTCCTCCTTTTATCGAAGTCGGTAAAAAATCTGATGAGAAATTCCCGGAGCAGCTTATATTTAAACACACACAACAACTAATCGCAATCTCATGTCAGCAACTATCAATGCCAAAAAAAAAACAAAAATGTTAGTCAACGCTCCTATTGTCCAGAGTTCCGGGAGGAAGGTTTGAGAGTATTTTTCTGAATAGATGGATTTCCAAGAATTCAGAAAAATACTGTCAATCTCTCAAACAGAAGAAAATGTTCTATACTGAACACAGGTAGATACACGACATAGACAAAAAGTCAATAAGAAAAATAGATTCGATGAAACGGGCACCCATAAAGTAAGCCACTGCGAATACCTTCTCCAGGGGCGCAAAACATTTTGCAACATTTCTTCCTGACCATTAAACAGATTTTCCGCTAAATTAATCCGAATCAATATTGTCGTTGGTACATCATGTTTCTTCGAGTTCAAAATCAAATCGTATTATTTATAAAGCGTTTATTAAGATCGTTTAACAGCCCGTTTCATTGATTATTATTGACTTTGAAACTAATATATTTAAACACGTAATGGAACTTTGATTCTACTTCGCGACTGTTTGGTATTTATTTGATTTGTGTAAGCTTTGTCGCGTTTTATGGTCTATTTTGAGGACGCAGAGAATTATTGGGACGTAATTAACGTAATTAAATTACTAGTCCTTTGTGTCATTTTGTAGCCAATAATTAAATTTCAGGAATTATTTTAGAAGATAGGTATATCAGATTGATTTGATTTGATTTGAAATATCCTGAATCTACTTTTTTCGGATTAAAATATGATGTTAGCATTTCAGAAGAAGTAACAATTGATTGAAAGCAATGTCGTGCTTAAACGCCTCGTTTATTTCGATCTTGAATAATATGATTTTCACGGCTCGTATGGATTCGAGTGTCGTTTAATTTAGAGATCACGTTTTTGAGAGAACAAACTTCCGACAGATTTTTTTCACTGATCTTTTAAGATACTTTATATAGTTTCGTGATTCATAGCTTCAAGGTATAAAAAAGCCACACCTGTTGGCATTAATATTTAGTAGATGTATGATTATAGTTACCTATTATTATGATCAGACTGTAGATTTTGAATATTTAATTGCTTGTTGATCTCTTTTAACTAATCCTCCAACGTAACATAGGACCGATTTCACCAATAATAGTAATCGCGATTAGTTTCAACTAAACTAAGTTTACGCAAATACAGCGCTCGGGAGTTTCTCAGCATTCCTAACCTATCAGAACGCTGTATTTGCGTAAACTGAGTTTAATTGAACTAATCGCGATTAATATAGTTGGTGAAAACGGGTCATAGACTATTGCTCCATTGTAAAATTTTTAGACAACAAATCGGGTTGTGGCTGTGTCGTTTCCATAATCATCATCATCCTTTTAATTTCCCCACTGTTGGGACACAAGCTTCGTCTCTGTGAGAGGGAATGGGTCGTAATCTACCACGCGGCCCCAGTGTCATATGTGTTCGAATTTTTAGTTCTAGGAAATGTTGTCTCCATGTTTTATTTTCATTATTTAACGAATTCTTTGATCCTAACGAGTGTTATCATTAAATTTTGGGTATTGGTGATATATGGAGCTGCAGCACCGAACTATATACCCCGTTTTTTTATGATCCAGTTTTTGGATTGTCTTCCTATGAAAGCATATTTTTAAAAACACGTAACCACGTTAAAACTAATGTGACAGCACAGCAGATACACTGCTATGTTATGTGAAGGAAAGTAATTAAAATGACAGCTTTAAAGATCATTTTATCTTTACGTGGCTGCTCACATTTTTGTTTAATAAGGTAATTGAAGAATTAACACAGCTTGCTAATTATTTAATTGCAATTAATAAATCGTAAAAAGTTTTGAGGGGTAAATAAATTACAGTATTTTTGCCAAAACTTTCCAATCAAAACATAATCTGGGCGGATTTGAATTTAATCTCTGTTTCACCAGTATACCTAATCAGTGTTATTGTACCAGTCTCCCAAAATGGATTTAATATACATATTATAAAGAGAGAGAGAAGAGTTTTTGAGGTTGTAGAGGGTAATCTCTGGGTCTACTAAACCGATTTAAATGAAATTAGGCATACAGATAGTTTGAGACCCTGGGAAGGACATAAGATATTCTATATATAGTTGGTAAGACACATTTTGAAGAAGAGAAAGTCAAAATTTATATTATGTTATTATCCTGTTGAATATTACTACTAAATTATTTGATAAACTACTTAATTATTTGATGTCTAAACTAAACTAAAACCACCACCACACTAGACCAAAGCTGGACATAAAACATTAAATTTGTTAGAACAAATGCCGCAAGACACCAGATTTTCTACCTTTCGCATTCAGTTTGTTTCCACCGCCTATTTCAGTTCATCACTCAATCAACCCTTCATGTTTTCTAATTCTAGCAAAAACGTTAACATCTCTGATTCTCAGAATATGTTATTTCGATACGTGTTTATTCAAAGAGTAGTTTTTATTATCGGCCATTGAAAGATTTCCTTTCATTACTGAAGTAAGCTATACCTCTACGGCAGTACTCTATTCACTGGCTTTCACGGAAACATTACCACTTAAAAAAAAACCTATTTTAACACAAAACTTTATGGACGGTTTAAGGTTTTTTTTCTTTTTATACGGCTGTTCTCTTTTTAAACGCATTAATCAATATTGCCTTTGCTTAAAACGAGACTGCTGCGAATTGCGATGTATTTTTGTGCGTTTCAACAGATGCATTTATTGTCATTAATGTCGGAAAGTGACCTCGTGGCTCACTTCTCATTTATCAATAGTGAAAAATGTTATTTTTTAATTCCCATTCATACAGAACAGGGCGGGAAAAGCCTGTATTGTGATTGTTTAGTTAGAGATAACTAAAATGCACGTTGTCGGCACGTGCAAAATGCATGGACATTAGCTACGGAGTATGTGTTTACAATGCATCTATCACAGAGATCTGCAATTAACTGCAATTTAATAAAACAATCCTTTACATCTAACTTAATCATATAATGTAACCGTGAATAATTAGTTTTGTTTAGACGTTCCAAGGCTACGTATAATTAATTGAATAATAAATCACCAGGCATTGTTGAAATACCTACTCCTTTACAAACAAAAAATGTAAGCTTGTTATGTATGTTATTTCTAATTAAGTTAACGATAAGGTTGAATTGATCTTGATTCTGTATTATGAGCCATGTTTGTTTAGATTTGTGAGTTTAAAAAAGCGTTGTTTTGCGATTATTGAAAAAAATAGACTTTAATGAACATAATTATTAGGAGTAGTAAAATACTTACGTGTGTTTACAGCTTGTCTTAATGTTGATTTAAAAAGACTGAAAGCATAATTTATATATTAAAAAACTTATTTTCAAAAAATACAACCGACTTCCAAATAGAAACACAACCAAGGGGAAAAATAAGTCAGTGTTCCGTTTTCATTTATTCCTTTTTTGACACCGACTTACTAAATTGAAGTTATTTTTCACTTTGTAGTGTTTTTGTTTAGAAGTCGGTTGTATAAAGTTTTTTTTTTTTGCTTTCTATTTGTGGTACATAATGGACCAGTTCTATGGGTACCTATAATGCCCAAAGTGATGCCTGAATAGATTAACCCACATGAAACTTAAACAAAACCGGTGGAATGACAGTATACCAGGATGGTATACTGTCATTCAACCTGAAGGTTCACAACTGCGTACCCCTTAAGAGCGTACCAGTGTGATGTTATGTTATGAAATGGCGTAAACAATAAACAGACATGCGATTGCAGCAATCCCGATTCATTTGCTGTCATTTATTGAAGAGTTTTTGATGAAATTTAAATGGGGGTCCCATTTACTTGCACCAACTTTCAAATAAGAATCATCAAAATCGGTTCACCTAGTAAAAAGTTCTTAGGTAACATACAAAAAAAAAGTATTTAAATTACGGTCAAATTGTTAACCTCCGCCATTTTGAAGTCGATTTAAAAAAAACAGCTCGTTAAGCAGTACTTACGTCAATGTAAAAATGTTTGCCACCTCTTTAAGAACTGAAAACCATGACTGACATGTCTCGGTCCTATTAGCCCAAGCCCAATCATGAAACAACTCTAAATATTGAGTTATGGCAACACTCTACCTAAATGCCGTACCAGAGTTATAGAACCTTATAGAACACATACATCTTTGTTCGGTAATAAATCATTTGCTGCCTAAAGTGTCAGTATAGTGTCGCGGCTTGGATACGAGCATTTTGGCACAAAGGTTGCGCGACAAAAGCCTACTCGCGTTCCATTCATACCGATGACAGCTCTGGCAAATATTCCCAATTCAAACGTTTTGATATCGGATGCGTTTGATCGTTAATATGGGTGTCATGGATTTTTAGGAAGCCTTTGGTTGAAAGATGTCAATTCATAATTCTTTTCAACATCAACATCCTTCTGCCATTGTCCCAATTTTGCTGGCGGCGGCTCAGGATGTCTTCTTCTTCCTCGGTACTTCTCAAGCTATCATCACAAAAATCTCTCGCTAAGAATATATAGAAATAATGTGTTATGATATTATTATGGGTTCTGAAACCTATTCATTAAATGTAACTGTTTATCTTAACCCGAGGCTTATCATGAAAAACTTTCGACACCCATAATTTTAATCAAGGAAAACAGATTTGACCGCGTTGAATCCACCCGGGGTAATTATATTATTGAAAATCATTTTTTTCCGCTTCCGCACGGGAAGGCATTGGCCGGTTTTCGACCGACATTGCATCCAATATCCAAGAACTAGGTATCATATCAGCCGTGCCTAGTTATTTATTTGGATTCAAGCTATGCACGTGGCTTGGAGTTCTGCCAACTCGGTAAGTGTTGATACCGCGTGGAATTCACTGCACTCCATTAAGGTAGATGATCATAAACATATTGATTCGAACGTATACCTGACGCTGGGAGAGTTACCTCGATGTAGGGCATATCTTCTATGACCAAGATTATTTTCTAGATAACTAGCAGTCGTTTCGAATATGATGATTCGATGTTGTTATCACAGTCAAAGGTTGTAAAAGATATTTCAAACAAAGTCGATCAAATATCTCAAAACTTACGCAACTGTGTTTATTTCAGCTCATTGCTGATCGTTAGTCCTTTTTAAGTTTCACTACAAACTTGGTCCCTATTCAATCCACTCCAGTTTCTAAAATGATTATTTAACAGTTGTCAAGAATATCACAAGGTAAACTTTGTACAGAAATATACAGTTTACGCAGAACTCCAGAAAACTCGAATGATCTAGAAAGTATAAATGTTAATGTATAATTCACATTGATCTGGCAATTAAAGTTAAAGCTTATAATTTAGTGCACAGTTGACTGATCCATATTTAACAATGATCCCTTTTATTTCACAAAATGGTCACAAACAGGCTTTGTAATCGTCGATTTTTGGCTGAGAATGTAAGCCAATTTCCATGTTTCTGTTTCTGTTCGAAGGTTGTGAGGTTGAGCAACGGGTATTAAGGCACTTAGTGGCCTCGCCTCCGGGCCCGACGTGGATTGATTTTGCCCACTCGGCGTGTTTGTGTGCACTACGCATTACTCCGACTAACTGGAAATGCCCGGGCGAATACCAAGGCATTTCTATTTGTCTCTAACTTTAAAGTCGTGGCTTTTGTTTAAAAAGAGAGGTTTTTGGAATTGGACCAGCGGGTATTTTGAAATTGCAGAATTCAAAGATATGTCACCAAACGCGAGGTTTATATCACGCTAGATGTGACAACGAGTGACCAAAATCAGAGTACTGATTTGACCTGGGGAATAGTGGTTTTATTCTGAAGAGCAGTAAATTACGCTAGAGCTAGAATTTAAATTGGTGCCCGCAAATATTCAGCCACAGCCCGAATTCTGGCGTAAAACCGAAGTAGCCGCTAGTTTATTATTTCGGACCTTTGGTATTCGGAATTCATATTAAAATCATTTGTCTGTTGTCGCCGTGTGCAAGTCACTGTGGTTGCTTGCACAAGAAAATCAGTAAGATTGTGTTTTGTTTACTTGGTAAACTTGGCTGGCAAGGATCCTTACACAGCTCTTACTTTGAAATTTAAACTCTCAAGGTTTCATCTTTCAAAGTTTGTACTGTATACAGGCTTACGTAGTAACGAGTATGCTAATATTATTTTCTATCTTGTTAAAATTTTAGTTAGACAAGAAAGGTGTTAAGGTTCCATAACGCCTAATTGGGAAACTCTAAGTATTTTTTCTTGCTCATTTAAAATTCATTTTTCTCATCTAATACGTTTCTTAGAATGAGAGTGCGATTTTTTTCTTTTATAATTATTAAAACTTCTCCGTGTGGCTTTAAACCTTTTCCCAACGTTGTCGTTCTATAAGGCGTCGCATCAAATTTCCGCCAATGACGTGGCACTTCCAGATGTATCGCACCCCTGTGTTCACCTTCCCTGCCAATTTAGCGAGGCTGGTCCCTCGTTACGACCAGTAGCGACCGATGTTCCTCTTGTTATTACCACGTTTTTACTACGCACGCTTATGTGGCCTGTTTTGGGCAAAGTACTGACAATTTTTCTAATTTGGACTGGTTTTGATACCTCTCTCTGTATTTCAATTAAATTTAAATTAGTCCGATGAAAAATTCCGTTTTAAGGTCCTGTATACCTTTATTTCTATTTATTTCATCAAACTAAAGTGGCATTTGAAACAGAAAGAGATACTCATACGAGAAACGATAGACCTTCACTTTGAGCTTTTTGTTGGGTACAAAAGCGTATTGAATCGTCGAAAGGCAAACAAGCTTTAGTCCTACATACTGAAGTGAATTGTGATCACAGACAACGTTTGCGGAAACGGATCGTTCGTTATCGAGGAATGTGCGAATAAATTATCCTTATGGTGGAATAAACGCGGTGGCCGGATAGTGTTGGCGTCAAAAGGTCACTGGCGGACCCTTCGATCTTTGAAATTAGGACCTATAAAGCGGTGTAATTGTGTACTATGATAGGGTCGCTTGTGAATGTGTACTCTCGACTGGTCTTTGAAATGCCGTTGAAGGAACCGACTATGTTCTCAGAACATATTACATCCAACTTAGTTACAGTAACGTACTTTGCTAATGAAGTAGTTACAGTTACGTACGTTTTCCCCGTATACCGAATAATTCCACAAATATGTAGGTTTTCTGCGATGTTATGCAGATGGAAATCTGTGTACAGTCGTGGGACGTTCCATTTCCTTTATGTTGGCTACTCCTGTTATTGACCTAATACACCAGACCCAAACAAATAATAAAAAGTTAGTACTCTAATAATATTCGTTGTTTTACTGTCATTTTTATACGGAATTTTGTTGGAGGAATACGTTCGTTTGAAATGATTAATGGAGGCTTCCTCTCTCGTCAAAAGAGAGCTGTTGTATTTTTTTACGTTTTTTGTAAGTTATTGTTCTAGGGGACAGGGTTGTTACCTGTCCTAGGCTACTTTTTCTAATGGTGCTTGTTGGATAAAACATTATTTATTTTGTAAGCACTGACACTTTCATTAGGCTGAAAGTCTGTGTGGGATCTTGACATGATACACGGCGACAGACATAATTATGTTACTAGAAATAGGGACCAATTAATCCAGCCAGGTTTCAGGCTGGCTAAAGTAGCATCATCTTTTATGGGGTACTGTATAAAATGTTACAATAAAATACCTCCCCACATTCTAGAACTGAATGAGACAAAATTTAAAACTTGTATAAAACGCACACTATGCAGGCAAGCATATTATAAGTTGGGGGATTACATCGCTGATAAAAATGCTTGGCTAAATGCTGGTCCCGCTCCGCAGCCATTAGGGCGCAAAAACAATTAGTGATGGGCAGAAAAGTTTTGCAGTATTGTTGGAGCTGCTGAAGACTGTATGAATATATTTGTATTGTATAAACTCAATTTCTTTTAGTATTATATAACTGCACAGCACATGTGTGAGTACTATGTTCCAACTGTAAATCTACCTATGTGTCGTTGGTTGACTTCTGTGTGCCCTGCCATTTGAGTGTGTCATGCTCTCTCTAATTTCTCTCTGATGGTGGCACATGTGTTGGATCATTCGGTTCCCTCCATAATGGTTGAGCTGAGTGGTGCCGATCCATGCGTCATGTTCGTGAACGGGCGCCATCAGTTGGGATTGGTCAAAACTTAGCTGCCTCGGCCTGTCATTGCATTTTTATGTTGAAATTGTTTGTTACTCTAGACGCTTTTACGTGCACGTCTTTTTGCATCGTTCTCACATATATGTATTTTTTTTTTTTTTTTTAACAAGAATGATGTAACCAAAAACTTGTAATTGAAACTGATGGAAAAGAGTGTCCGTGGAGTTTCTTGCAAATTCTTCTCCATTGAGATCTACTGACGTTTGCGAATTTGCAACTAGAGTCATATTTCTTTGTTGTTTGACAATTCAAAAGTACCTTTAAGGTTTATTTGAAATAAACTATTTTGATTTTGATTTTTTGATTATTTCATTTTTATGTATCACTCACTAGAAATGTGGAAGTTTTATAGATAAAATTATCTACTACAGGATGTCTCAGAAAAATAATAACTTTTTTAGATGCATACAAAATGTACAAATATATTACACGTTAAATTACAAAATCAGAAACTGAAGACATGTGAAAATGACTTTTTGAAAAAAACTTTATTCAAATGTCGTCCTTCTCGGCTCCGGCAATCTTTAAAGCGATCTCTAACATTCATGAAAACGCGCCCCAGAACCTGAGTATTCCAGACCTCATACCTACAAGTTGAGTAGGCATGTTGTTGATTTCTTGTCTAATTTTTTACTTCATTTCAGGTATGGTTGATGGATTACTGTTGTACACCCGACTCTTCAGATAACCCTAGAGGAAAATATCCGGACGTGTGAGATCTGGGCTACTCAACTTCTGAGTACGTTTCCATGAATATTAGAGATCGTTTTGAAAAGTGCCAGAGCCGCGAAGGACGACATTTTAATAATGTTATTTTCAAAAATTATTCCTTGTTCATCAGGCGCGGATACAACGGGGGCATTTGCCCCTCCCTGGGTCTCGACCAAAACTCCAAATTAGACATAGAGATAGCTTTAACCTATATTTTCATATGTAGATTTTTTACTTAGACATTGATAAATAGTCTTCGTAATTCTTGGCAGGATGGGTAACAGGGGGCTTTTTCTTGAGTTTGTGGCAAAATAGATGACAGAGGTCGGGTAATTGTGAGATTTTTCCGCACTGGGCATTTAGTCAGGCATACTGCGGCCATAAATAAGGGCCCAGCTTACGCATCACTAGTCTTCGAACCTGCCACCCTATATCTTCTAGATAAATCAATGACAGGACAAAAAATTTACTACCGTCAATCAAATCAAGGTCAATTCGACCTAAATGCAAACACTGTATTGTTTGTCCCCCGTGAGAAAAATCCTGAATCCGCGCCTGATGTTCATTGATGACGCAGAACACAAAAGCGTTGATCTAAATAAAACTCTAACTTCTAAACTAGATTAACATTTCTTGTGACCTACATGCTAACAAAGGAAAGTCTTTCAAGAATAGTAAGAGAAATAAAAGCTAGCCAAAGTTAGATTTTGTCGCCATTTTAGTAATGGATTTATGTGTTTCCGAAGTATTCTCGGAGACCGTTCGCCAGGACATGTTGTTATGTGTTGGTATAACCGGTTTTTGCGAAATACCGCTACATAAATGTATGGTTATTTGGTCTTGTTCGTTCTTTATGACATTATGCAGAATTTAATGCGTATTGTGATGCTATAGGGTAATTGCCCGCTTTGTAAATAATGTCTTTAAACTTTACGAGGTGAATATTTGTGTTGTGTTTAGTGTTAAACGCATGTTACATACACACAAAAAATTTTGGCGACACTTTTTTATGCGTATAGCTAAGGAGTGAAATTCCCTGCCGGAGTTTGTGTTTCCCGATAGCTACAATCTAGGGGTCTTTAAGTCAAGACTGAATAGGCTACTTCTAGGCAAGCGTGCTTCACCGTCGACCACAATATCGTCGCTTACCATCAGGTGAGATAGTGGTCAAGCGCGAGCCTATTGATAATGAAAAAAATGTAACAGCATATTTAAAGGATATATTTTGTAAAAAAGTTTTTCTTTATGGTCAGGATTTTTTCTTTAAGAAGGCATTTATACTAAATAACAAAAAAAAAAACAATTTTAGTTCTATCAATTAGTCCCAAGATTAAAAATATAAAATTTTATCATTGTGACTCGGAGACTTATATATACATCCTTTTCACATTTTTGCAATCTGATTATACTCACACAATGAAGGTACTGCTATCACAAAACGTGCCAAGAACGTACTACATACTTTGCAAAGGCAAAGGAACTCGAATAAAAAATAAAAACTTTTCACATTCCCTAGGAGCAAGCAGGTCGCGTAGGTTACCAACCTGCACGACTCCTTTTTTTCATAACTTTTATTTTTCTTTAATGTGGTGAATGTATGTATTTTTATGCCAGTTTTATTTATTACATGGCATCTTTTTATTGCATTTGTGTTTATTACCTGATAAGTGTGATGATGCTCTTGTTAGGTGGCCTATGTTATTAGTTTTTATCTAGTTCTAATAACACTATCGCGCAAATTGATAAATGTCTTTATAACCTTTAGCTTTTTATTAATATTTTTCACCTACAATGGACGCTATCTATGCTTTGGTTATGGGATTAAATCGATGTTTTCTAAATTTGTGCCACTAATAATTGCATCACAATTGTCAATGTGTAAAGTCACAGAACAATGAAATTATAACTACATCTAGTCTAAAGATTTTACCTTTATATTTACAAAAAACTACAAACTCTACAGCTACAAGCCTTATCTCTCTCAATATTAAACTAACAGCATTTGCCATAGGAAACCCGTTTACGAGCATCTCCGGGGCGCAAGCGTAGTGCAGCTATACTTTCCACAGTCGTTAGGAAGGGTAGAGACTTGCGCGGCTAAACGTTTTCCGGAACACGGCTTTTTGCGGCTTGGCCGTCTTTTCAAGAACTTTCGTGTTCCTACTATGTGGAGCTTTGTTTCCTATGCCATTGTCAACTGCTGGCTAGGGCAAATGTAAAATTGTCGTAGATATGATGGATCTCATACATATAAACCGGTCATAATTACATTTTTATACAGGTCCAGTTTTTTTGATAGCCTGAGCATTACGGAGCATTCCTGAAGGGAGGAATGGGGGGTCATTCCTCCCTATTCCCTCTGAGGAATAGAAGGCCGGACACCTTGGATGACTTCCTCGAGAATTGACGTGACGAAAGACAACACCGATGCTCAGTTTCCCGGGTGCAAATGAATATGACAAATTTTCAAACACTATTGTTATTATTAGTATATTTTTTACGGCTAATCACATCGCATCACTTGACTTGTTCATAATACGTTGATATATTTTTTGCATTTTGCATTACACTGCATTAAGGTATATTTAACTTTTAGGTTCGATGTTTAAAACACTTCAATAAATTAAAGTTTTTTCTGGTAATTCCTAAATTGACTGCTTATTTTTTTAGAACTCCGTTGAGTACTTTAAGATTTTTCTCCAGGTTGCTAGATTTACAGTCGAGTAGCGGTGATTTTAGTTTTTCTAACAGTCATGCAAAATCACACGATTTTTCTCCAATTAGCAAGTTTTACTCTTGAATAGCGAAGATTTTAGCTTCCTTTCCTATGAACAGAGTAACGAACCTATAATTACTTTAAATTACTAGCGTATAGTTTTTGTTAGTCGGTATTTGCTACTTCCATACCCAAGACCTGATTCGCTAAGAAACCTGATTTTAATCAGGCTGGGATGCGTGTGACTAATTATATCGTTAGCACCTCTACGCAGCCTGTTTCGTAAACCTGATTGGATCGAACATGAATGTCAGGCTCTAGGCTACACTTCGGAATTATTACGTAGATACGACCTAAGTCAATCTTTTTTTCGAGGATTATAGATAAGCATTTTAATGGTTTGAGGATATGTGAAACTTGACATAGAGTTTAGGCCATTTGAGCCTCTAGCTAGCCAAAGTGAGATTTCCTCCGGCGATAGTGGTTGTCCAAAGTTGACCTAGAGTTGAGGCCATCTGAGCTTCTAGCTAGTCAAAATGAGATTTCATCCGGTGATAGTGATTGTCGAAAGTTGCCCTAGAGTTAATGGTATTAAATCATATTTAATGCCATAAAGCACTGACATTATTTGACCCGTAACTCATATTTGCCCATAACCTGAGGTATCACAAAATATTCACAACAATAATATAATTAGGAATAAAATTATTCATTAAAAAATATTTTTTAAAACAAGCTGTTTTCGCATTCTTCTCAGCAAACCCTTTCATTAGATACCCATATCATGGCAGTGCACAAAAATAACTAGTCCGTCATCTTGGTTCGTCCGCCATGCATTGTCATCCAAACTAAACGTGTATGCAAAATTTCATCTTAACGGGTTCAGAATTCAGTAGCAAAATTTGACCCGAACACACTTACTTACATACAAACATTGCAAGGGAAATACAATCTTGTAAAAAACCCGGCAACTCACAACACAAACAGTGGAGTTTAACATATCGGAGACCTTAATCTGCGCCTCTAGCGTCGAATTAATACGCGGTAGCCCCTTATTTTGCTATAGATCATAGTCGACCGTGGCAAAAATAATAAAAGAACGGATGGTATTTAAAAGTACTTCAATTTATTCCCATTTCATTTACCTAATTTTGCCTGTGTTCCACCAAATATACTGAATGTGCACCAAAATATGTTCATTAAAATATGTCATAACGAGCATCTATTTAACAACTGTTGCAAATTTGTAAAAATAGTAATACACCTAATTTTAAAAACAAGCATTTATTTTTTTAGTTTTACTTCAGATAATGCACTGCAAAATGTATAAGTAGTACTTTGGCAACATAGTCGACGGAGCCCCGCTGCGCGGGGCTCCTATTTCCGTCCGCAGGGTCTAAAGTAACCTAGGGGTGCCCTAAGCTCCCGAGCAGGAATATTTGGTGCACGATCAGTATTTTTCGGGGAAGAATAAAATAGTTATTGTTACAATAGAATATTTGCAGCGCACTACAATAAAAAAGTGTTATATCTTGGTGTTAATTTGAAATTTGTCTAATGTAACTATTTTGTTGGCCGAGTAGTTTAATTATAGTAAAACAATTAAACGGGTTTAAGATCAATATTTTAGAAATGCATACATAGATGTACCTTTACATTTTTGGTGAACACAAAAATATTATCCTAAAAGAACCAACATGTAGCAAGTGGCGTTCTGTAGTTACTGCAAAACCCCACGGGAAAACGGCGAGAGTTTAAGTCCTTATTATGTAGGTATGCAACCATACATAACTTGTCGCTTTCGCCTACTTGAAAGGCTCATGTTAGAATAGCTCTAAAAGCCGTAACATTTCCAATGCGAGTTCGTTTGACTGACTGCCTAAAGCTTAAATTCGCCAGAAAATGTATTATTACATTACCAGCGGCACTAGATGCTAAAGCGAAAAATCCAGCAATCACTTGAAATTCTGATGCAGCGCTTTTTGCACTTTGCGAATATCGTATGGTTTAAATGTATAGGGCGGAGCTAGTGGCTAAATAACAGATGCACAGGTCGATCTTTAAAGTTAAGTATTTGCCGAGGTCGGTCCGTGGATGGGTGACAATCTTTAGGTATATAGTTTCCTTCGTGCTTCAGAAAGCACGTTAAGCCGTTGGTCCCGGCTGTCCTTTGAAGATCTTTGACAGTCGTTACGGGTAGTCTGAAGCCTAAGTTCTGACACCAATCTTGCCAAAGGGGTATTGTAACGTGTTACCCAGTTACTGGGTTATGCAGATCAGATAGGCAGTCGTTCCATGTAAAACACTGGTACCTATTCTCAATTGGGCAAAGGCTAGGCAGTTTTTTTTAATTAACAATAGGTTCGCACTTGACCACTATCTTACCTGAGAAGCGGTAAGCGATGATGCGGTCGACGGTGAAGCACGCTTGCCTATAAAAAACACATTCACTCTTAACTTATAGACCCTAGATTGTAGCTATTGGGAAACACAGACTCTGGAAGGGAAACTCTGTGCGTATGTGTGGGATGTCCACCATGTGCCGATGACGCATCGCCGTGCATCTGGTTGTCCGATGATGGAACGGGCTGGGCGAAATTAAATCAAGCAAAATGTAACCGATTGATTGAATATTGTATGATTTTAATGTTTAGGGTGATGTTCACTTCTGTGAAGTACCTATCTATTAAAATAGGGTAGTTGACAAAAAATATCTATTTAGTCTGTCAGTTAGATAATCTAAAAATATTGGACACGTATTTTTCTTTTGCCACGTAATCAAAAAGTTACGACGATACAGTGCATTGAAATATCTTGTGAAGTCACAGTGTGCTACACTTTTTACTGATATAGTGACGTCACAAGCTCTCACTCCTGAACTTTGATGCACTTTATCTTTGTCAATTTTTATTTATTTTATAAAGCAAAAGAAACGGGTCCAATATTATTTGATAATCGCACTGACGGACTAAATAGAATTATTATTTTTCTATCCAGCAAACATACCTATTCAATGTTTTGGCTTTCGTTCTAGTTAGGTGAACAAATTAATTTGTTTTTGTTTTCGTACGAACCCGAGTCTTTTCGCGCGCGTAATATGTGTACCTATTGCATAATCACGCGAATGAGGTCATATGTTACGGTGAGAATTGAACGTATTTTACGTAAAAATAGCCCAGCTCTAGGATATTGCTGTGTGCTTTAAGTCTAGAAGAATATTGGGGATGATATGGGAAATTGACCAGCGTGACAGATTTCAATACTTGTAACCCAGACTGCTGATTCGAGTGTTTCGGATAATCTATACTAATATTATAAATGTTAATGTAAGTTTGTTTGTTACGCTTTCACGCAAAAACGACTGAACCGATCATCATGAAGCTTTGTACATATATTCTTGGAGGTATTAGAAGTAACATAGGATACTTTTTATTAAAAAAAAAAAATTTTGTAATGGCTTCACTACGAGCGAAGCCGTGGGTAAAAGTTAGTAATGAATAACCGTATGATCATAATAATGGAAAGAGGATTCACCCAAGAGGATCCTGGAAGAAAAAGGGGTTTTCTAAAATATTTTCAAAGCTGATAAAATGACCAAAGTGTCTAAAGCTGTAATAATAGCTGTATAATTCATGTTAATGTTCTAAGAAAGGTTATAAGTTAGCCACACATGTTTCTTATAGTCATTAAGGCATTTTACAGAATACTAGCTTATGCGCACGCGTGATAAGGGTTTTATCATCCCAACAAAACCTTATACGAGGATGAAAAGTATACTATGTGTTAATCCAGATTATGATCGAATATTGTTTGTAAAATTACATCTAAATCCGTTTTTGTCTGATCGAAACACAAACATACAAACTATCACATTTATTTGCAGGAAATAAAATGGGCATTTAAATTAAACTTTTAAAACATTATCGAATGTAAGCAAGTAAACAAAAATTGTTAGACCAATCCTGATGTCGGAATGACCCGAAAGGGGACACTCTAACAGCCATCTTTGGCCCTCGCCCATGTTCATAATTGGGGCGTCCGAAATAAGCTGAGGTTTGCACCGCACAAAACCTGTGCGATGACCATAACCAACAACCTTAAGTACGACACTCCAATACTGAGCATGGCCGGGGTCGACATCGGTATGGTCAAGAAAATGAAGTTGCTGGGTCTAACCATAGACGAAAAGCTCACTTTTAATGAGCATGCCGCGAACGTCTGCAAGAGGGCAGCTGACGTATACAAGCAGCTGTCCCGAGCCGCAAAGGTGAGCTGGGGATTAAACACACAGGTCATTCACACAATTTACACAGCAACGATTGAGCCCATAGTTACATACGCAGCCGCCGCCTGGGCACCCGCTGCAAAGAAGTTGGGTATACGGAAGAGGTTAGGCTCTGTTCAACGAGGATTCGCTCAGAAGCTCTGCAAATCTTACCGCACTGTCTCATTGAACTCGGCACTGGCCTTGTCTGGGATACTACCTCTAGACCTGCGCATACAGGAGGCAGCCGCCCTGTATGAAGCGAGGAGAGGGTCATCCCGGTTTGTGCCAGGAGACAGGGAGATCGAGAGTGCGGTGAGGTTTGCGGAAGCTCTTCATCCGGCTACGCAAATGCCCCTGGACTTCATATGCCTGGCAGACCAAGAGTTACTAGACAGTAACAATGTGCAGACGGTGCGAATATTCACCGACGGCAGCAAGATTGAGGGGAAGGTAGGAGCCGCATTGTCCATTTGGGATAATGTAGGCGAAGTCCGGAACCTCAAGCTTAGCCTTGCCGCGTACTGCACAGTCTACCAGGCGGAACTCCTGGCCATTTGCAAGGCCACTGAAGTGATCCTCAAGCGGCAAGAGGCGAGCTATGGCTTGTACAGCGACTCAATGTCCGCATTGCAGACACTTGCAAACCATGGCTCTCTCCGTCCCCTGGCAGTTCGCGCGCGCGCCAACCTGGTTCATGCCCTGGGCCAGAGCAAAGCTGTGACTTTGTTCTGGATGAAGGCCCACGCGGGCCTGCCGGGGAATGAGCGAGCGGACGAGTTGGCAAAGGAGGCAGCGTTGTCGTCACGGAGGAGGCCGGACTACGACGAATGTCCGGTTTCATTTATCAAGCGACAGATCCGTTTGGAATCGCTTGATGAATGGAATCGAAGATATGTGTCGGGCGAGACCGCTTCCGTGACGAAAATGTTCCTTCCGGATGCAATAGCTGCCTTCCGTATTGTACAACAGGTGCGGCCCGAAGGCGTCCTACGCAAGTTTTGACGGGGCACGGTGGGTTCTCTGAATACTTGAATCGCTTCAAGTGTAAGGAGAGCCCATCGTGCGTCTGCGATCCAGGCGTGGCAGAGACTGTCCAGCACATACTTGTAGAGTGCTCGTTATTTATCAGGGACAGGAAAATAACGAGGGAGAGCCTGCATGGGCTCATGGACAAAAAGACCAGGGAAAAGTTTTTGGAATATTGTCTTAGAGTAGCCACTGCGGTTATACGTCGAAACAAAACCTGAAGCGCACCGTGCTTCATTAGTATTTTGTGTAATATTTAAATGTAAGCACGGAATGCAGCACAGGCACGTATAGCCGACAGTATTTCATGTTAGTACCTAAGTTTTTAGCTTGTGTAAGATTACTGTGATATTTTTAACAACTGTGCTTGTGGGTTTTATCCCTAATTATATTGTACTTGCTTGCTGTGATAAATTGCCTTTTCTGTATACTGTGATAACCAGCATTCCGCACAACTGTGATATATTGCACCTTATTTATTGCATACTGTATTTTTGTATTTACACCTATTTTTATAAGTAAATAAATCATGCCCTTAGATTAGAATAATAAAAGTGGGTCTCTTACCCACACAATGCAAGGTGATGTATGAAAGAAAGAGTTAGTATAAAGAATGAAAGTACGAGAGGCAGAAAGATTGACCGGAATGTTAGAGGTTAAGCACATAAGGCGCCAATTAAGTTGGCGGGGATTAGTGTTAAGGAAATAAAAAATAAAAAATAAAAACCCAAAACCAAGCCGAGGTTTATTCCCATCTCGGCATCCTATCAAAAATTATGTAAGGTTCACATAAAAAATAGAAACATAGTATTCTAGTGACAAAATCAGCTTCATTATTTATTCAATAAATTTGATTAAAACATTTTCTAATTTTATTTTGTTGATTTGATTTTTTTTTATTCTTGTTTTGTTAGATTTTTTTCATATTTTTTTTATTTGATTAGATTTTTATTTCAATATTTGTGTGATACGGTATCAACATGGGACTACTCGTATACCTAAATGTAATACAAAACCCATTTTTACTCAACACTGATTTTTGCCAAACTTGATTAGGTGTTAAAAGTCGTCGGATTTCGTTCAAAGGGTTTAATTCATCTGTTCAATTCAAGGGTTCAGTTCAATCTGTCTACTAAATAAGCGAATATCCAAAGCCGGGTTAAAGCCGATTGGTCGAAATGTCTGGTTGCATTTAGCTTTTGTAGGTGCCACTACTGTACATGAAGTATTTTGAGGTAGTAAATAGACGAACAGTATATTATCCGTTATTATGTTATTGTTTTTGTTATGTTGTTTTATGTGTTATTATGTTGTTTGTGTTGTTGTTATTTGTTGTTGTGTATTGTGTTGTTCTTGTTTTGTTTTGTTTGTTGTTGTTGTTTGTTTTATTGTATTATGTTTTTCAGTAGAAATATTAATGTATTTCTTAGAAACGATCATCATAACAAAACCAATTTATAACAACTAACTAAACTTTACACAAAAACATCATATTACATGATTATAAACTACCAACAAGGCATCTTCTTACAGTTGTGTTTCCTAGAACTTTAATAAATTGTGCCCGATATACAGGTGTGGGTTGGATCTAATCTCAAGTTAGGCACGCAACTACTTGGCCTTGTCAAAATTGATCAGCTTATTAGAACCGGCGGAGGCTGCGGTCTTAATTACAGCGAGACGAAATCGGCAGGGTTACGGATGTATGTGGGATGGTATAGGCATGTTTTTAGAACATTCTAGTAGGTACACACTACAATTACGATTTTAATTAGGCGGAAAAAGCATTTCCAGCGGCGTGAAAAGTGTTTTATTATCTCAAGAGAACATTATATCGGGATAAAAAATTGGAAAAGCCTATGTGCTATTCCAGACTATAATCTATATCTTTGCCAAATATCATCCAGATCCGTTCAGCCTTCGTTCTTGCGTGATTGATTACTTAGGTACATGTTTGTGCTTGTAATAATTTATACCTATACGTAGTATAGTAGTGTTAGTCTGGGTGCATCGTCCTCACATATATGAATTAATGTATGTATGTAAATTTTGTTAAATGCATTTTTTAAAGAGTATGTATTCGTCTAGGTTTCGTCTTCCATGCCATTAAAAATGAATCACTAACTGAAAATTAGTCTTCATTGGAAATCAAATAAAAGCCGTCACAACTTTCGGTGATATTTTGCTATTTTAGTAGACCTGAACCTGGTTATACTCCTGTTTAAAGAAGTTAAGAAGTTAGATCATGGCATCTTCTCCGAAATACTCTTCCAGATAGACAAGGTCTTTTGAAACTTCTGGTTTGTGACTGAAAGTTCCTGAATGCTTAAAAGTTATATCCATGAAATGCAAACTTTAGTTATACCTACAGTGGTAAATTACAAATTGATTTCGAAGGTTTTCTGTGAAGAGGACAAGAAATATTTATTTTATATCGTAAAAATTAAAAAAATTACAGAAATAAACGTCTAGTATGATGAAATTACAAATCATACAAATCGTTTCTCATATAATTGGGGGGTGACTATCAGTGTTTGACACAATTTAATCTCTGACAATGAAATCTTTACAACAGTTACTTAAACAGCAACAGTTACTCTCAAAGAATGTGCAATAAACATAATAATTGTATATTTCAGCTTAAATCTTAGTTGTTAATATAATAAACGGTAATTTCGAGCCACTTTAGGGAGATGCGGTAATTCACTCACTATGAGCTAACTTTCCCACATAAACTTTATAAGCAGTGTTGCCAATATCTGCTTTACATTTTCCTAGTACGAGTATAATAATAAATATTATAATTGTGAATGTCTGCATGTTCGGATGTTTGTTTATCAATCGCAACTATATTTTATCGACAGAATGGATTTGGATAAAACTTGACATTCAAACCGACTATGTACTGAATAGAGATGTGAGATGGTGGTCAAACGCGAGCCTAATTTACATAAAAAAAAAATAGAAAAAAACATAAATCAAAAGACAAAGTATTTACTGTCACAGAAACTGATATAAAATACACAAATTATGCTTTAACTAAACCCTTAACTATATAATTAGTACTACGTAAAATTTGTTAATAAAGACGAAGTACAAAAAGGAGTGTCCAATAATAAAAACTATTTTACTAAAAATATACAACCTTTTTATTTTTAGTTGTGGTACATAACGATGCCTTAATAATAAATTTAAATAATTTCAAAATTACGATTGTTGGGAAATCGCATTTAAAGTTTTGCAAATGTGATGCAGTCTACATTTTTCCAAATTAAAATAAAGATGGAAACGATACAGTAATACTAGTAAAATTTAAGTATTACCAATAGAATAGCCTTTCAAATAACATATAAAAATCATTACTATTATTTATGAATTGAAAAATACAAGGCTTTAAAAACATTCTAGCGACTTAATTCATTTTATGATTAAAATACAAGTTAGTATTTAAAATGACATACGGCAAAAAATATATTAGTGCAGATTATTATTAATAAAATATCTGAAAATCTTTATACATAAAGGTGTAATGCTCTATTCATAATATTAAAAAGATAACATTTTAGTCTAATTACTTAAAGCGACTGTTTAATATTAAAGGAATGAAGGTATTTTAAAATAAACTTCCTTTTGTTATTACAATATAGTTTAATTAACATTAAGATAATATAAATTGAGAGATACCGTTAGGTGGCCATTATATATATTATCTATAATGCCCACGATAGTATGCCGGAATAGATTACCCGAAAAACATGATACTTGAACACAACCGTTGAAATTAGAGTGTACCAGGGTGAACTGTACACGTCTGCATACCTCTTTAGAGCGTACCGGCGAGATGTTATGTTATGAAATAGTGTAAAAAATAAACACACGTGCGATTACAACAGTCCCGAGAGATTGGCCGTCATTTATTGAAGAGTTCTGTTGTATACCGCCGAAGTTTTTCATTAGATCTTGATCAAATTTAATTGAGATCACTTGAGGTAACAAACATAAACAAAAAATACAGTCGAATTGACATCGTCCTCCTTTTTGAAGTCGGTTAATAACTAGGCCGATGCATGCCATGACTGTGTCATGAAGGTTTCCACTCAGGATGCATATCATTAGATCTTTTTATGCCTGTAATTCATTATTTATGAAGCCAGGGCCAGTCCTTCATAAACAAACGAATTTCAGCGAAATTTTCCGTCATAACCATTTTCGGTTATATTGCCTGTTATTTTTCAATACCTCTCGGTCTCAATTAACAATATTAAAAGGATGAGCTTCAGATAAGAGGATTTTCTGTTTTGCTTTGTATTCTTTTAATTTACAAGCTTTGTTAATTCCTTCACACTTTGATTCTGTTATAAGGTTGATATTTAAACTTCAAAGTGCAGCCTGGTTTTGTATTTCTTCTTTACTTTGGATTATATGTGGAGGAGCTCGTGTCTAAATAAATAGCCACACGGGTCGATCTTCAAGGTTAAGCAACGAGAGAGATCTGACACCAGTCGAGCCAAGAGATATCGTGTTACCCAGTTACTGGGTTGTGCAGGTCAGATAGGCAGTTGCTCCATGTAAAAAACTGGTACTCAGCTGAATCCGCTTAGATTGGAAGCCGACCCGAACATAGTAGGGATAATAAAAGTTAATAAAATCAAAAAACCCGACTGCAAGGATGTAAACAAGAAGAAAAATCATGCTGTACAGTCGGAGGATACATATTCGCGAGCTGGCTGAACAAAACTATAAATATCCTTCGACCGCACAACATGATTTTCTTCTTGTTTACATCTTTGCAGTCGGTTTTTTTTATTTATTACAACTTTTTAGTTTTTTTTTTCGTTTTTCTATTTTATTTACAACTTTTAGGTTTTTTTTTTTTTCGAATGTGTTCTAAACATATAAGTGGTAAAAACCCTTCATTTTGATACCCCACTCGATGGGTTTCGAAGAAAAAAAATGCAATGCCTACAATATGGCGCCCAAAATCCGCCATGTTTCTTTTATTAACGATACTTATCTAAGAACACTTGGGCGGCCAAGACCTATCTAACGATGTCTTAATTATAAAAATCCGTCGAGTGGTTTGAAAGATATGTATATAATACAGAATATTACATACATACAAACATACTCGTACAAGATACGCGCGAAAAACATAACCCTTTCCTTGCAGCCGGGTAAAAAAGGCTACGCAGATTGACTTTGGATTTTATGCTTTATTATTGTTGCCATGGTACGGTTTTTGTTAGTGATCTTCGTGTCTTAAGTTCGATATTTAAATCGAGGAACTACTTCGAAATAAGAAAGATGGCGATCTTTCTGCTCTCAAATAATATCGACTCTACTGTTATCCATCACCTCCGGATTCCAGTTCGTTGTCGCCATATTAAACCGTTTTACAACAACATTGTTTGCCTCATGGCTTGCCCATTGCCGCTTAACTATTTATTCTTTTTAGATAGAGCTATGTCAGTGACTTGTTTCTCCGTGGTCTTCCCCAAGCCCGGTTATGTCTACTCTTCAAACTTAATGTTCTTTCTTAAAGTTGCTCTAGTCGACGACAAGAACTATTTTGTGCGCGGGGTTAAAATGCATGCTATCTCATCCGACAACACGTGTGAAATAGATGCTGTGATGAGCAGTAAGAAGCTACTTCGCGTACGAAAACATACTTTTGCAAATTTGTAGCGAAATGTATGCTGATTTAGGACGAAAACGATTTTGCAATTTTCCTTCTTCTCATGTTATTTATTTCCGCCCAAAGATGCGAGAAAATTAGTGTTGAAATATGGAACTTTTGGCGCTCATAACTTTCAAATATATATTTCTTTGACTTTTTTGTTTCCATACAGGGCCAGATAATGATGAGACAAATTGATACCATTTTTCATTTCGAACGTTCACCGTCGAACAGAGGATATATCGCCATACTACGTTTTTATGGAAGAATGGTCAACTAAGGCAACCTTAAGACGGAACCACACTTACGTGTCGTGGCGTGGCGTGGCGCCTTCTGAAGTAGTTGATTGCCTAAAAAATTGTAGTATTATGACGTAGGCTGGAACAGAGTCTAGAATGTTATTTCGTTCTTGCTTGTGCAGTCCAACTGATCTGTCATCTGCTACTACATTACTAAAGCATTTTGTCACGTAGACTTTATATTTCCCAAATTGTACCAGCTCACCCGAGCTAAATAAATAGTATGCCATTACCCTTCACATACGGTAGTACGTTATTACGACAAATGTGCCTAGGCTGCTGCCAACTCCCATGTTATATTTATTCCCTATGTTGAAAGCCTGCATAATTGCGTAGTCCTGGATTATTTTAACGAACGTTTAACTGTGTAAGGCTTAAGGAGTGTGTTTGAACTCATTTGAACTTAGACTGGGTTCTAGGAGTGGAGTTTTCATATTTTCTTAATAGTTATTTTATTAAATCGGTTAAACTGGCTGGGTTTAACTTAACAATGTATGAATTTAACGTATTTAATTCTTTTGCAAACCGTGGTCGTTGAGCGCCCCTATAGTTCACAAATATTTAGTAAACCCGTACACAATATAAGTTACAGAATATAAAAATATAGAAACTATATATTTGCTAAAGCGACCTTTTAAAGAGAACCTTCATGGTTCATGGTCATTCAATGCCGTGACTGCTTACATCCATGCAGTTTTGTGGCATGCATTTTGCCGCATGTCATGTTCAATAATGTCGCTTTTTGACCATAACAAAGGCTTGCCAGAAGCTCTACTCAGCGCCATTTCAGAAGTGATGACGATGCTTGAGATGCCAAAATGTAAGGTACTGGTATTGATATTTCAATAGCGCTTGACAACAACCATACAGTTTTGACGTTTTTCCAATCTTTAAACCTCGGAACAAATTATCGGACGCGGCTGAGGGACGCAACTGACAGCCGCAGCTGATATATGTGCACAGTCTGTTCATTCTTCAGTTTGGGACGTGGCTTGCGGACTCGTCCGAGCGCCTATTCAACGAAGTTATGTTGAAGAAGAAACATGTTGAGCAGTTACGATTTTCTGGAATTAGCGGCGGCTACTTTATGTTGTCCACCGAGAAAGATCATACAAAGATGAGTTTCGCTTATAAAAAAGCTTTTGCTTAGTCTAGTTTTGCGTGTTACCAAAAATTCGAAGACATATGATATCTACCAATCCGCACTGGGCCCGCGTGGTGGCTTATGACCCATTTCCTCTCCCAATGAAAGGAGGCCTGTTTCTCAGCAGTGGGAACGTTAAAAGGCTGATGATAATGATGATGAAGTTCTTCTAACGCTAGGGATGCGTCCCGCACCCCGTGCGCACCGTCCGCGGACGTTTTCGGCTGACAAAACATCCAGTTGTCTATAGAACATCCAAACGCCCAAGGTAACGCCCGATAGTTTGCATAATTTATTGTACATTCATTACCAGATACATATATAAGTCTAGATAAATGTATAAGTCGCGGCTGATAATCACGTCCGTCAGCCGCGTCCGATAATTTGTTCTCAGCACAGACATTAATCTAAATAGATGACGCGATTGTATGTACTTCGCGTGCCAAAAAACGGACTAAAGATACGACAAATGATCGTAATCTGGGCTTTTCATTTAGCAGTATAGGCACCGGAAATCCACCGAAATGTAGAAATATTGATCTATAAAGAATGTATAGAAAAAGTTGGCCAAAGCATTGGAAATATTTCCTTTAATTGGTAAGTAAATTTGTTTTTAAATTGTTTGTGAAAAAGTGGCACGCTTGGTTTTCATACAGATGGAGGATCTTGCGTTATCTATTTAGATTTATGTCTGTGGTTCTCAGCCTATCTCGACGCTTTCGTCGAAAGCGTTACTTGTCTAGAGTCTCAGTAGTTAACTCGACTCCTAAGATACAGATCTGCGTACCTAGTTTAGGAGCCCGGAAAACTGACAATAATTTTAAACTTGGTAGAACAACCCACTGTTGCCATATTATGCTGTTTTGTTGTTCTTTATGTACTAATAATTGAACTTAAAAATAACTTACACGTGAGTTGATAGATTAGACGCACGAAAGCGGATTATACATGTTAATGTATTTTAACCTTGTTCACCAATTATAATACCTACTTGCCGAAATTGACAGTGGTGAAAGTGTATCTAAGAAGGTTCGGCTTTTGTTATTTAAGGGCTTCTTTGCACTATGACACAAGTTTGTGCAGAACCAAATAATAATTTGGATTTTCATTGATTAAATTTTGGTATTTTTCTAACAACATTATAGCTAACTAGCTTCTGCCAGCGGCTACGCCCGCGTGAAAAGTATTTTTTCATCCCAAGGAAACATTATCCTAGGATAAAAAGTAGTAGTTCCAGACTATAATCTATCTCTGTGCCAAATTTCAGTCAGATCCATTCAGCGGTTTTGGCGTTATTGAGTAACAAACATACATCCATCCATACAAACTTTCGCATTTATAATATTAGTAAGAAGTAAGATAAGATTAGTAAGAAGATTAGTAAGATGTTACTATCCAAAATTACCCGTTTAGTTCGTCTCACTGGTCCTCATAAAGAGCTCCAATCAAGTCCAAACATATAGAAATTAAAAATCCCGAAACTTGTCTAGGCAATTATCATATTGAATAGTCTCTCCTAAACTACTAAGAATGCTTCTAGATCATTTAATTTGCCCTCTTACACTGCTGAAAGGGTTTCCAACTACTAAATAATCCAAGGCTTAGGTACTCACCTACATGGTTAGAGAACCATTTATCTCAATTATGGTTCATTACGCTAGACGAGACGTCTTCACACTTGATATATTTTCCTCCTAACACAATTGTTTATGGTATTTTGTGGTATATTCCCAAGGCTACTTGCTTTATTAAATTATGTATTTTTTTTAGCAATATTTAGTTTTAAATCTTTGAAATCGAGATTATTGTGGTAATTTAAGTATTTTTAGGGGCCTTTTCATCCTGGTTGTAAAAATAAATTTAAACCATAGAATACTAAGTGGTATACTGACAGTGCAATATAGAGCTAGATACTTGTTAGTTTACGAGAGCCAAATCATGTCCAAGTGTGACATTTTAATCTGATGTGGCAAAGAGTAGCTAGGTTTTATATTTGGCGCCCTTGGGGGTAAAACTGAATAAGATTTCTATCACGTATCGACTATATTAATCTCTCTCGAAGATCTCGAAGAGAAAGAAGAACGTTTTTGAGCCTGCTGTTTGTTATTTTTAACCCCCGATGGAAAAAGGGGGGTGTAATAATGTTTGACTTGTGTACCTGTGTGTTTGTGTATTTGTGCTTCTGTCTGTGGCTCCTAAACGTATGAACCAATTTTGATTTTTTTTTTCTTTGAAAGATGACTTTATCGAGAGTGTTTTTAGTTATGTTTGATGAAAATCGGTTCAGACATTTTAAAGTTATGGGTGTTTTACTGGTTCAATCGGGGTGTTTTCGCAAGATATCTTGTCATAATTACGTGTTCAATACATTGTCGATCGAAGCGTGTCTACTACTAGATAAATTACGAAGCATGAAATAAAAAGGTTATTATTGTTTTTGAATTTTACTTATAAAAACTCTTATTTCATTCAACTTCAAATTATTTCATTTCTAAATTCAAACAGATCCCCAAAATTAGTCCCCATTGAGCTCCAAGTTTTACTACTGTGATTTTTTGCAAAAGTTCAGGAGTGTCGGCAAATGTCGGACAAGTTTGATGAGGATGGAGTAGTTGGGACGGGTGCCACTTCAACTTTGTTATCATCTGACCGCACTGTCTGAGGTGGCCGGCTATCCTCTGGTAGGGCTGGCAGACTTCTGGGAATTAAAGATTGGATTGGAAGGCTGTGACAAATTGAAATGCGAAAAAAATTAAATGATTTACAAACGATAAAACTAATGTAGTAAAGTGTAAATATACTGTTAATACTATATGTAACATATAGTTTTAACAACACAACAGTTGTGTCAGTACAGATTGGTTAGATGAATTCGGTAGGTACCTACCTAAATTTTTTTTTCAAATTCTTTCCTAATCCACCATGTAGCCGCTAAATGCTTATCATTATTGCCTTTCACTTATCATAATTTATTTGTGTTTGCCGCATTTTCTTTCATAGTTTCCAGTCGTTGTCAAAAAAATGAAGCAGAGAAAATAGGAACACCGACTTCCGAAAAAGAAGTTATGTTAAGTTATTTTTCTCTTTGTAGGGTTTTTATTTGGAACTCGGTGGATTTTTTTTGTAAAAATGTTTTTTATCAAACCATATTTTTCACACAGTCCATCGTTCGTTACTCTGATGTTTTCCTACTGTGATTCACATTCAATATTAATCCACAGTTATTGACATTCATTTGATTCATTCACACATTTAGATCTAACAAATATCTTGACCAAAACGAAGATTTTCTATAAACATTAAAACTTTTTCACAAAAATAAACCGACTTCAAAAGCAAGAGTGTCTTTGATACCTCTTGTTCTTATAATTTTTTGACACGGAATTTTTAGTTTTAGTACACCATCACACAAAATGAGCAATTTCCATAGTTCGGTGCCTAAATGATTGACAAAATACTCTCAATTTACACATTCGTGCTGTTTGTCGCTAAGGAGTTCGGTTGTATGCCCCATATCATGAAAACTGTTGGACCGATTTTGATGAAACTTGCACTATTGCCTAAGTTGAGAGATACTCAATCCAACACAATAATCACGATCCGATAATTAGTTTCGAAGAAATGCGCTATCAAACATACATACGTACACTTATGAAATTTGGCACACGTGTTTAGAAGCCCATACACAGTAACATATGTGAATATTGTGCAATTTCAACAATATTACATACGTACGTGTCGAATTGATTGTCTCCTTTTTTTTAAATCCGTAAAAAGATTGTAGCAACCCTTTCTCAGTCCGACAAAGTTTTCCAGTTATCTACCTAATATTAGAACAACGAATCGGCTCACCTGGGGCTAAAGGTGAAGAACTTGGAACTAAGTAAATTTCCAAGTAAATAGTGAAAATATTGATTAATCCACAGCAGGTAGGTACATAAAGACTTGCGATAATTAAGTAACTTGAGCTGAGCGCCCAAGTTTACGGTAAATGAAAATTTTATTAATGAGTGTATCCTCTGTTTGTTCAATGTCATGATATCGTTCTAAGACACCATTAGGTTACTGTAAAGAATAAGGAACTGCGCCCCAATTAAGGAACATACTTTTTAAGAATAAGAAACTGCGGCTCAATTGAAGAACATACTTTTTATCACTATACAATGAATTTTGAAGAAATGCCTCATCCATTGATTTTAATTATATGTGCTGAGTTGCTAATATTAAAGGCATTGCCATCGATTTTGTTTCACAATTACCTCGCTGATTAGATTCAGAAAAAGTAAGAAAAGATCCTTGATCACCTATGAAACAAATAAAACGCAGGTATTTTAGTCTTGAAAACCTTTAAATCGATGTAAAATTGGCCAGTCTTTGGAAAACAGGAGTTCTAAGATAAATTTGCAATATAAATATACACGGTTAACAAGAGCTTAGAATCTGGAACACCATAGTCAAATAGACTAGCACAAGGATCTGAATGCAAATGCATATCACATAAAGAACCTAACAAAGAGCCTACATACTGGACTTATTCAACAGTGCATTGTAATCAAATAATTATATGTGATTGTGTCTATTGTGATGCAAATGAACGTAAAGGCGAAGGTCGATGTCAGCCTCTTAAGAACAGTGGTCTGTATGACGTCATGGGTAGGGGACAAAACAATATCATTTGGAGCGATTAATCACCTTGCCCTTTTGTAGTTCACTAGACCATTGCTGGATGAAGCTATGACAAGTTAATTGACAATATACAAGCCCCCAGTTTCTCGTCATTAATGCAAGTGATGGCGATTGGCTGTTGAAAATTAATTTCAAAAGCGCGTTTGAAAATTTGCCACATTAGTTTTGCGATGTTCGTACCAGTGACTTGACCTTGAATTAAAGTATCGTTCTGGTGTGTCCTGCCTGTCAGCTTGAACGCTCATCCAAGACCACTAGAAAGCGGTCGTGTTTTTCATCTCAATTATTTTCAAAGAACGATCTATGTCTCTCTCATTTCTATTTCTTTTAGCATGGCATGAGCTGTCCTTGTCTCTCTCAAATATCTCTTCGTAGGAACCCGTACAATAAACTAATTTTACGTTTTTCATGTCGATTCAGGACGCTTTGATGTCTTTATTTCTGTTTCTAAAATTGAAAACGTCAAGAAATGCAGGTGAGTCAATGACCGCTTTTATTATACTAAAACGCAATAACTATAACTACGGAAGATTCAAGTTCTGTATTGCAAATAAACCAGTATAACTCTTAAAGAAACATGGGGCCATGAAATAAAATAACATAGAATCAGAAAAAGTGGGTGAACCGGACTACTAACCCATTTACTATGGCTCCAACTGACATTTTTTTCCGTACCCCGATCAGATATAAATGGTCCGGTCTCAGCCTCTCTACAAATATCCGAGAAACATCTATGAAGCATCAAGTCGATGCCGTGAACTTTGAAAATGGCACGCCTGCTTTCTCCGATTCCATTTTCCGATCCAGATATTTCTTTAAATATTTTATTTGCACACAATCTTTGGCTAGTGGCTTCGCCTGCGTGAATGTCGGAAATGATCTTACGGGAACATACTATTGGGATAAAAAGTATCCTATGTTCTAATATAAACTATGGTCTTCCTGTGTATCAAATTTCTTTAAAATCTGTTTCGGCATTGAGGCGTGATTCGTTGTCATACATACAAACGTACAAACTCATATTTATAATATTAGTAGGATCGGCCTTCCGCGACCTTCCTAAGCAGTCAATGCACAGCAATTTGCTGAAGTGCAAGTGAGTTTGAAGTTATATAGATACATAATAGTACCACAGACGAATGGCGACGAATCCGCGTGTACAATACTACGTATTTGGGCCGAGACGAGGACCGCGAAAATAGACTTAGTGAAAAATCGATATAGAGGTGGCAGGCCGCGTACTTGCGCGCTCTTTAAAAATGTGTCAAGTTTTATTACTCGCTCTCCGTATTGACGTGAGGGATTTTACGTTTCTTTGACTAATTAGTGAGAATGTTTTGCGTGGATTATAATTGTTTGTATTATCTAGGATAATAGGATTTAGAGGAATGGGAAGTAGGTAGGGAAAGCGAGTTGTTGAGATATTTTAGACATATATTTGATTCCCGGGCACTCAACTCTTGGTAACGGTAGAAACTGTGGGGTTTATCCATGAGGAAAAATTGCACACATATTGGGTTTCTTTTTCAGAAGATGTAGAGTTTTTACACTGAGAATTTATCTATCTATCGGCATTACACAATGCATATTTCATTCTGGTCGGACACAGTGTTAATACAACACTGTGTCCGACCAGAATGAAATATGCATTGTGTTTCATGAGGTATCGTAACGGTCTTTCTGATATTTTGTTACCAATCAGGGTGACACGATGCATTTCAACATTAATTTTTGAATTCTTACATCCAAAATATTATTTTAAGACTTAGCCATATCGTCATCATTGCAGTCGAAAGACGTCCACAGCTGAACATAGGCCTTCCACAAGTGTCCCCACGTTGACCGGTCCTATGTGTCTCGCATCCAACGGATTCCCGCAACCTTCACCAGTTCATCAGACCACGTTATTTCCTCCAACTCGATTGCATCTCGAATCATCAAATACTTATAATTTTTTTCCGTTTTCATTCAATCAATCTGCCTAGCCTTTTCCCAACTATATTGGGGTCGGTCTTCAGTCTTACCGGATTCAGATGAGCACTAGTGTTTTACGTGGAGCGACTGCCTATCTGACCTCCACAACCCAGTGACTGGGTAACACGGTACCCCTTGGCAAGACTGGTGTCAGATCTGAAGCTTCTGACTACCAGTAACGACTGTCAAAGATCTTCAAATGACAGCCGGGACCAACGGCTTAACGTGCTTTCCGAGGCACGGAGGAAACTCGGTATGTTGAAAATGGTCACCCATCCACGGACCGACCTCGTCAAGCGTTGCTTAACCTTGAAGATCGATCCGTGCGGCTGTTATTATTTAGCCACGAGCTCCTCTCTCTCTCTCAAATTTTTCCGTTGAGACTAAATCGAGTCTTTCCAACTGATTAAGAATGTCGCCTTATCGTTTTACATATCGAAGAAATGCTCCTTAAATCACTCAAGATTACCTCCTCAACTCGCAAATAAATTATAAAGTCATCAATACGAACTAGTTAGCGTGAAGTTTCACTCAAGTTGCGTGAAGTTTAGTGAAGCCGCTAAGTAAGTACACATCGCTAAGTGAATTTTGAAGTGTAGTTCATGTGTGCGGAGCCGAGTCATTAATCAATCAGGGTAGGCGCGAATCAATCATCGGGCACCAGCCATTGATTCACACGTCTACGGACGGTATGCTGTGGTGTTTTAGGTATTAATAGATGTCAGCTGGTTTAAGTAAGGCACTAATTTACTAGTCTTTTATCGATTTTGCAAACTTTTTATTTGCTAGTTTAAATTATGACACACTGCTGGATAAAGGCCTTCTTCCAAACGTCTCTGTCTTGTGTGATTTTTTGCACAACCGTAATCAGTACCCTTATTACGTAACTGTGTTAATAGCTTGACGTCCGCACGCTCCTTTTCATTTTGACAACGCAAAAGTATTCATTGCGGGTTTCATGCTGTCGAGTAAATGATTTTTTATTTTTGAACATATGAAGCAATAAAGCGTCACACCACCTTCGCCGCGATCGACTTCAATGGCGATGTTCTCTCCTCAAATTATTGGAAAGATTACTGGAAAGAAATTTTAGACGTGTCACCAATTAAACGCACGTCAAGTGACGCGATTGGCGTTGGATAATAATTTATTCAACCAATCGAAGCGGCTACATTAAAATTGGAAAATAGAAAAATGGCGGATTTTGATCGAGATATTGTGGGGGACCAAATTTTTTTTTCTTCCAATCCCATCATGTGGGGTATCAAAATAAAGGGTTTTAAGAGGTGATTACAAACATATAAAACACTTATAAGTTTAAATGTACCTAATTTAAAAAAAAAATACTAAAAATATTTAAAAATAACAAAAAACCCGACTGCTTAAAAAGGGAACTAAAAAGACGTAAACAAGAAGAAAATCATGCTGTGCAGTCGGAGGATACATGTGGTTTTGGTCAGCCAGCTCGCGCATATGTTTTTTGTTATTTTGAAATATTTTTTTATTAAGCAGTCGGGTTTTTTGTTATTTTAAATATATATTTTTTTTAGGTCCAGGAACCGGGGTTAAATGTAGGTGTACCGTGTGCATCCGTGTCTAACCCTTTGGGGAACACAGCCATGATGTTATTTATGTATGAATTGAGGTTAAGTCGGTTAGGAGTGTCGGAGTTGTAAGTCAGTTTAAATGAATCGGTAACTAGCAATTGCGGTTAAACCATCTCTAACTTCATAATAGCGTCCATAATTCGTTTGAATATCCTGATTTAGTTTCAGCGAGACATTTAAATAATATTCAATTACTTGTAAACTGTTTATCTTAGTTAATCTTAGATTGTGAATAATTGATTTGCAGTAAATCAAAATTAATTGCTTTGGAATAAATTATGAGCTGGTTAACGTTGACGGGAATTGTCAATGGTTTTACCTCATGTCATTAGATGGGTACGTTGGGTAATTAAAGACTTAATTATTGAAATGTTTCAATAGTCGGAGTTAATCTGGATTCGTGCCCACTTTATGGCTAAAAGGAGTATCAAATGAGACTTGAAAAAATAGACTTGTCCATGTGTAATCCGGTATATATTCTTTGCCCTAGATACGGTGATATTTCAGGGGAAGAAAGGTCTCACGAATACAAACAACTTTTACTGAGTGAACTTAAAATTACTAATAAAAACCGCCACTTCATTTTTGTCCGTATAAGTTGGCATAATTAGGGAACTGCTTTCAGGTATTTGAACGTTGAAGAAGCACTTGTTAAAAAAAAGATCCTGGTGTATGGGCATAAATACCTTATTAACTTGCAACATGGATTTTACTACTTTTTTATTTTTTTATTAGAATACCCGCACTTTATGTTTTGTTAACTTTGTTTTGATACCTACTTTCGTTTTGGTCGCAGCATATTTACGTAGTGGTTTATATCTAATATATAAAATTCTCGTGTCACAGTTTTCGTTGCCATACTCCTCCGAAACGGCTTGACCGATTTTGATGAATTTTTTTGTGCTTATCCGGTATCTATGAGAATCGGCCAACATCTATTTTTCATCCCCCTAAATGTTAGGGGTAGTCCACCCCTAAATTTTATTTTTTATTTTTTAGACAAAATTTTTAATTTCTATTTTTTTATGATACAACATACAAAAATACATACAATCCTCAATTTTCACCCTTTTATCACCAACCCCTAATTTTTAATAGCCATTTTAGTAATTTAATCATTTTTCGCGAGGGGGATCGCGAGAGACTAGGTAGGGTAGGTAGGGTTGGTAGGGTTGGTATGGTTAGTATGGTTAGTAGGGTTGGTAGGGTAGGTAGGGTAGGTAGGGTAGGTAGGGTAGGTAGGGTAGGTAGGGTAGGTAGGGTAGGTAGGGTAGGTAGGGTAGGTAGGGTAGGTAGGGTAGGTAGGGCAGGTAGGGTAGGTAGGTAGCGTCTTTTTATGGCAAAACAAAGTTTGGCGGGTCAGCTAGTTATCTTTCTATATTTGTATTATATTTTTATATTATATTAGACGCAACCGGCTTTGGTTTCCGTACGTCACGTCCTAGGCGACCATTGAAAATCAGCGCCGTGCTGTGGGTCTCCCACGGCACAGCATTATGCTGATTGGAAGCCTTCTTGTCACAGTCGCGACATGCACCTGCTTGTACTAACTCATCATCCTTATATTGTACTCAAATTTGGTATTTTATTTTAATCTTACTTTTCTATACTAACATAATTTAAGTACTTATTAATACCACCGTTACGGGTTTAATTTAAGGAAAAACTTTGTATGTCGTTTTTGTGGCAAATAAACCCTTTTTTTTATTTCTTTCTTTACTGCACAGAAACCAAAAATAAGGAGTAAATTGTAGAAATGTATTATACAAAAAAGGTGAAACAAAATTACCTGAGTAGCGGTGTTCATTTAATTTAAAACCGAGAGCCGGAATTTCCACTGCATTATTTAAGTGTTTTCGAAACTTCCCTCAAAGTACCGACCCATATGTTACAGGCAAAATTGTTGGTTATTAATGCGTAGAGTTTACAGTTGTACAACAAAAAGTTAATTTATGTTCGATATCAGTTTTACACGGAATGAACAGGATTTAATGAGCTTGTAAGTTTTACGGCAAGTTTGATAATTACACTTCACAAAAATTAATATTTCCGTGTATCCGACCGTTATTCGTTCATTTGTTGTTGAACAGCTCTTGAACAGGCAGTCATTTGATTGGGTAAATAATGATTTCTATAAGGAATAATGTTGCCTATGGAAATATTTTAAATCCAACAAAATTGTAGTGGTAAAATCAAAATTTTAAATACAAACCACCGTCTTTGTCTAAGATATAAATTGCTAATCACATTGATTTTCTGGAAAAATGGGTTTGATAGGATTTTTAGTGAAGAAATATTGTGCTTATTTAAAAACAAATCACCTCCAGCAAGAATGCTGTTTGAAGCTTCGTTTACTTTGAGCTAGGTAATTCTATGCTCTTTATGTGCTGAAGGGGTTAGCGGACTGTAGGTTGTATTAAGGCTGGTAAATTGATACAATTAGCTTGTTTTATTAATTATTTACTATAACTCACATGAATACGTGTTGGTCATAGACCACTGCAAAAAGGAAGAGAGCGTATGACAGCTCTTAACAACAGATCACAAATTATCATAGATAAAACTAGAATTAATAGTAACTTTGTGTCGCCATCAACAAGTGCAAGCTTTTCAAATTTAGAATTGTATTTTTTTGTTTTTGTTTCTGGTTGCTGGCCTCTAAATGCTGTCACTCCAGCAGGTTTGAATGTAGCGAACCTTTTGCGTCCGACGTGAAAAACGTGCGACATGCCAATAGTGGCCTAGGTACTACACTTTCCTTACGCAAGGCTCCGATGTAGCATTATGTCGGTGTCAGATTCAGACAGACAGACGATCTAACTGGGTTAACATGTCATATAAATTTCGGTTACCCGTCCGTCACATTAAGTGATCATGACATTCAGTCTGAGATTGCTTTTTCTGATATGATGAATTAAGCAAAGGTCAAATGATACTTAGGTACCATTTTAGTTTGGGTATAAGTGGGTAGATGATGCCTCGAGATAAATTTTAGGTTTTAGGCTACACTAAAAGCAAACTAAGTACAAAAATGAAAAGAATATAAATAATTTATTATATTCAAATACTTTCAGGTGAAACAGGCCGCGAGACAGATCTTGTTTATGATTTTTTTATGAATTTTTAACATCTTTTAAAGGATATTTTGCGAAAAGACAAAATAATATACGTGGGATTGTTTGTTGTCGTGGTCGTAAATTTGGTAATAAATTACGAGGCAAGATGTTTCCCAAAAAAAAACATAACATTACGCCTGTAGGTAAACCCCCACGGGTTAAGCTGAGGTGTTCCTATTGGTGAAATGTGGGTCTGCCGCTCATATTTCACCAGTTACGCTGAAGTTCTATAGCGAGTTCGTTGCCATCAACCGAGCACAAATGAAAACCCCAGGCTGCTACTGAGTAATTCCAGATTCCAGATGAAAACCTTAACCGAACTGGAAATCGAACCCAGGACCTCGTGCTACATGTACCTTAACGTTTGTAATAACAACCCTTTACGGACCTACAACCGTAACAATGCAATAATGAACGTGATTTTTTTCGTTATCCAACGAATCGGTCAAATCAGACAATGCTATAATCTGATTCAAAATCATGTAGACGAGTCGGTTTTCAAACGTGGTGATGACACGATTGTCGGAGAATGTTATCCATCCTTGTGAGGTCATCTCTTTGTACATTCACATTTGAAGAGCAGCAAGAGGGGTAAGGGAGGGTTGACCTTTCGTAACCAGGAAGCACATGCACGCACACAATTTTCAACAAAGTTTAGAAATGTTTTGAATATTATAAATAACAAATTCATGTGTAGGGTACGAACACTTTAGGGAATTCTACGCCGAGGTGGTAACTTTACTAACGAGTGAAGAGATGGTGGTAACTTTGGCTTATTTACTTTGTTTATACAGCTGGTTATCCTTGTATACCCCTCGGTGTAAGAAAATTTTGAATAACGCCTGGTTGTTCGTAGGTGGGCTTCCAAAAAACGAATCATTCTGATGCTTTAGACAAAGTACAAGTATCTATTATACTATCCTATAGGTGAGTATAGACTAGAGCATTTACTTGTAACAGAACATCGAGCATTCGCTGTTTTTAAATTTATTCGAACCAAACTTCGAACATGACGCGTGATGTTTTGTTACATCCTGATTTTAAAAATTAACTAGTTGGCGTAACATTTTAGAGTGAGGTCAATAATGAACGCAAGGTATAATGCTCGCCAAGCATCGGAAAGCCAACTTCTGGGCCGCCCTGAAGTTGGCTTTCCGATGCGCAAGGCACAAAACGATGCTGTTTTTATATGAGATTTACTACTGCGCAGTCATTGTAACCAACTTCAGGGCGGCCAAGAAGTTTGGCGATAACTATACAAAGAAATGTTACAGGTAAATGCTCACTCCATGCTCTGCACTGCGTACTATTCGTAAGAACGTTATATTACATTGTAATGTACGCGAAAATGCTCTAGTGTATTATTGTACCGCGTGAAATTTCGATAGCACTTGTTAAATCCAAACATTTTATTAGCTTTTCGACAAACACAAGCGATGATTGATAGGCAAGGTCACATCGTCAACATCTATGAATACCTAGTGACGTTAATTTTGTTGTTGTTTTCAATTATCTATGCTTGATATATTTTAAAGAAACAAAACAAAAACTTTATACAAGTAAATACAACCGACTTTCAAATAAAAACAATACACATTGAAAAATAACTTCAATTTCGGTGTTCTTGTTTTTTCTTCGTTTTTTTGACGCCGCCTTCCGAAATTGAGATTATTTTTCACTTTGTAGTGTTTAGAGCATACTGGCGTGATGGTATGCTTTGAAGTGGTGTATAGAATAAACAGACATGCGATTCCAGCAATCCCGAGAGATTTGCCGTCATTTATTGAAGAGTTCTGTTGTATATCTCCGAGGTTCTTCATCAGATCTTAACCAAATTTAAATGGGACCATTTCGGCATAAACATAATTCGAACAAAAAAAAAGAATTTTGCAAATCCGTTTAAATATGACGGAAGAATGCCCGAACATACATAAAAAATATAAACATTCGAATTGAGAACCTTTTTGGGAACTCGCTTAAAAAAGAAAATATTTTAATGGAAATACCGTCAGTATCCATAGTCCATTTCTGGGCAGACACCTACTTTAGAAGAAAGCTTATCTCTCAACAGGAAAACACAAACAATTTGTTCTCATACCACGAATTTGCATTTTCCTAGAACTTAAATTATAGCATTTAACTCAAGCTCCCTGGTAAATGAAACGCTTTTGTACTGCCAGCGCTAGTTTTTATACAGCTCAGAGTTTTGCTCACCCCGTTCTGAATAACGGGCGTGAAACAAAACAAATTCTTGAGAACAATGCAGTAGCTCAAATGTGGGTAATTATAGCATTTAATGAGTACAATTATTAAACTACACTGCGGTGCAAATAATACCCGCTTTCCGTTCCTCTCAAAGGGGCTTGAATGCTTCAAACACAGTGCATGTATTTGTAAAAGTATGTAGATTATGTTGAGTGAAGAAAAATGTAAACTAGTAGGTAAATTTGACCTCATTTGTAAAACCGATAAATACCTGAACACAGGCCGGTAATTTATGATTAATGTTAGATACTTGGAGCAAAAGTGCCTAACAATAATTTCATCTTGTAACAGAAATTTGTCATCTATTCGCAAATGAAAAATATATTTTTACTATATATATTTGGCCCTTTTCGTACAGCAGGTCGTAAACGTTAAAACATTAAAAAAGAATCATCCTTTTTAACCCCACATAATTTATCAAGTAGTAGACACTCTTAAATTGTCAATTTATGAAAACGCGTAGTTATGACACGATATCTTGCGAAAAAACCCTGATTTAAAGAGTAAATTGCGCATTACTTTTGAACGGCTGAACCGATTTTGATCAACATTTCTAAGATCACTCTCGATAAAGTCATCTTTCAGACAAACAAATCTAAATTAAAATTGGTTCAGGAGGAACCATGGTGGCAAAAACAGACATACAAATATACATATCAAAACACCTCAAACATAATTTTTCCGTCGGGGTTCAATATGAAACAAGAACGAGAAATCGATCTTGTCTGAAAGAAATAAAAGCGTTTTCCTCTATACTGTAGCCGGAATTAAATGAATATCACAAAATTTCATTTATCAAACCACATTATAAGCAAGTTTGATGAATGAGACGTCGCGCGTCAGCCGTTCAATTTGACCGGCTCAATCTGAACAGCGGCCAAGCGGGTCTTAGCGATGGCCAGACCAAGCAATCTATCTTCCTGGACGTATGACATAGTAATATTCTTCAACATGTTGTCTAAGACACATTTTAGGTGTAGTCCAGTGATTGTAGCTTTTTAGAGGACCGTGGTCAATGGATAAAGTCTTACAATTTCCTTATGATCGTCTGTCAATGATTTATTTTTAACCGTCTTCAATTTCTTACAAAGAAGAAGTATATAATTATTCTTTAGATAAACGTTTAAACGACCTACTTATAAAAAAACTTATAAGTAACACTAACCTGTAACTATCCAACAGAAAAATACATTATATTTTATTTTCGTGTTTATGTCTATGTTATTGCTAATCCCCAAAAATGATAAACCGATCATTCAAAACAATCTATAGCAGTCTTCCAAAAACATAGATGAATAAAATTGTAACCAAAACCGCTACAGACCGAATATAAATCAATTTGCTCTTGCCGGGAAACCGTTTAAGTACCTACATATTCCTAACATATGTTTAAGACACAAGACCTTAATTTAAAACTGAATAATCTTCTCACTGAAGCATCAGGAGAAATTGTAAGCAAAATGTATCATAATTTTAGGGCTGAGTTCAAAGTGAACATGCGGTGACTAAGGTGGATGCGGGCGCGTTGGCGTGAGCGATTAGGTGTCCACAGTGCGAGGTGACAGCTATAAAGTCGCTATGTGGCGACATACGAGCTAAATGTCAGAAATCCTGCAAGCAAAGCAATGTTTTCAACGCGATTTGAACATAATACAACCGTCTGGCTGCAGCCCAGACTAGACTCTGCTCCCGTCTGGTTGGAGATTTTTCCTTTTTCAATGGAGATTGCGGGACTTGACCCCCTATTCCGCATACCTCTAAAGCCACTTACTGGGCCAATGAAGAAGAATAAGTCCATCGCGAGTTGCTGTAGCTGGCAGTAGAGGCTAGACGTGTTTCCTCAGGGTAAAACAATAAACGATCGCTCGCTAGCGAGGCCGAGTCCGTGCCCACTCGACCTGATTAGACTCGACCCGAAGAATAATACCAGATATTTTAATACCAATTCAGTGCCATTTGTACAGTCAGGCAAAGTGATATTTAATTCTAAATAACTTATTAATTTATTATACATAGAATATTTAATATTTTGTTACATTATTTATCCTGGTAGTCAGTGATTTCGTTTCAAAAATATAGCTTTATAAATATAGCCTCTTCTTCGTTTTAACCGGTTTTCTGGCAACAATACACGAAGCGTCTCATATCCATTGTTCGAACTCTTTTTAGCGCAGAAAAAATGCAAGTATGTAAGGTGCCGATATGTTAAGAAAATAAAGTATGTATGGTTAGTTTGTCATTCACAATGTCAGGTGAAGGGCCTTCTCAGGGCAGAGTGCGTAAAAATTATGAATTAAGAACCATGCGCTTTAGTGCCGTAAAACGGCAACTTTCTAAAGCATACTCCTTAGTAACGGCTAGGTTAAAAGGTTTGAAAAAAAAAAGATTATTGTTTCATGTAGATTATTGTTTAAACATGGTTTTTCGTATAACAAATAGTTTTGCTTTAAAAAAATAATAAGCATCATGATATTTTTCACAACTTTTGGATACTCCTCCAAAACGACTTTGATAGTTAAAAATATTATTACCCAGAAAAATTGATGGCTGGTATTTCTTAATAACTGACAAAGCATTATGTAAATCAAATAATATTTTGCAAACAAAACTGTTCAAAAGGAGGTTCAATATTGATATTTTGGCATCGAGCGGGCACACGGCCAGTACTGCGTTTACATTGGGGCGTATATATCGCCTAAATTTCAAATCAGCGTGGCTCAAGTTTATTACACGTCGGTCGGTATACCGGCTGCACCGAAAAGTAAAGATTCCACATTGTGGGCCTGTGTGTGTGCAGTGGTCAAGGGAAATGAGTTTTTAACTCTGACAGTGTACACAGTGCTCATTCGCCTCAGTGCGAACCAGATACTTCCTAAAATGATTGTGTGGTCAATTTTAGATAAAATAAAAAACGGCCAAGAGCAGGACTCGCGCACGAAGGGTTCCGTACCATTATCGCAAAAAACAGCAAAAAATCTCGTTTGTTTTATGGGAGCCCCACTAAAATATTTAATTTTGTCTGTTTTATACAGAAATACATCATCTGTGAAAATTTCAACTGTCTAGCTATTACGGTTCATGATATACACAGCCTGATGACAGACGGACAGACAAACAGACCGCTGAGTCTTTGTAATAGGGTCCAGTTTTTACCCTTTGGGTACGGCACCCTAAAAATGAGGTTTGTGAGAATTATGGATCAATGAATAAAAAAATAATTTATAATTATTTGTATTTTTTTCATGCCAATTATATTTTACAGAAAGACATTGTTGATTTTGTACTGAAAACTGTTCTTGCTTAAATGTTGATTATTTATAGAAATTTGTTTATTTTTCAATTGTGTTGTTCCTACCTAGTCCTGTATTCTTTAAGATAAATTATGTTTATTTTTTAATGAAACTTTGGTAAATCAGATTATTTTTTTACATTTTAGTAGTTAGTACCTACTTGTTAACCTAATAATTATAATCACGTATAAAGACTGATCCAAAAATACCACCGTGCCACTAGATATAAGATTTTAATGATAATTAACAATAATTTGTGATTTTTACTACAAAGTAAAAAGCGTATACTATATTAACAAAAGATAAGTACTTACTTGTTTAATTATTGATTTATTTATCCAAACATTATTTAAATTTTACATTCTCTGTGATGCAAGCGTTTAATCAAAATTTTCCTGCCTGATTATATATCGACATTTTTACACCTTTCAAAACAGTAACATGCAGGTATTATTCTTCGGGTCGAGTGGGCATGGACCCGCGAGGCCGCTCCGTCACGTTGCGCGAGTTGCCCGCCATAGTCCCTTCAGTAGGAACGCAAACGGCGGTTTCGAAGCATTGATAAAGGAACGCTGTGGTATGCGATGCCAGAAACAATCCTCCTCACCGCTGACGCATACCGAGACGAAACAAAATACCATTCTAGACGTTTTTCATATGATTATGTGTCCGGCACCGTACACCGCAGCGTTATGCGTTCCGATCAAAAAACCAAAGCTTGATCCTTCGCGTCGGCCTCAAAACCCGCGTAAACACCTGTCCTTGACCTGGGCCTGAGCACAGATAGTATAATACTAGCATAGCCTGAGTGAGGGTTCAACACGGGCGTAAACCGTGATCAGCTTTACATTACAAACCGGCGCGGCGGTTAGTATTCCCGTGTCGTTGCCAAGCTAATTTCAATTTTTAATTTTGAATATGATTGAGTACCATAATCCTTATTTATTAGAACGAAATAAGAGGTTTTGAATTATCTAAAGGTTACGTGGATTGATCTTTGGTAATCATATATATACCAGGCCATCACAGATGATTTGAATATGTTCTTATGTGACACCTCTGAGAGGCTTCTTGAAGTCAACTTAGCAAGTATGTGCCGTAATCTAGACTAAACTTTGTGATTTTGTAAAATTGAATTGCTCTAATCACTCAGTTACAATATTGCATAGTGTACCGTATTAAAACACCGAATGATGTATAAAAAAAGCACAAAATCTAGTTATTATTGTTCTATTTGGACTTGCAATAAAACATCCGACTTTATACTCGCAATTAGGACGGAGAATATCGAGAGAGATGCGAAATAATTAAAATCGCTGTAAATGAACGACTCTTGATCTCATTCTCTACCTTTGTTCATACAAGCCCGCGTTTTAATAATAAACCATTTTACATTTAAATATAAATGAGAAAAGTTATCGCTACGGCAATAATTAAGAATTAATAGCACGGAATCAAAGATTAATTGAAATATTTAAGTGTTCATGACAGGAACAGTGATTAATTAAAAAGGAAATTGATAATTAAAACGTAAAAATGTTGTAATAATTGTGAGACGCGCGTGATAATCTGGATGAAACGTCAATAGCAGTGTTGCCACTCGAAATAATTTTGAGTCGCGGATCAAGTTTTAATGAAATAATGGACTTGTCGCTAATCTGGCAAGCTGTCTGGAACACTTGTTAAAAACATCACGAAAATGTTAGACTTACATTTTTGTTTTAGTGTTATTTTTTTCTTATGCCGCGGCCGGCTCTCGAAGTTTCTTTATTATCCGCCGTTCGTCACAGTTCATAATCAACGATATACCGAGATGTATAAGCCACTAGATTTAGCTCGGGATTTCTTTCGTGAAGTATTTTGTAATCTACCGTAGTTTCAACCAAATTAACTTTTCCTCTCCGATAAATATCTACTTGAAAAGTAACATTAATAAGTTTTTTAATAACAAACCGTAGCTCCAACAGAGTTCGTTGTTATAACCACACGAGATACATTATAAACAGTGCACGCTTCGAAGTGTCCGGATTAGAAGCTTTCAAAAGATTAACTGGGGCAGACCTACATCTGACCATTTCATTAAAACTTCCTCCCGCCTAGCACCCTAATTACATGCAAAACAAAAATCATTTCGTGACTCAATTAGATGTACGTGTAGCTCATGACTCAACCAAATGTGTAGGGATTAATTGTGACAGTGACATACGTTCTATACAATCGCGACTAACATTAAAGCGTATTCCTCGCATTAAACAAAGGTTGTTCGTTTAAAAAAAAAAATCGTTTGCGTTTAGTTCGTTCGTAAAATTAATTTGAACGCACTGATTTGATTACCCCGGGGTCGATCAATCGTAATTTCCTCTCGATTCATTCGAGTCGCTGCTCTAATTATGAATTTCATTTGTTTCAGATACCTACTAAAACGACGGGCAGCAGCGCTAACCTCACAAAATTATTAATTAATTAGTATAATATTAAATTATAAATTATCGAATAAACGACGAAGCGCCTTCAATTTTCCAATTACGCATTAGCTAGCTTAATAAGAAGATAGTGTAGGTAAAGAAGAAATAGAAGCAAAAGTTCTGGTTGTGAGGCGCGAGTTGTCGCGCGTGTCGGTCAGTGGTGTCTCGGGGATCAATGTTAGAGTGTTGCGTCGCGCGCGCCGGTCGGGTGTGGGCGTGAGAGTGTGGCGCGCGTGCGCTTGGGCCGGCAAGATTGAGGTGGTGGCCGGGTGCGGGTGGGGCAGGCGCGCGCGCGTGCGTCCGCTGCACGCGCTGGGCCGCGCGGCCGGGGTGATGCTGGCGTCGCAGCGCTCGCAGTCCTGCAACGAGGAGGGCGCGTTCTTCGGGGCGCGCGCGCTGCGCCGGCCGCGCGGCAAAGGCAGCGGCAGTCCTACTTGCTAGGGGTACGCCATGTCGCTGCGCAGCCTGCACCGGCGGCTATCATCCGCCAATAACACGTGAGTTATCTTTGATTACTATGTTAACTTACTTACTAATTTTATGTAGATATCATTATCATAAAATGGTAAGATCATTAGGCCGTCGTTGGCTACTTAAAAGCATTTATGCTTGTTCTTGTATGACTTCTTATAGGATGGATTACGGTTAAACTAGGAGCCGTACATGTTGATGATGATTCAGTCATCTAAAACTGCTATTCAGTGTACGGGCGCTTGATTGTCCGTCCGTAACGAGTCGACATCCATAGATATGCACGACACAGCATTTAGCTAACGAGAGCCAGCTTCAATTGACTTTACCTAATCGACGTACACTACATAATTGCACTGATTGGGAACTTAGTCCAATAATTGATATATTACGGAATGATTTAGAAGCTAAGCCATTCATATTTATTCCCATCCGAAAGACGCTCGAACGTACTCTACCGGCAAGTCATCAAAATGTCGAACGGTCGTGAATATTCAATTACCGAACCTAAATCCAGATCGCACAGCCATAAATCCTACGAGACTGAGCGAAAATGAACTTTATGATGTTCCAACTAGATCGGTTTTAGTTCTAAATCGGTTGTAACTTCTAGCCGGCACAATTAGGGGTGATAATCGTGGTATAATTTATGCAAATTGCGGGTGCATAGCCTATACGCAATGTTGGATTTGTGGGGAAGAATGACCATTCATTAATACAACAAGGCTTTATCTCATTCAAGCAGTAGTTGCCGGACTGGGGTTGAAGATCGTTCTTTCGGAGTCATCATTCTCTTGTCCTAAGCCCAAATTTATTTGGGGTCATCGCTATATCTCTTCTTCTTCCATATTTCTCTCTCATGGACATCGTCTCAGTGGTCCACCCCTTACCAGCCATATCGTTTCATTGGTCTTCGTTTCCTCCTTTAAGTACTTGGGAATTAAGTGAATTAAGTGTTTGGGTTAAGAACTTATCGAATCTTCCTTGAATGCCAAAATTTGTCAGGTTTTCAGCTAAAGTAGACTTTGCCAAATACTCAACTTCAATATCGGACACAGAAATCTAGAAATTGGGGCTTGCTCATCCATATTCATTTACTCAATTCTTTCTTACTTAGAGCATTGTCTCATTTCTTCTAATCCAACTTTGGTTATTTCAAAAACTTGGCAAAACTCTGTCCAAATCTCCCGACTTCGATACCAAAGCTCCCAAGCTACATAAATCATGTTGATGGACGTATGAAAGGGTCGGTCACAAGGTCATGGGGCACATTGTACCGGCGTGCTATTGGACGACCGATGCTAATACATTGTATGTGGTAGAGGCCAGCTCACAGAGTCAGGAATCGTCGCACTGACAGTGACTGGAGATAGATTTACTTGTTTGTGCAATTGTACTAAGCACAAGTTTAAGCTGTTATAGCTATGGTCGTAATTGTTACGGCGCTTCAATTAAAATAACACAGACGACAAAAATAACAGTTGCACCAGTCGATCTTTCGGTTTAGTGACGCTTGCCGCGGTCGATGGGTGACAAAACTGACCAATGAGCATCAATTGCAAACCGAAATCATTTCGTGCATCGGAAATCTAAATGCTGTGATTCATAAGTCTTTGACAGCCGTTATGAGTAGTCAGAAGCTTGAATGTCTGACAACTTAATGGTTTGCGTAGGTTATAAAATGGCTAGGTAGATTGAAACGGTCACACTAACTGACTTTGTTTTGTTGGTGGAAAAATAGATGGTATCTAGACACGGGGCACAGCGTGTCAAGCCAAGTTCAAGCAAAAAAGGAACTGGCGACGCAGCAGCTGTGTGTAATATACAATGTTAATAATAATTTACATGAACCATTTGGAGGCACTTTTGTCATCTTAATAACACAAAATCTATTTCACATAAACACATGAAATTTGGTTTACGTATTAAAATCCCTTAGATAAACTATAAACCAAAATTTCATAAATATAGCTCAAACGGCTGTTTAGATATTAACGTCCAAAAATCGACATTTTTATCACTAACTGAACTATAGATCAAAACTGTTGCAGTTCCAGACGACTTAAAAAGTTCAAATTTGGTCCAGATAGGTAGTTGGGTGTTTTTTTTTGTATGCTTGTGCTTGACCACTATCTCACCTGATGGTAAGCGATGATATGGTCGACGATAAAACACGATTGCCTAGAAGAAATCTATTCACTCTTGACTTGAAGACTCTCAAGTTGTAGCATTGAAAACAAAGGAATAAATCAGAAACTAGTAAAATTTTATCATTTTATTATAATTTCAATTAATTGATTATATTAGAAACACTTACTTAAAGTGCTTGTAATGTAAGATTCATCAATCAAAATTGATGCCAGCCGGTCTTTATGTAGATTTTAAGGTCTTCACGTGAATATAACGACTGTAATAACAACCTTAATTCTAGAACAAGTCCAGAACAAGTTTCAGATATGAAGTAATGTATATGTTCACAGGGAACAACTCCCTATTTGCTTAGCAAATGCTATTACTATCCAAAAATCACAGAATACGTAGGCAAATACATTAGATTAACAAAAACCATTTGGTATTAATTTTATTATGAATAAGTATCCATTAATAATTTCTGTACAAAAAGTAATGATATCGTATCAAAAACATAAATGTGAGAAAGGGAGCCAAGTTCAATACTAAGTACTACAACAATATTTGCTATTTTAAAATATAACTTCTTAAATTTGATAAGTCGAATTATTTACATACATAAAGCTAAGCTAACTAAGGATAAATTGTAGCTCAAGATTTGACTTGGCTGGTTTTCACAGTTGTAGCAGAAAAGGCAAGAAATTGTGTTTTAAATTTATTTTAGATTTTTTTTATGTTCTTGTAAATTAATTACAGGATACAGAACTTGGTACCCATTCAGATCTCAATTCTTTCGTCGGCGTAGTTAACAACCGCGCATATTCTTAGTATTGAACTTGGCTCCTTTTTTCACATTTATGTTTTAAATGGGCTATTATATACTTTATCGAAAAGCCTTTACATACTAATATTATAAATGCGAAAATAACTCTGTCTGTCTGTATGTTACCTTTTCACGCTTAAACCGCTTAATCGATTTAGATGAAATTTGGTATGGAGATAATTTGAGACCCTGGGAAGTACATAAATTAGTTTTTATCCCGGCAATCATCATTTAAGGGTGGACAGCGGGGTAGAAGTTTATATTGTGAACTAATAATTTCTCGAGTATGGCGGCCCACACACATAATATTATGGCACGATTTAAAAAAATAGGCTATTCAAAGTACTAATGCTACGCAGACGAAGTCGCGGGAAACAGCTGGTATAATAAACGCTGTATACAGAAGTTGTAGACAATTTTTTTGACGCCCCATGAGCCCTACAGTTTTCATACGCGTTTGAACCTAAGTATGTTATGTTTTAGTTAATAATTTTATTTTTGTTGCAATCAATAAAATTTTGAGGTTATTGATATATATATAATAAAAAATAAAGTTAAAAAGAAATGGAACGTTTTGATACTGCCGTCTCTAGCTATGGCTGCCAAGGCTCCTCAATGCTCTGTGGTCCAGCTATTGGCACGCACTATGGCCGCTCAATCGACTGGACATTTGCAATAGTTTGCATTCATCATTGATGTAACGGAAGCCATTGTGTTATGATTTGCCGGTTTCAATTAGAGTGTGTGTATGTTGTGTTGTGTGTGTGTGTGTTTCCTTGCTGTATTGATGTTAAGGGAAATAGTTTTGAGATTCATTTCCTTGGAAGGGTACAGAGACATTTAGATATTGATCAATCTCTTGATGTGGTCTGCCCTACAGCCGTACTATTGGATAATTACTTATAATATATATTGTACTAGATACAATACTAGCATTAAATACTATACTACAGTACGAAGAGAGAACTTTATTCTCATAGAAATGGCCAACACACAGTTTCTCGAACAAAATTATCAACACGTCAAAAATTAAACGCTTATCAAGTGATGCGATTGACTGTTGATAGTTCATTAAACCAATGTCAGCAGTTTACGAGCGTTTGGAAATTTGATTCATAAATTTTTCGGTAGTAATTATTCGTTCCAGAAACTTGGTGTAGCCGTGAAAGTCATGAAGAAACCGTTGATCTGTAAAATCAATTTGCTGACAATTATCCATCAACTGAAAACACGATAAAAATATAAAAGTCTACCTTTTTATTTTATTTGCATATCAATAACCTTCTTTAAGGTTCCCCTAGTCGAAGGCACGAACTATTTTGTGCGCGAGGTTAAAATGCATGCTATCGCATCCGACAACACGTGCGAAAGAGATAGATGCTGTGATGAGCACTAAGAAGCTAGTTCGCGTACGAATTAGCACTTTTGCAAATTTGTATCGGAATGGATGATGATTTAGGACGAAAATGAGCGCGCGAAATTATAAACAGACCTTTGGGAGTCTAGATATCATTAAAAAACGACTAAATGTATGGCGCACGGTTAGCGCAGTGGTTGAGTGATTGACTGCTACGCTGCGTGTCACGGGTTCGATTCCCGCACGGAACAAATATTAGTATGACCTACAGATAGTTGTTTCGGCTCTGGGTGTTGTGTATGTGAGTTTATATGTTTGTAAACGCACCCACGATACAGGAAGAAATTCCTAGTGTGGGGTAATGTTTAAAAAATAAAAAAGGAAAAAAATCCAAATAAAATTATTTGCATTGTTGAATTACTAATCTATCCCTGTATGGAGGCCGTTTTGCAATTTGCCATCTTCTTATGGTATTTATTTCCGCCCAAAGATCCGTAAAAAATAGTTATTAATTAGTGTTAAAATATGGAACTTTCTACGCTCATAACTTTCAAACATTTTATTTTTTTACTTTTTTGTTTCCATATAGGGCTAGATAATGATGGGACAAATTCATATATTTTTTTTTATTTTGAACGTACATCGTCAAAAAGTGGAGTAATCGCCAGACTACGTTTGTATAGAAGAATGATCGACTAGTGTAACCTTAAGCGTAATATTTCTTAAACGTATGAAGCTACCCACATAACGGGCGCAAATTTTCCCAAACCCCGGGTAAATCATTGTTCCCCTTTTTATGGGTAATCCAAAGAAAACATTGATTGGCTCTTATGTTGGGAAGCTACGGGTTTATGGGTCGGTTTCGCTGATTTATTTTATTATTTATGGTTTTTTATTAAATGTGGTGAGAGTGAAAATTGTGGTTTACAGTTTTATGAAGACAAATATTTTATGTATCTTGTGTTCGTGGTATAAAAGTAAATTCGAGGCTTTGTTCTTGGGGATATGTTTAGTTGTTAAGATTAATGATTAGGTAACACGTTCAAGTCTGAGACAAAGATATTATTCTTCTTATTTTGGGTGTACTATATGCATTTTTTCTCCTTCGGGATTACTTTTAATATTAAAATACAACACGCTATTTCACAATTTTGAACATGAACTTTTTAATCATGTTTGTGTTTAGGTATATGCTGGTTAACATCTATGTATCTGGATGACCAAGCTCTGTTTGGGTGAAAATAGAGAAAACGACGTTTTCTAAAAATGAAACCTAGCTAGATCGATTTATCGCCCCCGAAACCTCCTGCATACTAAATTTCATGAAAATTTTTGGAGCCGTTTCCGAGATTCAGATTATATATATATATATATATATATATACAAGAATTTCTCGTTTAAAGTAGACAAAAATAAGTACCTAAAAGATAACGCTATATGTTTAGCGATAAATTAGTTTATCAACACTTTTTCAGTAATTGACTTCTTTTTGCTCCAGAAAACTTTATTTCTAGGTCACCGTTCAGTATCTACAGAAATAATCAAGAATATTATAAGAAAATATTATTTTGTCATAGCAAAAATATCAGCCATATCGCTGTCAGATATAATCAGATACTACACGGGCCAGTGTAGCACACACGAATTTGGCGTAGCTCCGAACTCCGCAACTTCGTAGCAACGGCAACGGTATGTGATGTCTACGGCGTAGACACTTGACTAATTTACCGACGTAATTTTAGTCTTGTGTTTATGACGAGAGGGTTGAAAATAGTATAACATTACTATGGGTCTTTGGCCAGCGTACATATAAGGGTCACACCACAAAGTGGATTTCTAACCGCAGAGAATGTATTGCCTCCCTTTACGAACATAGTCGGACTAGAGCTACAGACTACATACATGCCGTATGTAGTCTGTAGCTGCACGAGTGCTATTGTTTAACCCACTTAGCTTTAATTAAAGCCTCTGATCATTGTTCCCCTTTATTTTAACGTTGTGTACAATTTTCATGAAAGTTAAGTGCTCTTGATACAACAGAACAAATATTTGTGGGAAAAACACTGCATTTGTTGTGTGTTGTTAACACGAGTTTAATATAGTGTCTGTGTTTGAACGAGATTTAGTGACACAACCGGAATTGTTGGAGGTGAAATATTGTGGACACAGGCTGAATGCTGGCAATATATTGTAAAACAAATAAACTGGACAATAGAGGCAAAATAGGGACATTTATTTTTGCGTGGATGAAACGTGCCTAAATATGGCTGGACGTGAGAGGAATCAGAGACCGGAGTAAGGCACACTCCCTTTCCTCTGACACCGTTTAATTTATATGGCCAAGCCGTGCGATTCAACAATATATATGAAACAACAAAGGAGTACTTTCTCCCAACTAGAGTTTGAGTTTTCTGATTAGTTAAGGACATAACATGCCTTATTTACATAGATAAAATTTATACAGTTTATAAAATACTGTAACCTTTTTATCTTTTTATCATTATCAATAGGCTCGCGCTTGACCACTATCTCACCTGATGGTAAGCGATGATGTGTAACTTTTTTATTTATGATGGGTTTGCTCTTGACTCTAGTCTAGGTCAGGCCGTCACCTCTGGGTGACGAACTACATACAAATTTCACCTAAATAGAAAATTACTAAATCATCATGAATATTTATAAGATTAGTAAATAGAATTGTAGGAACTCCTTTTTTAACCGGCTTCCCAAAAAGGAGGAGGTTATCAATACGACTGTTGTTTTTTATGTGTTTTACCTCAGCACTTGTTACTGGGTGAACCGATTTTGATTATCTTTTTTTTATTTGAAAGCTGGTGCTTGTCATGTGGTCTCACATAATTTTTATCAAGATCTAATGAAGAACTTCGGAGATATAAAACAGAACTCTTCAATAAATAACGGCAAATCACTCGGGATAGCTGCAATCGCATTTCTGTTTATTGTTTACACCATTTCATAACATAACATCACACTGATACGCTCTAAAGGGGTACGCAGGTGTGAACAGTTCACCTTTATATATTCTTATTTCACCGGTTTTGTTAAAGTTACATGTTATTAGGTTAATCTATTCTGGCTTTACTTGGACGTTATTAGTACTTAGCCTAGGTATAGCACTGGTCAATTATGTACTACAACTAAAAAGTGAAAAATAAAAAAACTTTTTACAAAAAATACAACCAACTTCCAAATAAAAACACTACAAAGTGAAAAATAACTTAAATTTCGGAAGTCGGTGTCAAAAAACGAAGAAACGAAAACAAGAACACCAACTGCCGAAATTGGAGTTATTTTTCACTTTGTAGTGTTTTTATTTTTAAGTTTGAAGTTTTTTGTAAGTAAAATATAAAAAAAGCCCTCGACACCTTTTTATTTCATGTTACAGAAGTCACACGCGTCGATCGACAATCTGGGCGTTTTACTGTTTGAATCGGAGTGTTTTCGCAAGATATCGTGTCATAATTACCTACGTTTTACAATAGATTGTCGATCGAAGCGTGTCTGTACTAGACACACTCTAATAGATAAATTATGTAGCATGAAATAGAAACGTGTGTGTGTGTGCAAATGTTTTTAGTATAATGTTACTTAACAATATACAGCAGCATATTTTCATCGTTACAAATATAGCCTACTGTCGAATGTCAGCAAAATTCAGAAGTTTTCATGACGATGCATACTTTATGCCGTCGCTCAATAATACACAGACGACACGTGGTCGCCGCTGAAACTTTTACGCAAATCAAAATTTAACTGGACGTAAATGAGTGAGGGTTTTTGTTATTATTTAATCTGCGAATTAATATGATTTCTGGTTTATTTTTAAACGATTTCCCAAATAGGCGGATGCTCGATGATCAGCTGTATGTATTTTTTAACCGACTTCACAAAAAGGAGGAGGACGTTTGACTGTATGTATTTTTTTTGCATGGTCACCTATTTTTCCGTCAATTGTAGACCGATTTTAATAATTCTTTTCGTGTTGAAAGGGTACATTCCCGTGGTAAATTTGGTGAAGATTTGATGAAGAACTTTGTAGATATACAACAGAAGTTTTCAATAAATAATGGCAAATATCTGTGGATTGCTGCAGTCGCATGTCTGTTTATATCCTAATGCTATAGAACTTGCCCATTAGGTACCACAACTAGAAAGTGAAAAATAAAATTTTAACTTAAGGCGATATATACGCCCCAATGTTAACGCATTACTGGCAATGCACCCGATTGGTGCACAAAATATCAATATTGGACCTCCTTTTTTTACAGAAATATAATACTTTATTAACATATATACAATTGAATATTCAAAAATAAAAACAAACCTATATACAAATACAAAAGTGAGACGGAAAAGAGCTCATTGTGCATCAAAAAATTCGTCCACGTCGACGTCAATGGGAAACGTGCCCAGAACGCTGGCAGCATTGCCACGTTGGATGGCAATGCTGATTCTCTGGCCGAAGATAAGGCCAGCCCTCTGGTCACGTGAAGAGTCGACGAGCTTTTGAACAGTCTTGTTTGCAAAATATTATTTGATTTACATATGCTATGTCAGTTATGGAGAAACTCCAGCCATCAATTTTTAAATATATTTTTAAACATCCAAGTCGTTATGGAAAAGTATCCAAAAATTGCGAAAAAATATCGTGTTGATAATTATTTTTTTAAAGCAAAACTATAAGGTATAAATAGGTATATATAACTATGTACCTATTTTTCTGTTTCTTCTTCTTGTCTGTATATTATGTGTGTGTGCATAAATGGTTAAATAAATAAATAAGCTACACGAATAAACCTTGTTTCAAAAATTATGTACATGAATCAAAGATAAATATATATTTTTTTCAAACCTTTTAACTTTGCTGTTACTAAGGAGTATGCTTTAGAAAGTAACCGTTTTACGGCACTAAAGAGGTGGAAGGCCCTTAAACTAACCACAGCTTACACATTTTCGAGTTTACATGCTCTATATAAATATAATTAATAACTTTACAATGAAATTGTATAAACAGAAAAACTGAATGTATACATATAACATTATAAAGATTAAATTAAAATCAATATTAAAATAGAAGTTCAATAAAATTAAATTGAGGTTATGTCAGTTTAAATTTAAGTAAATATTATGCCATATATGTAAATCAGCCTAATCATCATTATTAATATTAAAAATTCAATACATTATTTACGGACAGACAGAAAACCTTCATGCATTTAAGAGCATTTTACACAAAATTACACGACACGTTCCATAATGGAAGTATGCACGAAGAAAGATTTTTCAAAGGTTTGTCCCCTAATAAGGACAAAAATGATGTGAATCTATGAATCAAAATTCTTATTTTAGCCGATAGGAAATGTCATAGGGCGTCACTGCTTTTTGAGACAAGACATACAAATACAATAAGAGAGACACAAAATGTGGGAGTCACTTACAAACCAAACGAAACAAAGAAAAAAATATTTGGAAAAGTACATTATATAATATTAAAGAAAGTGGACAATCCTATTTTAAAATACAAGATTAAAACTAACGCGTTTTGAGTGGAAAAATAAAATGCGTAATAGGCTAGGGTGCAAAATGGTCCTGGCTTGGGCTCGGCAAACGTAAAAATAAGTAATGAGAATTCGTACAGTAGAATGAACAAAACTTTTTCGTAAAAGGATTTGATGAGAACAGCGAATAAAAATGACAGCACGCAACTCCCGCGAAGAATCGTTTCAGGGGACTTTTTAAAGATATTATAAGTTTGACGTAGAGATGCTTACGTGAAAGTTGTACCTATTGTGTTTGCGCTATCCTGCTGTTATATTTCCATGGACCTTAAAATATACCAGATTGTAGTAGTCTGCCTACCTAAACATTTTCCGATAATAATTTTTATGCGTACTTAAATATCATTATTGTTTTTAATTTCAATACTGTCAATTATTTTAATTAAGTTGGTTGGCAAAATATGGGCGAAGCCAACACTAGCAGTGGGACAACAAATGCAAGTAAAAAAAATAAAAGAAATGAATGTGTGTCAAAAAACACACTTTAACCATCGTTGAAAAACTTTGCAGTTTCTAATATTTGTCTCAACAAAAAAGTTGGTTCCAATATAAATACGATTTATTACTAGGTATTCGTGCTTGTTCAACTCTAAAATACCTTTTTTTTTTTTTTTTTTTTTTTTTTTTTTTTTTTTTTTTTTTTTGATCTCGCTGGGAAAAAATGCATTACGCATACCCACCCATTGGGGGAATGGGGAGGCTATGTGGGACTCCCCGGATGAACCGGTATACCCACTAAAATAACCCAGCGGCACTCCCGCATCGTCTTGAAGTGGAGGAGGACTGGGAAACTGGCAGAGCCTTTACGTCCAGTCCTCCGCCGACGACCGCCCGCCTTTACAGCGGGGCCTTCACGCCCCTCCCTCAGTGGAGGGGCCCGGGAACGACCGCGAGTGCTCGGCCGTTCCCGCCCGACGAGGGTGGTGACTCGTGCAATGCGAGCGAAGGCGCCCCCGCGCCTGTCTCCCGCTAGTCACCACCAGGAGGTGGGAGGAGACGATCGTACAACCGCCTTCTCCCACCCCTTCTTCGCCTGCGGTGCGGCGGCGCGAGAGGATCGTCCTCCCGCGCCCGCTCCGCCGCCTCCTTTTGCGACATCACGTCCTCGCAAAAGGAAGCAACCGCCGCCCAGGCCTCCTCACTCCCCAACATGGAGTTGAGCACGCTGGGAAGTGAGAGGTCCTGCCCGACCACATCGATCAAGGCACGGCGCAGCTCAGCCCATGCTGGGCACACCTCGAAGGTGTGCTGCGCCGTGTCCTCCGCCGCGCCGCAGTGGTGGCACGCTGGGGTTTCCTCCCTCCGGATCCGGTGCAGGTGCGTTCCGAAACAACCATGTCCGGACAACACCTGCACCAAACGGAATGAGAGGAAACCGTGAGGCCGCTCGAGCCAGCCCCGCAGGACTGGACCGAGCGCGTCCAGCGTCCGACGGCCAAAGGCGGCGGTGGCGAGGTCCTCCGTCCAATGGAGGATGATTGCGTCCCTCGCCTCCCGCCGCACGGCCTCCCGCTCCTCCGTGGCGGGGCGCTCACCGAGTGCCTTTCGCCGCGCCGTCCATTCGTACACTCTGGCGAGCACCCAAGCCTCTAACTCCCAAGGAGGGGTGCCCGCCAGAGCGCACGCAGCCGCAAAGCCTACCGACCGGTAGGCCCTCGCCACCCGCTGTGCAATTGCCCTTTGGGGCCTGCGGATGGCAGTCGCGTTCTCCCTCCTGTGGAGGGAGTCCGCCCAGATAGGCGCCCCATAAAGGGCCATGCTCCGCAGAATGCCGGCATAAAGGCGCCGGCATCGCGCCTTGGGCCCGCCTAGGTTTGGGAGAAGCCATGACAGGGCATCGGCGGCCTTCAGCAGGCGCGTCGACAGCCCACTGAAATGTGGGCCGAAGCGCCACCTGCTGTCCAGCGTGAGGCCCAAATACTTCATCTGGGCCCCGACCTCTATCCTGACGCCCTCCACGACTATGTGGGCGTCAGGAGGGCAGCGCTGCCGAGGTCCGTGGAAGAACACGGCCTCGGTCTTGTTCAGCGCCACCCTCAATCCAAGCCGGCGGATCCTCCCAGCGACCAAGGATCCGCCAGCCGAGGCCAGACAGGCCGCCTCTCTGAAGTCCCTCCCCCGGGCAACGAGGAGAGTGTCATCCGCGTAACATATGACACTCGTGCCCTGGAGGAGGGTGCCCCGCAGGAGCCAATCAAAACCGATGTTCCACAGGGGAGGGCCTAGAACCGACCCCTGCGGAACACCGGACTCCGCGCTGTACCTCCTGACCGTCGCCGTTTTGTCCACAAGGAGGACCGCTCGGTCCTCTAAGTAACTGGCCAGGAGGTCCCGCAAGTATTGGGGCACTCCGTGATACCGGAGTGCCTCCAATATCGTCGAGTGGGGCACGGAGTTGAAGGCGTTAACTCTAAAATACCTACTTCAACTTACTCGTAGAATCAACCCTCAGAGGCGAATTGAACGCTAAACTCCCACACTTACTGCTAAACAAGAGGCTGCGTCATAGGGCAATTCTTCAAATAGCTCCACAGTGCAGAATAGTTTAGTACAGAAGGATGACTTCATACAACTAGCAAAAATGGACGTACACATAGACACGCTTCACGCAGGGTATGACGAGTATCATCAAAAAGAAACAAAAGAAAAACTAAAATACAAATTGGGAAGTATACGTAACAAGCGCGCAAAACGAGCATCGCTCAGCATAATGCTGGGACTAGCGTGCGAGGCACTACCGCAGTGCTAGTTTTCACCGATAGCCGATGCCAACTGGATGACGCCGAACCTGAGCAGCATAAACAGTTAAAAAAATAACAAAAAATACTACTAGCATTTGTTTGAGATCTCAGTACGTACGCTTCTATGTGTGCGTATAAGCCTAGTTTTCTTCGTTGTGTGGAGCCGTTGGTGGTTCCAAGCACGGTATCGCCGCCCGGAGAGCCCACTACTACAGATTTTTGCCATTTTTTTGTATTTGTATTTAAGTTTTCCATTTTTTTTATGGTACCTATGCGTCGTGCCTGGCGCAAATACACGTTTTTTCTTTCTTTCTTTACCATTACTAATAATATTCGTGACTTCTGTCAGCGCAACTTGCGTGAAATTGCTATATATGTTATTGCTATATATATATTCTATCAGTCATACTCGTAATTGTCAAAGCGCGGCAATTTTCAATGAATAAGCGGTGACACGCTGCCACGCTTGGTTTTATATTAGTGGACAGGGCCATATCTGGTTGCGACTTTGAGGTATCTTCATGTTCTGCGGAGTCGACCTTCTGTACCAATCTATTCTGTGACAATTCTTCAAATAGAAAACTTGAACTGAAATAGAGAGATATTTGCTGACGTCAGTTTGATGGCACTGACGTCACCCGACCTTGGCTCGGACCCAAAAGGTTCGAGTGTGAATATCTCGTATTACAATATGGATTGTAATCTCAGGACGGGTGGGCAAGGAAATAAGGTGGTCGGTCGTGCAAGGGTTCTTTACAAGGAAGCGTTGGCCTATGTGATGTGAATATGTTATGGTAATGGCACTTAGTCGGCAGTGCGGCAGTGCAAGGTGCCTGTAAGGATTAAAAATAACATGGTTCAGATGCTTTTCCGAAAATGGTTTCAAGTTTTTTATACCAAAAAAAAATCACAACAAGAGTATTAGTTTTTTCATATTCTTAAAATTTTTATGGATGGATCAACGAAAGAATGCTCCATCCCTGTTAGAAATAACTTGTTTAACTGGGACATCATGTGCATTCGCTCTTTTGGACACAACTTTACAAATGATTCAACCCTTACCAAGAAGAGTCAAGAATTAACTGTCACCTTAAATGATCTTTGGTTTGGTTCCTTTGAACCCTTCGTTATCTGGTAGAGAATGCCGAGGGTATTAAGTCCGCTTTTATAACTTTGTGCAAGAGGTGTAAATAAATAAATAATCTATACTCCCGTATGTAAAATGCTATACCTAATCATAAGCCAAATTTTACCCCATCATATTTGCAACACAATACTTTTTACCCACCTTCAAAACGAAATGGCCGTCAATCAGCACAGGTACGTTTCCACGTGCCTAATAAGTTTGCCTTTGTAGTACCTTTACGGATCTAATTATGACTTGTACACGCCAGAGGACGAAGCAAAAACTTCGCGACTGTACACTAGTTGTTATTGTATTAGCAGAAAATTGTAATTAGGACAGCTAGGCTTGCTTACTGAAGCAGAATGTTTTCCTTGACAAATATTGAAGAAGAAACTGTGTGCTTGGTGTTACGTGATCTACGAGTAGTTATAGTTACAATACCTATATTGGTATTGGTCTTGGAGAGAGCCAGACTGGCTTTTTGTTACTGATTCTTTACGGATCACCCGGTTTCAGAATTGAGAATATCAATTTAAGAAATCGGGTGCAATGCCAAAGTTTAATGTTTTTACAAGCTTTTATTTAACTTGCAGTATATCTATGTATATATGTATGTATGTAAGTGTGTTCGGGTCAAATCTTGCAACTGATATTAAGGCAGTTATCCTCCATCGATTAAGGTAAAATTTTGCATACACGTTTAGTTTGGATGACAATGCATGGTTAGCTAAGTGATGTCATTTTAAATCCAATATGTCGGCCCAAGATGGCGGTCTATGGGTATCAAATGAAAGGATATGATGAGAAGAATACGAAAAAAGCTTGTTTTAAAAAAGGATTTTTTAACGAATAACTTATTCATGCTTAAGTTTGCTTAGCTTTAATTTCTTAATTCAGAAACCGTGGGTAAGTTATTTTTACCGATAATTACATTAAAGATTGAGTTTTTTTACGTCGTTAGATAGAATTTTACGGTGATTTTTGTACAGAATCTGACTATCGGATAAAGTTATCCGACGTTTAAAAAACTTACGTTTAAGATAATGTTATGAGGGAAAGTTATACCTGTTTAAGTTCACATAACTTCCTCCATTTAGAAGTTTTGACAACACCTCAGCACATTCATAATAGAGCCTTCTGAAAACTTCCAAAAGTGATATAATATATGAACTAATTTGATATCTACCTTTTAAGGACCACTTACGCTACAAACTTAAGTCAGAATTAGTGGCTAACGGGGTTAAATAACAAATTAATACGTAATTTGCCGAGTTACCTATTGATTCGACGTTAGTAAGGTAATCAAGGGTGTTGCAAGTGGGCCCAAGTGAAACACGAAATAATATAACCCGTAATCTGCCAATGGCAGAGCCAGGAAAACATTTTAATAAACATAAACTCACAAAAACAAATAATAAAACCTTACGGGTGTAATGATCTCCCATAAGCATACAATATTTGGCAAAACGACGAGGATTTAAAAAGTAACTGCCGAACGCGTCGTTTTCGATTTGCTTCCCGCTGTAAAAAGTTAATGAAAATCGTTACATCACACGTAAAAACATGTTCCTCCTGGCGAAATCTACCAACAAAATTATATAAAGGTGTATGTAGGCTCGGCAAGAAGCAAACATCGAAAGAGACACGGAGATAAAAATCTACGTGTCAGAGCAAGACAGGTAGTGTTATTTGGCAGGCAAGGTTGAGAGGACATCTTGAGGTAAGCGCTCGATCTTGGTACAGTGAGGTTATTTCATAATACATACGAGTACGTATTACAGGTTACAGGATTCTAATCGACCCCAAGGTTGGAATTAGGACAGATGGTACAGAAGATATTTAAAGATACAAATGTAATTTAGCGAATTTAAAGGTAAAAACAAAATAGATGAGCTCTGTAGACAATTTAAAGATGATACAGATATTTTGTTATTAAAAGGTCAGAGCTCAAAATTCGTATTTATGTAAGCACGTACGAGTAATTTCTGCCTGTATTTTGACAATGAAAGAACGGGCATTCATCACCGCGATAACAGATTTTTTCAGGGTGTTTTCTTGAATAATACCTATTAGAAGATAAGCCTTTATTTAAATAGATAAAAATATAAATAATTTATAAAATACTATCATCATGCATCAACATCATCAGCCCTTTAATGTGCCCACAGCTGGGACAAAGGCCTCCTCTCTGTGAGATGGAATAGGCCTTAATCCTCCACGCGGGTCCAGTGCGGGTTTGTGGATGTCACATGTCTTCGAACTTTTGGATCTTCTGAGATTGAACGGTTTTTACCCAACTGCCGAAGGAGGGTTATGTGTTTATCAGTCTATGTATGTATGTTTGTTCCTATGTGGCGTTCTAGAGAACGCCGCCATATTGTGGGGCACCAAATATTTTTTTTCTTTAAAACCCATCGTGTGGGGTATCAAACTAAAGGATTTTAAGAGGTGATTTCAAAAATATGTAACACTTATATGTTTGAATGTACCTATTTCTGAAAAATAATTAAATAAAAAGTTATAAATAAAAAAGTTAATTAAAAAAAATAAGAAGAAAATCATGCTGTGCAGTCAGGGCTGTTACCACTGCTCTCGTGGTAAAATACTATAACTACATATATTTACACATAAATAAAAAACAACTAACTAACCCTAAAAATAAAGTAATCACTAACTAATAGAAAAGTAGATACAAGAATCAAAGTTTTCATTCAAAGACCTGGGGGGTGATCATAAGCTCTTAGAGTAATGTTATTTTGAGTGCGTGTAAGGGACAGATTTATATGACTTGTATACATCTGTCACTTACGCGATATCAAAATAATCTTACTCTAAGAGCTTATGGTCACCCCCCTGAGTGTCTAGAGAAGTGACATTATTTATCAACGAAAGCGTAACGAAAACGAAAGCGTCGCCATAGTGATTGGAAAAAGCTTGAAATTAAACATATTTTTTTTTAAACAAGCTTTTTTCTTATTTTCTCAGCAAACCCTTTCATTTGATGCCCATATCATGGTAGTGCACGAAAAATAACTAGTCCGCCATATTGGATTTAGAATGACGTCACTCAGCTTACCATGCATTGTCATCTAAATTAAACGTCTATGAAAAATTTCTTCTTAATCGGTGGAGGACTGCTTTAAAATACAGTTGCAAGATTTGACCCGAACACACTTACATACATACGTACATTACAAGTTAAATAAAAGCTTGTAAAAATGAATATCATTGCCAAGCGCAAAAATCACGTTTGTTGTATGGGAGCCCCACTTAAATATTTATTTCATTCTGTCTTTAGTATTTGTTGTTAAAGTAGCAACAGAAATACAGCCTGGTGGCAGACAGACGGCCAGTGGAGTCTTAGTAATGGGGTCCCGTTTTTACCCTTTGGGTACGGAATCCTAAAAACGAACCCCAATCGAAAGTAATTGGTGGCCCCTGGTCTGGAAAAAGAGGTCTAATAATACTCTGGCTGCAAAGATTAACAAAATCTAAAACAATTTATTCGTAGAACCTGTTAAAATTCCAATTATAAATCGTTACAAAGAAAGCAAGTTAATATTACAAATAGCTTTTTACCAACCAACCGGGCAGCAAAAATCTATTGAATCCGATTCGACCGTAATCGGGGGACAAAAACAACCGTTCTCTTTGAGAATTTCCTTTAATATTCAGTAACAAGTTTTGGAGATCCCTTCAGAATCAGATAAACGCTGAACTTTTCAACAGTCTATTAATATTTGAATACAGGCAATTTGAGTTTTCATATCTCTTTGTCTCTCTGGAGGTGCTAATTGCACGCGGGCAGCAGTAAGATTTTTTTTAAATCAAAATCGGTTTATTCGTTTCGAAGCTATGAGGCAGACAAATACACATACAAACGTCAAGCTTATATCTTTATAAATTATAGCTTATGTGTAATTCTGATGTGTAAGCTATATGCCTGTAAAGTTGCATCAAAATCCGTTCATTAGTTTTTGCGAAAAAGAATAGCAAACATCTATCCATCCTCCTCCATCCTCTTCAACCGGCAGCCGCAGCGTTGGAAGTCCTCCTACTAAGTAGACCGATGAGCTGGTCAAGGCTGCGGAAATCTGTTTGATACCAGACTCACATTAGTCTATGTCCTTTGAGGTCTATGTCCAGCAGGACATCTTTCGGCTGACATGATGACAATGAGGATTACTCTGTCTTGCACCTGGAAAGTATTATTTGGTGAAGTGAATTTGATGAAGAAGACCGTAGATGGCCATTGGAACTCTTTAATAATGACTATGTCACGAGTATGGTACAGGTAATAGTTAAGCGACTATGATGAAGCAAATACATATAAATGGGACGGATGAAAATGGTACCATTGAATTGATCTGATGATGAAGCCGGAAGGTAGACACTGGAACTCCGTTATAAAACAATGCATTCTAGTCGTTTTGGGCTTTTTGGAATTATGATGAGATGTACTCTGTCTATAAATGATATTCATAGTAATATGAACTACCAAAACGTCGTAGAATAATGTAAAATTAGGATATGTTCAACAAAGTTAAACTCGGTCATGTTTCAAATCGTATGTAACATATTTGTACGGAACTCTCGGAACAAACGTTTAATATTTGGTGCGTTTTGTGTATGAATTGAACGGCAGCGGCGGGCCGCATATAGCTTCTAAATATTCATGGGTCCGGCGAATGAAAACCATAAATTTATGAAAGTGCAGGCGGGTTGCGGAGACCGCGCTCGCAAAACTTAACGAGGTCCACTTACACACACGACGGTAAAAAAAAAACACATTAAAGCTATATCAGAAATGGAATTTGCGACGAGCTTTAATATACCTACCAATAAAGTATTTGAATGTGTAAAATGATTTTGTTTTGTATACAAGTTTGTATTTGACATTCACAGTTTTGCGCAGAAAGGATTAATTAAAATATCGAATTCAGTAGGTGTCTTCGTTATATTTTGTTTATTTGGAGCGGTCATTCGCAACTGATGCAATGGATGTGTTACAAATTGGACTCGGTGTTATCGCTTTTATTTCGAAATGCTGTTGTTATCATATCCAATAATTCTCGATATTATATAGCACAACAAATTCTCAGTCATTTCATTGATCTACCTTATAATACTGTTTTCAGCTCCAAGTCCTCTTTATAAACCGTGTCACGTATATTGAAGGATTTAATAGGTGACAAAAGCAAGTAAATGCTGCTACCCATGAATCAAGATGACGTGACCAAATACATTCTGAATTTTTCTTTGAACTAATTAACAATCAAATTTTAATTCCATCGCATTTAATGATTATTACCCTAAAACGTGAAACCAAACAATTAAACAAATTACAAAACACACTGTTAAAGATAAAACGAACAAAACTTTACGCAACCATGAAGCAGTGGCAATGTAAACATAGTAGGATACAAGGACAGCCATCTGATAAGTCCCACTTGAGACCTTTCGGCAAAGAGTTGCCACCCGGAGTTTCTGTTCCGAGTTCATTTTTCCATCACTGACAGAATAAGAATGCTATCTATAGATCCTAACCATTTCTGGATTTCTGGCGTGCTGATAACTTCACTCGGCAACTCTTTATCCGGAGGTGCTGGTGGGTTTAGATTTCTCGGGGGCACTTGTTGGTTAGGCGTCGGCGGAGGACTTCTTATTCGGCTAAGACCTAACGGACTCGATCCTGGTATAGACATACTACCCGCAACACTTTATATAATATAAATAGAAAATAAACAATATTTTAGTTCATTTTGCACATAAAACTTGGAATAAAACCTACTAGTCACACATGACACACTTAACTTTGACTTTAACTGACGCCGCAGAATGTTAATTTGTTGCAATTGTTTATAGATATTTCATTTTAGCAAGTACAAATGAACACGTCCGCCTAGTCTCACGACTGGTCGAGTATCCCAAATGTAGAAAAGTAGTGTCATGGTCTATGAAGGCGCGCGCTGCGCAGTCGTGCACAATGAGAATCTAAATTGCCCGTCATACCACAAATGTTTTCCGTTTCCACTTTTGTTTTATTTCAACTATATAAGTTAAGATAAAATAGTGTATGCTACGGCATATAATTAGGTATTAAAACACTCGCGTGTTATTATTATCATATTCGCCTTCGCCTCATGTGATAAACCCGCGCTCGTGTTTTAATAACCCCATATTAATGACCATAGCATAAAACTACTATTTTGAGTTAATATTTGGAACATTACGTTGTTAATGTAGATAAATTTATAGACCACAACGAATTATGCGAATTTTATTCATTTAGCAATTCTATTTTTAAATAACAGCCTAATTCATCAGCTATAGCCTTTTCGTACTTGATAAGGGTCGGTAGGTTTTAGACAAATCATTTGGGCTTTGCCTTTAATATATCAAGGGAGTTGTTGGCCTGTCTAGAATCTTTGTACTAGCTGAATGGAAAATCTACGAGACTTTAGGTTACAATTTAGATATTTTCAAATGAAAATTTTTAGCATTTTTATAAAGAAAATTCCCGATGAGTTCTCTAGGTAATAGCTTACTTATAGTTAGATTAGATAAATTATAAGTTGAAATGTAAAATTAGGTTAGGTTACGATGGGGCTGACATGCCTTAAAAGGATAAAAGTTGCAAAAAACAAAGATAAAAAGTAATAAGCTATGTTATTGTACCATCAACCGGGAACAAATCCAGACATCTGGCTCCATAAGCAGATTTGAGGGCAAGCGACCACATACCACTCGACCAAGGTAGTTTAACGACGAGTTTAGACGACGCGTACGGCAGTATCTCGTAGAAGCACAAAGGAAGCTAGATATGGTCGCACTGAATGTATCAATTATATGATAATATGTTTATCTATCCACATAATTAGTAGTTTTTATTCTTGAAAAATGTTACATACTCATTTTCACACTATTTATGTACATACTCCCATATGCCTCACTATTTTTATCGGAGACAAATTTATTTTATTTAATTAGTTATATATACACACGTCACCTTGCAGTATAAAACTGATTTACATCCGTCACCTCACACATCAGGTCCAGTTGAAAACCAGCGTCAGGCACTACTTGTCTGGCATTTTTGCTGAACTGGGCCTTTTTGGCGAAGCCGTGAGGCACACTTTCCTGTTAATTTCTTACGTCAAACTTTACACTTTCTAATTTGTTTGTATTTTACCTGTTGTATGATATTATGTTGTTTGCCTTTTAGTCTGTGCTAAATAAATGTATTTTCTTTCTTTCTTCATTTTTTCTTTAAAAAAAAAAGTTTTTTCCTTTCCTGTCTCAAGACAAAACAGTAGAAACATATTTCATCTACTATTATATAAACTATCTTCTGTATCATCTCCTACATACAGCATTTTTTATTTTATTTAATAATTCAAATAAAGCATCATCATCATCATCATCAGCCGAATGACGTCCACTGCTGGCCATAGGCCTCCCCCAAGCGTTGCCAAATTGACAGGTCCCGTGCGTCCCGCATCCAGCGGTTCCCCGCAACCTTCACCAGGTTGTCGGTCCACCTGGTGGGAGGCCTTCCAACGCAACATCTTCCGGTTCACGGACGCCCCTCCAGAAATTTTCTGCCCCATCGGCCATCCGTTCTGCGCCTACTGCCACTTAAGTTTGGCAATTCTTCGGGCTATGTCGGTAACTCTGGTTCTCTTGCGGATCTCTAAATTTCTGATTCGATCACGCAAGGATACTCCGAGCATAGCCCTCTCCATTGCCCTTTGGGTGACTGTAAGTTTTCTGATGAGGCCCATTGTGAGCGACCACGTCTCAGAGCCATAGGTCATCACTGGCAACACACATTGGTCATAGACTTTCGTCTTGAGACACTGTGGTAAGTTAGACGAGAAGATACCGGCAACTTCCCGAACGCTGCCCAGCCGAGTCGGATTCGACGGTTGAATTCTTTCTCGAAGTTGGCCCTACCCAACTGGATCGTTTGTCCTATGTAGACATAAATAAATAAATAAATTTATTCAGTTCGCATAACAAAGTACAAAATTAAAAGCAAGTAAAAGCAAGTAAAAGAAGACAATGATCCTTAAACGCTAGATTTTTCATATTCCCTGGACTCCACACTAGGATACCCTGTGTCGTGGAGCCCAGTCTCTTCCCAAGTAAGGGTACTATTGCCACTTGAGTTTGGCAATTCTTCGGGCTTTGTCGGTAACTCTGGTTCTCTTGCGGATCTCTATATTTCTGATTCGATCACGCAAGGATACTCCGAGCATAGCCCTCTCCATTGCCCTTTGGGTGACTGTAAGCTTTCTGATGAGGCCCATTGTGAGCGACCACGTCTCAGAGCCATAGGTCATCACTGGCAACACACACTTGTCATAGACTTTCGTCTATAGACGCTGTGGTAAGTTAGACGAGAAGATACCGCGCAACTTCCCGAACGCTGCCCAGCCGAGTCGGATTCGGCGGTTGAATTCTTTCTCGAAGTTGGCCCTACCCAACTGGATCGTTTGTCCTATGTAGACATAAATAAATAATTAAATTTACTCAGTTCGCATAACAAAGTACAAAATTAAAAGCAAGTGAAAAAAGACAATGATCCTTAAGGACGCGTTTTCAAAATTGATAGGCATAGAGTCGAACTACTACATCGACACATGTCATACACACTAGTGTAGGCTCTGTTAGTTGCGAGAATAATAGTCAAACGACCTAATTTTGATATTTTGAAAGTTTTATTTTATTTTTATATCTTTTTTTTCTTTTTTATCTACGTAATGCGTAACTTATGTTCTTGATGGAACTGATGAAGGTGTAGGTCGCTTCATCAAGACCGGCGAAGGCAGTGACAGCTACTGTAACTCCCCGACGAGTGGAACTAGGTATGCCGAGTTTGGGCTCGTTTTGTTTGTTATGTTGAGATCTTACCTCCGGCCCTGATGGAGTGACCTGAAGGTATACTTCAGTGATTGCTACTGGAACTCCCCGACGACTGGAACTAGGTATGCCGAGTTTGGGCTCGTTTTGTTAGTTATGTTGAGACCTTACCTCCGGACCTGATGGAGTGACCTGAAGGTGTACTTCAGTGATTACTACTGGAACTCCCCGACGAGTGGAACTAGGTATGCCGAGTTTGGGCTCGTTTTGTTAGTTATGTTGAGACCTTACCGCCGGACCTGATGGAGTGACCTGAAGGTGTACTTCAGTGGCTGCTACTGGTACTCCCCGACGAGTGGAACTAGGTATGCCGAGTTTGGGCTCATTTTGTTAGTTTTGTTGAGACCTTACCTCCGGACCTGATGGAGTGACCTGAAGGTGTACTTCAGTGATTGCTTCTGGAACTCCCCGAAAAATGGAACTAGGTATGCCGAGTTTGGGCTCGTTTTGTTAGTTATGTTGAGACCTTACCGCCGGACCTGATGGAGTGACCTGAAGGTGTACTTCAGTGGCTGCTACTGGTAGTCCCCGACGAGTGGAACTAGGTATGCCGAGTTTGGGCTCATTTTGTTAGTTTTGTTGAGACCTTACCTCCGGACCTGATGGAGTGACCTGAAGGTGTACTTCAGTGATTACTACTGGAACTCCCCGACGAGTGGAACTAGGTATGCCGAGTTTGGGCTCGTTTTGTTAGTTATGTTGAGACCTTACCTCCGGACCTGATGGAGTGACCTGAAGGTGTACTTCAGTGATTACTACTGGAACTCCCCGACGAGTGGAACTAGGTATGCCGAGTTTGAGCTCGTTTTGTTAGTTATGTTGAGACCTTACCGCCGGACCTGATGGAGTGACCTGAAGGTGTACTTCAGTGATTACTACTGGAACTCCCCGACGAGTGGAACTAGGTATGCCGAGTTTGGGCTCGTTTTGTTAGTTATGTTGAGACCTTACCTCCGGACCTGATGGAGTGACCTGAAGGTGTACTTCAATGATTACTACTGGAACTCCCCGACGAGTGGAACTAGGTATGCCGAGTTTGAGCTCGTTTTGTTAGTTATGTTGAGACCTTACCGCCGGACCTGATGGAGTGACCTGAAGGTGTACTTCAGTGGCTGCTACTGGTACTCCCCGACGAGTGGAACTAGGTATGCCGAGTTTGGGCTCATTTTGTTAGTTTTGTTGAGACCTTACCTCCGGACCTGATGGAGTGACCTGAAGGTGTACTTCAGTGATTGCTTCTGGAACTCCCCGAAAAATGGAACTATGTATGCCGAGTTTGGGCTCGTTTTGTTAGTTATGTTGAGACCTTACCGCCGGACCTGATGGAGTGACCTGAAGGTGTACTTCAGTGATTACTACTGGAACTCCCCGACGAGTGGAACTAGGTATGCCGAGTTTGGGCTCGTTTTGTTAGTTATGTTGAGACCTTACCTCCGGACCTGATGGAGTACTTCGATGGAAGGAATGGAATGGATGGAAGGTTTATTAAAACATGAGGTTATTTGTTATTAATTTTTTATTCCCAGAACATTTTTTTTAATGTGCAATGTATGTGCTCTTAACTTCATATTCCTTGCCATTCTTGGGTCAATCAATTCTGGGAGGAGACAATTTTTGTAGAATTGAATCAAATATATTTCCATTTTCTCCTTCCAAAATTGTGGATCTTTTTCAATATATTGGTACTTAATTTTTCCAGGGCCCGTCCAAATAGCAAATACACAAGTATCTTGCCTGGTAATGCGCAGCTGCCCTTGAATTTGGTAATACCATTTATGTTTGGTATTTACCGTGAAGGTATTATTTGCTGCAGGCAACCAAAAATCTACTTTTTTTGTTTGATGGCATCATCTGGGTCCATCTCATATGCCGAAGACGGACATTTAATTTCGACGATGCCAATGTCACATTTTCCGTCGGGGGTTGCTCCAAGAAAGGGAAATTCTTGGTCTATAAATAACCCGCACTGTTCAATTCGTTTATTTAAGACCTTCTCCAGTTCTCGAATTGCAGTTTCTTCGTTACATCTACCATGCTTTATAGACGGGATATCGCTTATATCTTTTCCATATAGTATTTGCTTGATCAGTGGGCCACATTCCGTTTTTGGGCGACGTTTGCAGACCGTCGCAAACCAAGACGCTGTCAGGAGTTTTCTCCTCGTTTCTAGCCATAACGGACTTCCACTTTGCAATATGGTGTCTTTCTCTAATTTCTCCTTTTCGACTTCCGAAAGATCTAATGTGTCCAAAAATTTTATTTTGGCCTCCGTAAATGCTTCTTCATTCATGTCAAGTTTTTGGCAATTTTCACCATAATAGGCATCTTGTTTAGATGTTGATGGCCTGATATTTTTTCTCTTTTTTATTTTTTTCTCTAGTCTTATTCGATTTCGTTTTTGCCGTATTTCTTCTAAGTGGACTATTTCGGGATTAGCTTCAGTGTCAAAAATATACTTATGCACTGCCGACTGTAAGACACCTGTGTTATAAGAAACAACGGCTGCAGCACAACGCGCAAGATAGGACCCCCGCTGAGAGAAGTTAACTCTTTTGCCTCCTATAAACTTTGCAACTCGTGCATTAAAACTTTCCACCGCATTATTAGTTTCATTGTACACAAAACTGTAAGCATGCAATGAAAGACGTTGTGCCAAATCTTCAACTTTTTGGAATACGCCGTACGCTGTCAGTTCGGGTACTATATTGACATTGCGTTTTTTAATGTCCTCGGTACAAAAATAAGACGCGCATTTTGAGTGATCACCAAATATATGGTAGGGACCATTGACTATGTCATTTTTAATGTGACTTACTTTTTCCTCAAAAGTTGTGTTTTTACTGGTCCAATATTTGATGCTGCAATCAATGCCCCAACGTATACGTAAATAATTTTCTTTCAGAATTTTTCTGGCCCTTATGTGGTACGTAGTATTGTTACAAATTGATAGCAGGCCCTTGCAGTAATTTCGTAATAAATGATTTTTGCACTCAATTTTACCCACCGTTACGTTAACATATGGCCTTGCATTCCTAATACTAGCATACGTGCTTGAATCACCATCCGCGACGTACTGGTGGTAAATAAGACCATGCATATCTACGGATTTTTTAAAGCCCTCAGTTATTATAACTGCTTCCATTGCAGTGGAAGGACCTTGAAAATTTTTAAAACAGGTATGTTTCTGTGGGTGTAATCCTTTTGTTTCAGCTCGTGAACAGATATTACACACCTTATTTTTCACTCCGTAGTACAAAACTTTCTTTGAGTGCATTCCTACGATTGCACCAACTCCGGAAGAGGCACTGTAATTAGTTCCATACGAACGCTTGGACCAACATGCATCACCCGATACAGTTATCATGGCTAATCCATCTTCATTTGAGCTTCCAATAGCTAAAGCATAATCCTTTTCTTCCTTACCAGCCTCGATCATATAGTGCTGCGCAGCCTTTTTCCACCATCGACCAATTATGTCGTGTTTGGATTGGTACAAGCGTACCGACATTGGTGGCATGTTTATATGACACAAAACAGTATTAAGCTGCGTAACCCCAGCACCTATAGTCATTATTCCAGCCACGATTTCTTCGTTCACATCCATTTTATTTTCTGACTCTTTGGAAGATTTTAACGTGAATTTAGCACCACACATTTGGCACTTCATAAAAAAAATTGATTTAAGTCCAATCCTCTTTTCATTTAATAATTCAACAGTACTTAAATTACAATTGAACATCGAACTATGATTCGAAATTTCTTGAAGTTGTTTCATAAAATAAGCCATTTCTATGACCCTTCTTCCCGAAACCTGAAATGTTTTTAGTTCTTCATCCTTAGAGTTCTAAAAACAAACAAATATTTCATGTAAATTTGCAGAATAAAGTGAACATGACACAACAGCTATTTCAAATTTATTATTAATAACTTACGTAAGATGTCTCCAAATTAATTTCATTAGAAGTACAATTGCCCGTTTGATCATTATTTTCTGGATACAGTTCACATTGATTGTTAGAATAGCGAGCTTTATGAACTCTGCGAAAAAAAGAAACGAATGAATATAATAGTTCTCACTTATGATTATGAGCGTATACTTAATTACTTACCGTCTTGCTATCTCGCACGTACGTCTACAGGCACTAATTCTTTTACGAGAGCTATTGCCAAATGTCTTATGCCTCGGCATCTAGAATAACAATTAAAATTATTCAATTAAAAACAAGATAAATGAGTAGAATCCATACGAATAAACATAATAGTAGCAGCCACTGAAGTACACCTTCAGGTCACTCCATCAGGTCCGGCGGTAAGGTCTCAACATAACTAACAAAACGAGTCCAAACTCGGCATACCTAGTTCCACTTGTCGGGGAGTTCCAGAAGCAGTCACTGAAGTACACCTTCAGGTCACTCCATCAGGTCCGGAGGTAAGGTCTCAACAAAACTAACAAAATGAGCCCCAACTTGGCATACCTAGTTCCACTCGGCGGCGAGTTCCAGTAGCAGTCACTGAAGTACACCTTCAGGTGACTCCATCAGGTCCGGAGGTAAGGTCTCAACATAACTAACAAAATGAGCCCAAACTCGGCATACCTAGTTCCACTCGTCGGGGAGTACCAGTAGCAGCCACTGAAGTACACCTTCAGGTCACTCCATCAGGTCCGGAGGTAAGATCTCAACAAAACTAACAAAATGAGCCCAAACTCGTTATACCTAGTTCCACTCGTCGGGGAGTTCCAGTAGCAGTCACTTAAGTACACCTTCAGGTCACTCCATCAGGTCCGGAGGTAAGGTCTCAACAAAACTAACAAAATGAGCCCCAACTTGGCATACCTAGTTCCACTCGGCGGCGAGTTCCAGTAGCAGTCACTGAAGTACACCTTCAGGTGACTCCATCAGGTCCGGAGGTAAGGTCTCAACATAACTAACAAAATGAGCCCAAACTCGGCATACCTAGTTCCACTCGTCGGGGAGTACCAGTAGCAGCCACTGAAGTACACCTTCAGGTCACTCCATCAGGTCCGGAGGTAAGATCTCAACAAAACTAACAAAATGAGCCCAAATTCAGCATACCTACTTCCACTCGTCGGGGAGTACCAGTAGCAGCCACTGAAGTACACCTTCAGGTCACTCCATCAGGTCCGGCGGTAAGGTCTCAACATAACTAACAAAACGAGCCCAAACTCGGCATACCTAGTTCCACTCGTCGGGGAGTACCAGAAGCAGTCACTGAAGTACACCTTCAGGTCACTCCATCAGGTCCGCAGGCAAGGTCTCAACATAACTAACAAAATGAGCCCAAACTCGGCATACCTAGTTCCACTCGTCGGGGAGTACCAGTAGCAGCCACTGAAGTACACCTTCAGGTCACTCCATCAGGTCCGGCGGTAAGGTCTCAACATAACTAACAAAACGAGCCCAAACTCGGCATACCTAGTTCCATTTGTCGGGGAGTTCCAGTAGCAATCACTGAAGTACACCTTCAGGTCACTCCATTATGTCCGGAGGTAAGGTCTCAACATAAGTAAGTCGCTGAAGCACTGAAGTGAACTTCGGTGACAGGTAGAGGTACTACATCACGGTTCACGTGCTTGACGAATAAATTCTACTTACCTACTTTTAGCGAAATAAAATATTGAAATAAAAAATAAACAGAAAATAATCTTACCTCGTCAAGTATCAAATTCGGTATATCTAAGATTTTGTATTAGTACAGCGATCTTTTCAACACGAGCAGTCTGCAAACAAGCGATACGTGTCCACTTACGACGGCGGCCGAGCGCGGACTGAGGTTTCACTCAAAATGTTTGTGAATAAACCAAAGACGGACTAAAAGTAAAATAACCCTTCTTGCAATGAGTTAAGATTCATCCAATAGCAAAAATATGTGAAAAAAATATGTTTCGGTTTTTATTTTTTCTGTGGCTTTCTGTAATATATTGGTATATATTTTTTTGGTATATTTAGAATTGACTATGTCTGCCTACTTGCAGTATTTTTAGAATACTTAAAATATGATATTCGTGGAAGGAAAAATGTGCCTAAACTCAACCCGGTTTCGTAAAAATTGTGGAAAAGGGTAACGGAAGATCGTAATTACAGTATAAAAAAAGATATTTTTTTAGGAAAAAACATGACGCATTTAACGTTGAAGAATCAATCTGTATGTGTTAGTAATTAGTTTTATTTAATTTGGTTTAGTTTAGTTACCAAATGTACCGAAAAACAGCATAATTTTGCGCGAATTGCAAACGCACCCTTAAACGCTAGATTTTTCATATTCCCTGGACTCCACACTAGGATACCCTGTGTCGTGGAGCCCAGTCTCTTCCCAAGTAAGGGTACTATGTTAGCTTTAACTGAACTAATTACAGAAGATAAAGAGAAAAATAAATTAACTAAACAAACCAAAAAACCAAATAAAAAAAGAAAATTTACAACAATAATATTTTAAAATAAAGTTGAGACAAGTGGTTTGGTGTTTTTTGGAAGTGTCTTTTAGTGTGTGTGAGAGTGTGTGTGTGTGTGGGTGAAGAGTTTTATGTATATTAGGGTGTGTACGACGTATTTGGGTGGGTACGGTGTGTGTGCATGATTGTTTTTTTTTTTTTTTACGGTACTACGATTGTATATGCAAAAGGATGCAGTATAGTAGCAGACATAGTCGTCCACAACTTTAAGTGTAGAGTCTCCAACCTTGATAGGAGTATAAGGCATGCCAACACCCTATTCGCAATTAAATCATATAGACAGACATTTAATAGACAGTCCTGCTGAAGCATATACTATATACACATGAAGCGTTTAACAAGCACTACGCGGATCGATCTGGCTGCAACTCCAATATGACATAAGAGTTATATACATTGGTGGCATGTCCAAATTATCACAGTTCGTCGTTATAATAGGAGTGTAAAACAGCCACTTGATTTCATTCGCGAACGGGCCCAGTTGGCGTCGGGCCAGAACTTCTTATTCAATCAATATGTCACCGTTTACACAAGGGTGGTTTTTTTTTTTAATAATTTAACTATCTGGGTGATTTAATGAGGTTGTTTCAATTAGTGATAGATTAATGAGTAAAACTTTTTTACATGTATAGTTTTAGTTTGTTGGTAGGAACCAAATTGTTGTTGGATGGAATGAATGTGTGAAAGATGATAGGTATGTGTAGAAAGATGTGGTAGCCAACTTTATGATGATGCCATTTAACCAATTTCGGCCAATGACACCTTACTAATGACTAAAGCTTGGCAAATTCGTCTGTGACACTCCCGTGGTCCGCGCGTGTGTCGGTGGACGTTACTACCCAATGTCGTTAAGGCATGATGTCGCGACGACGCGCCCGTCAGGTAATCTCCGTCCCGCGAGCACGTTTTACCACCCCCGCTGCCTTATCCCCCCGTCGCCCGCGGTCCATGGGAGTATCACCTACGAATTTGCCAAGCTTTATTTAAGCAGTGTGGAAGTAGAAGAGATGATCCGCCAACCCCAAATAAATTGGGATAAGTTAAAAGCAATGATCGTCTGGTTCTTGTTGATATGCAGGAGTCATCATCATCATCCTATCAGCCGAAAGACGTCCACTACTGGACATAGGCCTCCCCCAAGCGTCGCCACATTGACCGGTCCCGTGCGTCCGCCATTCAGCGGATCCCCGCAACTTTCACCAGGTCATCGGTCCACCTGATGGGAGGCCTATCAACGCAACGTCTCCGGTTCCAGTTCGCGGCGTATTGATACAACCCCCCTTTTAACTGGAGTATCATTTAACAGCTTCTGCCACAGCAAATCGTACGACACCAGATCAAACGCCTTTGAAAGGTCCAGGAAACACGCATTAACAGGCGTTTAGTATTACGTGTAGTACTGAACAATATGCTTGAGAGACAGTATGGCACTTTCTCTCAAGCATAGCACGTGGAGAGACCAGGTCGGAACCCAAACTGCGCATCATGTAAATCAATGCGGGTTACCATATGACTATCAAGCAAGCCGTCCAGCACCTTGGCAATGCCAGTAGCAAGCGACATAGGCCTGTAGTTCGGCAGATCCGATGTGTCCCCAGTCTTATCTTTCACAATCGCCACTACTACAGTTTTCATCAGATCGCCGGGCAGAAGAGCGTGGCTTAGACATAACGAGAAGAACATCGCCAGTACCCTTGGCAGTTCAACTCCCGCATGCCGCAGGTGCTCGAAGCTGAGATAGTCACGTCCTGGCGACTTGCCCCTAACCATACTTTTTATAACAATAGCGACATCTTTTGCTGAGAATCTGACATTCAAATCAGTCAGACAATCCTCAGCATCGACCGCCTGCGAAGCTGAATCTAGAGGAGATTCAATTTTAAAATGATTCAACAAGTTAGCTATAGCAGCAGGCTCATGTTGCCCCGCCACGCTCACGGGGACGCACGGCCTCGTAATCAATCTGTTTGTATTTTTCCAAAAAACTTGAAAAATCCCTAGATGATTATCAGCTAATATATTCATTTTCATTTCATTCTCATTTTTCTGACACGATATAAGCTTTGATTTAAAGACTTTTCTCGTCCCAGACATCTGCTTATGCACAGACTCTGCAATTGGCTTTCCCGCCATACTACAGTCTAGCAAGCAGGGCTGCGTGAGCCTGCCTAACATGATCATTACAACCGACAACCCGCTTACCCCTCCTACCCCTTCCTGCATCAACCTTACTGGAACATTGGGCTACGAAAGTGTACACACAATGTTACTATACCTACATATTGTGCAATTCGAGCTTGTGACTTCAAAGTGAGTTCAACGCCTGTGATAGTCCATCCCTCAGGGCTCAGTCTACGTAAGGCTGATAACGCATCAGCCAGTCTGGTTGTAAAGACAGGTGAGATAGCTAATCTGATGGCCTCGTCCGATTGTGCCACTCAATTCTTTGTGCCGTCTTCTTTGGATTATTGAGCGGTCCGCTTTCAAAGCTTGGTTGTGTTTCCAGCCTTATTTTATAAAGAGTGTGTAAATTATTGTGCATTTAAAACGATTATTTTTGTTCATCGGCTCAATGGGTTGTTCTTAACACAGCTTTTTCATTAATTCTCCTTTTTAATCTTCTTTTTTGTTCATTGAATACAATAATTAAATTTTCGTTTTTCGTATTAAATTCAGTTCAGCAATCAAAACGGAAAACTGATCGACTCAACAGCGGCCAACAAATGGTAACTTATACAAAATATAAAAAAAAATACTGATGACCTACGGAATGACCCAAATGTCAAAAGTTGGCGACTAGCCAGAATCTGTTATCTACCATAGAGTGAAATACTAGCCGTTCCCAATTTTCAGTTTTTAATTACCAAACTCTCGACTTTGATGCTGATGTTTGACAACTATGCATTGTATTTATATATTTATTTTTTCGGTGCTGTAACCACTTGACCCGGTTACGGACACCTTTTTCAATTGTCGCTTGAGTGAAGGGTTTTTCGGAATACTTTTTATGTTGACTAGCATTGGGTAAGATGAAACGGTATAAGAATTCCCGAAAATCTTGAAACCATTTTTGATATCAGAAAATGGAAAATGTGTAGACTCTTGTTATGTACAAGTATCACAAACAAAAGACTTTTACCAATTTATATTTTATCACAAAGGAATCTATTTTAGGCATTCTGTAATATAGTTTCAGTCAGACATATATTAAATTGATTTACTTATTTTTAGAGACCTTAGTATCTATTTTCGTTCAGTATTCAAAACGAAGCCTGTACACAGATAATCAAAACACTAGAAAAACACCTATACAAGTAAAAGCAAAACCTTGTAACTACAGGTACACCAATAAAAGTTTCCGTAAGCCCGTTATTATTCGATATTCATGACAAAATTGCGAATTCGAATTCCGAATAAACACGTTTATTCGTAAGCTACATACACTCATTCGGAAACGTTCACAAAACGGGCCTAAGGTGTATAAGGCGTGTTCAAATGAGTAAAAATGCGGAAAAAGTAAAAATGGGGAAATAGGGCAGGGGCGGTCTATTGCTTCTTCCCACGGAATCAAAATCCATCGTCGGCGAAGCGTTCTCTATATAAATTTATTATCGCGCCTTCCCCTAAGCTATTGTCTTTTAAATCACGGGGCATTGTCAGTAAATATCAACTTTCTATTCTGTATGGATTGCAGGATCTTTGAACTTTATGTATAACTGCTTGTTTTATGTGAAAGACAATAAAAGCATACACATACTTAACTACTTAACAGTCAGTACCCTGATCCTCATAATTGATAAAAAATATTTTTTAATTCCAACCAGTAGCTCTTGAGATTAGCGCGTTCAAACAAATAAACACTTCTGCTTTATTATATTAAGTAAAGATTCAAACCATTGGTTGCTTACAGAGGGTCTGTTAAGGGTATCTACTGCTCGAGGAAGCAGGGGCAGCGGTGTACGACAACGTCACATGCCAAGTCATCAAAGAGGAAATGACGGGGTCGTATATGGCAGCCTACAGCGCGGCAGCGCGAGGAGTGGTTTTGTGGCCCTGGACAAGGAGGAGACGGAGCGCTCAGGCAAACTCAAGTTCAGCGTGCCAAATGACGATCCGATAGTGGTTACCGCCAAATGTACCAAAATCATGCCGGATGATAAGATCCTGGAAATGGCACAGTCCATTTCGGGAACCTCAGGTATCCCGGCATCGCAGGAAAGCTGGGCGGTACTCAATATCAGATGGATTAACGGAGTTCCGGGTTGCGGTAAGACAACCTGGCTGGTAAAGCACTTCGACGAGGACAGGGACGTGATAGCCACCACGACAACAGAAGCTGCCAAAGATCTTAGGGAAAAGCTTGCGCGCCGCTTAGGAGACCGAGCAAAGACCAAGATGCGCTCTATGGCCTCAATCCTAGCAAACGGTTTCAAGAGTCAAGACAAATGCTACCGTCTTACGGTAGACGAGGCTCTTATGAACCACTTTGGGGCCATAGTCATGGCAGAAAAGTTGTCTGGAGCAAGCGAGCTTGTCCTCGTCGGAGACGTTAACCAGCTTCCATTTTTGGACAGAGAGAATCTTTTCGAGCTTAGGTATACCCGTCCATACCTGGTGGCTGGCATCACCCAGGAGTTTCTCTGCACACACCGCAATCCAATGGACGTGGCGTTTGTACTGAGTGAGATATACCCCGGTATATACTCCTCCAAGTCGTCGCTGTCGCGGGTCCACTCCCTGAAGTTGAAAGGTTACACAGGGGCGCAAATACCGAGCACTGCCCAAAACACCCTGTTCCTGGTTCATACGCAGGGGGAGAAAGCATCTCTTGCGAGCCAGGGATTTGGATCCGGCGAAGGGTCGCGCCTGCTAACCATACACGAGGCTCAGGGGTTGACCTACGAAAGTGTCATAATCATCAACACCAAGTCCAGAAGGCTTCAGGTCCACGACAGCATCTCCCACGCGGTAGCGAGTTTAGACATACAGTTAGTTGCGTCTATTACACCGACGACGCCGATGACGCCACAGGCCGCTTTGCTAAGAGGGCGATGGATGCGCCAACTAAAACGGTCGTCAACTACAATCTTAAGACGGCCATGCAACATCGAGACGTAGTCGTCATAGAGGCCTTGCTCACGCTAGTGAAGTCCCTGGTCAGCAGACATCAGCAAAACGCCACCTAACAAATTCTATCCAACAACTCTAACCCAAACACCTCCCCAAATCCAAACCATCACCCTGTCTAAATTCTGTAATGAAAAATATACATGTAAAGCTGCATGGTGGAACGAGTCAGTCATACTCAGCTTAACGTCCTAACGACGGGGTTCTAGAACGGGGACCGTCGGCCGGGACTGGTCTGCTCGCACTGCCATGCATCTCCCCCGAAAGTGTATAAATAGAAATAAGTAGACAAAATATTAAATAACATAAGCATTGTATCAATAGAAATCAGTAAACAAAATAGTTAATAACATAAAGATAAGTAGAAAATAGAAATATAAAATTGTAATGCCAAAATTTAATGTACGATGAACTCACGTAGACTTAAGTTAGTTAAGTAAAACTAGAAATAATATCCGACGTAGGAGTTCAATAATTGTAATATTATGAAAATTTATTAAACAAATTAATACTGTAAAAAGGGCGCGGACGTCTATGTCCGCGGTAGAATATACGAATAAAAAAAAAACCATTGGTTAGCATATTTAACCATTGGTTAACTACGGATTAGAAACATGTAAGCGACCTGTAGGAAACTCTGCCTAGCATAGGTCACGTCCTAAATGACCTAGACGAGGATGAGACGAAGAGAACGATACTGTACCATTACCGATACACTTACTCGTATTTTTCTATCCGCCACACCTTTTTCTTTAAAGTACACATTTAATCCAAAAAACTATGAAAGTAAGGTAACCTATAAGTCTTTTCACACTCCTCAATAGCTTTATATAATAAGATTGAAAGAAAAATATCGGTGGTATTTCCCGCACAAGTGGCTAGAGTGTTCAGAAGAAAATAGGTTAATATGACACTCTAAGAGATGAGCTTACACGCTATTGCCAACTTTGTCATTCAAGTACCTATCGCTTTTAGCTCCGTTTAACACAATAACAGGCACGTTTTAAACGAACCTTTAATTTTATCGCCGCAGATTACAAAAGTTCTTCTAAAGACAATGAAATCAAGATGGCGGATTTTAGGTGTCAAGATACATTGATTTTTATTGTTATCGATAAATAGATCTAAGACCTCTAATATTGTATATTCTGAGCCGATATTTCAGATACAGTTTTGCGAATTTGAGGATAAGTTAGTGAAGATAATTTTGAGTTTTATCATAAAACTGGCTGGCAGATAATTTGAAGCAAATTGTAACAAACCTTGGGTTGCTGCGACCTAGTTTATTTCTTTTTGGGGTTAATACCGTCAAAAGGTACTTGACTCTGGGCGTTTTAAAAATTGGAAGTGCTTACATCACCCCAATTGTTTCTCTCTACACTTCAACCTTTTGTCAGGATCCGCTATATGACAAAGCATCGCCATTTTCTAAATTCTTTTGTTTTAAAATCTACTTGAGATTTCGTTTGAAGACTTTCGATAAAAATCCACGGCCGAAATAGATACTTGGGACCATTTTTCGCAAATCCTGCAGAAGGCAGTGACCGGAGATGACTCACGTAGGTACTTCATCTTGTTTCAATACAGCCCAATTTACATAAATGAATATATTATTGTATCCACCTACACAAAACACCTACTTACTTTAACAAAACCGGTCACCTTGTATTGTTTATTTATTGTTTTATGCCCACTTGCTGTAATATATCTTTCAAATTTATATTTGACTGCTTCCCTCGTGGAGCCGTAAAATGTATTAAATTTGTTGATTTGATTTTAGATGTATATAAAACTAGCTATCGCCCGTGGCTTCACCCGCGTGGAATTAGTTCGTCACCCATTTTACCCTAACTGTCTGCCTAAAAAATCTGCCCTCTGAGAGCTATTTTCGCGTGCGCTACCTAAACCGTTGGAGATACACAAATATATTGTACCGTAGGTTTGTTTGTCTTAAATAGTTCTAAATAAAAGTCCTTGACAACATACCACCTTACAGCATACTAACTTTTATGTGGAAGCCACTATGACCATAAAAATGAGAGATTCTTAAGAAAATTCCAATAATGTAACCCAAAGTAGCAAAATGTTGCACATAAAATTCATTCTTTGGCGTGCGCTGAGAAAACTATTGATGATAAATAAAAAAATATGTACTAAATGATTAGGTAGGGTAGGGTAGGTAAGGTTGGGGTGGGTAGGTAGATAGCCAATTGACGGGTGCGACGCCTCGGGGGTCAGCTAGTATCTTTATAAATGATAGCCTATGTGTTATTATGACTAGCCTCTTTCAGCGGCTTCCCCTGCGTGAAATTTTAAAATTGTCCCGAGAGAATATATTCACGGGATGCAATTATTCTATGTGCTATTTCTGACGATAATCTATCTCTGTGCCAAATTCTATCCCGATCCGAGCAGCCGTTTGAGCGTGAAGAAGTAACAAACATACAAACACACACACTAACTTTCGTCTTTATAATATTACTGTGATGTATACGCTATTTTATTACTGTTCATCAAATCGTTCAGTAGCTCACGCCATCCATCCATCCTCACAAACTTTCGCGTTTAATAATAAAGTAGGATATCAGGTGAGACCGATAAAATATTATTAAAAGTTCGGTTGGGTTCTGATGTTGAATTTACCCTCTTGCACGATGAAGAGTTAGTTTTTATCTATTTAGAGGGTAGGTGTGGCCAAAATATGAAGCATTTTTTTTCAACGCCGTATTCACAATTTGAATGTTCTGTATTTTTCGATCCACAAACTGTCAAACTTCAATGTTGTTCAACGAAAAAATATCTGACGAGAAAAATGAACGAATGCTGTCAGTCTGAGAATCCGCCATTTTGTTTTTTTAATTTCAAACAAAATGTTAAAAACAAATCTCAACACATGGCGAAGTTTGATTTCGAATCCTACACGATCATTCGAATGAGGTTTTAAATAAAGTAAAATAGCACCTAAATACAGCGTCAACTTAATAGCAGTGTCCTTGATCTATGACTAATAGATATTGTGTCTCGCACTGACGTGTTCGACAAGTCATCCATTAATCAATTCGCGATACACTCGTAGCTACCTTGATTATTCATTACATGGATTTCCATTTCATATACTTAGCTATGCCGAGTATATAATATAACTTGATATTCGATAAGAAATGTAGAGAGGGAAAAATTAATTAGTGTCCAATTGAGTTTATTAGTGTATTGTTTGTAAGGGGTGGGTTTCAATAGGGATGTTTCCTTGGTAGACATGAAATGATAATTCTATTAGGTCCGTCAGTGAGTTTATCAAATATTATTGGACACGTATTTTTTGCTTTACCAAATCAATAATAATTTACAAAGATAAAGCGCATCAAAGTTCAGAAGGGCTTGTGACGTCACTATGTCAGTATAAAGTGTATTAGCGGCGTCATGTCGCACGATATTTCAACGTATTATATCGTCGTCACTTTGTGTTTACGTGTCAAAAGAAAAAAAAAACGTGTCCAATATTTTTTATTAGGTAATCTAACTGACGGACAAACAACAAAATTTTCAGTAAACATCCCTATTACACAATTAGTGACTAGCCAGCATTTTTCTACTGCCAGAGAAAGGCCTCTCCGCTTAACTTTTAGCTTCTTCGATTCAGGACCACTGGGTGTTTTATTTTGTCCAGCTCTTCTCACTACTTTCTACGGTGACTGTTGCGATGCTTTTTGATGTGTCGATCGAAGTTATTCTCACCCGCAGCTCATTGGGTATGCTGCAAAACGGACAGCTCAGTTCCACTTAATTTTTTCGGCTATTTCAGCAACGTCTGTGATCTAATGCGGTGTTAAATCAGTATATTGCCTATCTCAGGATGCATTAAAAAAACTCTAGCGATGCTATGCTGAAATGTGTTTGCATGGCAAGCCGTGACTGGCTGATAAAGCACGGTTTCTATTCTTACATGGTTCGTGCTCATTCCACAGAATAATGGCTAATAGATCCATGAAAACATTTTACCTACAAGGGCTACCAAAGTGTTGTTGTGTTGTACCAAATAAACGTGTTTTTTCCCGTCCTAATTATTATAACGCGTGTACTTACTACACCTGTACTTTTATTAAATGCATCTCAATTTCCTTAGAAATTTATAAATATCCAGAAAATCTTTTCCAACATCTCATTCAATAGATATTCGTATATTTGAGCAATACCTACTGCGGAATAATGCTTTATTTCATATCCCGGGAGGAGCAGCGGGCTGTTCAGGCTATTCCGTATAAAAGGATACTTATTTCGTTTCCCCGGGGAGTTATTTCTTTGTGCAGAATTTCATCAGCACCTGTCACACGTTAGCAATAAGATTGGGTCGCAAACAAAACTCGTGTGGAGAGTTTCGGGAGACTTTTCAAATACGGAAATGAATGATGGAGTTTTTTTATGTTTTCAATATTATATCTATAGGTATGTAGATGGAAGGGAAATCAGTGCAATATATAGTAAGATTTAAATGTATTTGAAAATCTCAACAATAAGCACTATTTTCTTAGTTCTTATAACTTTTAAAATGGGCGAACGAACCCATTCTTTTGTAGTTGATCTTTATAAATAAAATAATTCAGTAATCACTAACGTGCTTTATAATTAGAACAGTAAGGTACAATGTATTAATAGAACACTAAAGTTTGTGTCACTCACATTAATAATATAATATTTTAGGACTTCAAACCTAGAAAACGAATGAAATCGCCGTATCGACTCTATTCTACGTCAGACACTTAACTTATTAAAACAACCGAGCTTCAAAAGCGTACGATTCCCCGGCAACAGTAATCCATAGCCATACTGACCTACATAGATGCCCTTCGCGTTCCACCCTTTGGAGTTTTGCAATTACGGAAAATGATGCAACAACATACAGCGCATACTGATGGTACTCCCATCCGCATATAGAGAGGTCGAATTAAAAATTTACAGTCTCGTTTGTTCGTTAACATCTGGGTGTTTTTTATGCTTTTGTGATTGGTATTCGTACTCTGGATTCGTATCCTAGAAACTGCTTGAACTTGATTACACCCAACTGTTGATAATGTTGTATTTGTTCCTCCTCGAAACTCCTTGATCTTGTTCGTATTATTTGAAATCTAACTGTTGAAGATACTAGTTAGGGTTTCGTATCCAAAGGATCCAAACGGAGCCCCATTGCTGACGCTCACGCGTCCGTCGTTCTGTCTGTCTGTCCGTCGTCTTTCACACATTTTGTTTCGAAGCATTCATTAGCTTCCCATAGATCTATGAACTTGCCTAAGGCATAAGTCCGCCTTTGTACTAGTGCATAAAGTTTAATAAATAAATAAATAATCTTGAAATTTGGTGATAGGTAATGTTTATTATTATTTATATATACCAATATTATAAAGAGGAAAGATTTTTTTGATTGTTTGTTTGTACCGAATAGGCTCCGAAACTACTGGACCGATTTTAAAAATTCTTTCACCTATGGAAAGCTACATTAATCCCGAGTAGCATAGGCTATAATTTTTACGAGAGCGATGCCGCTGGGGTCAGCTACTTACGTATATTTTACTAACAAATACCAATATATTGATAAATTGGTACGGAACCCTAAATGTGCGAAGTCGGACACGCACTTGTCCGGTTTTTTAGGATTCCGTACCCAAAGGGTAAAAACGGGACGCTATTACTAAGACTCCGCGGTCTGTTAGTTTGTCTGACTGTCTGTCCGTCTGTCACGCAAATTTCAACTGTCTAGCAGTTGAAATTTTCACAGATGATGTATTTATGTTGCCGCTATAACAACAAATACTAAAAACAGAATAAAATAAATATTTGAGTGGGGCTTCCATACAACAAACGTGATTTTTTTGCCGTTTTTCGCGATAATGGTACGGAACCCTTCGTGCGCGAGTCCGAGTCGCATTTGGCCGTTTTTTTTTGTTTGTTTTGGTATTCAGAATATAGAGACTCTGAACAAAGTGACATATTCTCAGCGATAACGGTTGTCAAAATTCTAAAATGATTGAATCGGTTCCAATCATTTTAGACTTTCGTAGTTAACGTGATAAAGATATTTCGGTAAAGATTGATAAAATCCCGTACATTTTGAACTTCTCCCAATCCTCATCGCTGGTAGAATACCATTTTGTCTTGGCTCTGTTATCGTTGGAGCATCAATAGTCATACTAATATTATAAATCTGAATGTAAGTTTGTTTGTTACGCTTTAACGCAAAAACTGCTGAACCGATCATCATGAAACTTTGTACATATATTCTTGGAGGTATTAGAAGTAAAATAGGATACCTTTAATTAAAATAAATAAATAACGAAAGATAAAAAAGATTTCTTACGCGGGCGAAGCCGCGGGCAAAAGCTAGTGCTATATAAATGAGTATTATAAGTCAATAGAAAAAGGTTCATGATTAAAAAGTGTTTTGCTTGAAAAATAATACTTTGAGCGGTTACACCTCTCTAGACATCAATTAATACTCACATATTTCTTCCGCTCTACTTTTTCTGAACTAAACCTTAAATTCTTTGTAAAACTTTGGGTTTTCAGCCAAAGTTAACAGTTAAAAATGCTTGAAAACTTCATCATGACCTAATTTCAGTTAAACTGTTATGGCGTAGATAACGCCTCAACCTTCGCTTATTGGTTCGATATCATGCCGGTTCGGTTTCGAAACTGTTAGATTAATTGCTGTTCATCTTATATATGCTTAGTATAGCGTGTAGTTGGATGAGTCGATTCCGATGATACAAAACTTTAGCCTTACGTATTAAAATTGTACTTGGTGCAATTTGGGAGCGCTGCCTACTTAATTTTCTGTATCTTTAGGGCGAGTTTCTGAGTTGAGTATTTGGATTATAGAACGTGACAAAACCTCCTTTAATGTAACATTTTGACAGATTTTCAGGTTATTTTTTTTTTTTAAATATTACATAAAACCCGACTGCTTAAAAAGCGAACTAAAAAGTCGTAAACAAGAAGAAAATCATAAAGAAAGCCTTTTATTAAAAAACCAAAGAAATATAGCAAAAAAAACCAGCTAAAACTCCGTAATTTATAAAATATCTCTGACTTCAGTGTGCCTCTTGGCATAGGCCCCCTCTAACAGTTTCCACTGGGGTCTGTCCGAAGCTACTCGTCCCTACCTTGGACCAGAAATCATTTTAATTTCTTCCTCCCATCTCAGACACTGGTTTCCACGGCTTCTTTTCCCATCTCTTGGGTACCAGTCTGTCACTGCCTTGCTCCATTTTCCACGGTTATCGAGCATCATACGGCTGGTCCAACTCCTCTTTTGCTGGTCTATTCTTGTGATGATGTCGGTAAGTTTCCCTAAGTAGAGTTTGACAAAAATTCAACTTGAAATACTTAATTCAGAAAGTGATGTGGCGGAATTCCCAGAAAGTCAAGATGAGTGAATAATACATTCTGTAACATTTATCCTCAATTCGATAAATAAAGGATAAAAATAAACAAGTGTTTGACTTGTTCATGGCAGGCAAAGATACCACAACATTCCAAAGACGAAAATACGAAGACATAAAGAATTCATTTCACGCCGTGCACCGTTTAAAAGTAAAGAAAGCAATAAAACTACCATTCAAATTACTTACTAGCCATTAAATCGTTTTTCTTCTATACTAGACTAACTGGATTTAAGGCGATTCCTTAAGTGTAGCAAAATTCATCTTTATCATATTTTTCAAAGTGTTTCGCCGTTTCAATTAAGGTCACGAAAATATATTTATGACACATCGTCATATTGCCTACAGCTCCGGTTTTCGAAATTCCGTATAACTATTACAAGTTGAATTCTCAAGTTGAAACGACGAATTCTTATCTCAACTTGAAATCGTTTTGTCGTACGACATCGTCTCGTGTCGTGGTACGACGAATTCTCTCATAATCTCTTCGTATACTACTTTCTGAACCTCAAATTCTCAGTTCAGAAATCTGAGTTTGAATTATCATTTAATAGCATAAATAAATCTTCAGCGCAGAGATTCGCAAAAGTTGTTACAGTTACTGAATTCTCCTAGTTACGTTGACGGATCTCCCTTAAACAAAACATCATTCAATTGTTACCAAGTTCGTGTCCTGTTCTGGTTTCGAATCTTTGGCCTAACGCCAGAGGGTGGTGGTCACAAGTTGAAGACTTCCTCAACCGCATCTTGAACATCGATCGGAGCTGTGCAACAACAGCTGGTGACAACTGCCGTGTCAGTAATGAATTTTCCCAACACTTTTTGTAGTAGAATGAGGAATTAGGTGCTTCTTCATTGATATTTTAGAACATGTTTTGTTACCTATTTGGATTAAAGAAAGTTAGATTACTTACATTGGTTTTGTTCAGTCATTTATATTTTTGAAATTGTGGTTTTAGTGAATACTAGCTTCCGCCCGCGACCTCGCCCGCGTGCATAGTGTTATATTATTCTAAGACCTTAAGTGATCATTATTGATTTATTGATTGTAGCTTATTGTGCTATTCTAGACTATAATCTATATCTGTGTCATACATCCAGCTCCGTTCTGGTGTGATTGAGTAATAAACATTCATCCATCCATCCAAACTTTCGCGTTTGTAATATCACGCCGTAATTAGCGAAACAATAGAAAAAACATTGTGTCTCCCGTGGAGTCCGTCTTAAATACACGACAAGTTAAATATAGTGTAGATTAGCATTTGCAGTCGTTTTATAAGTAATCCTTTATATAAATATCTAAATGCCTACTAATTCTTAATTGACCACTATCTTGTACGCCGTAATTAGCGACTGAATCCTTAATATTATCATAAATATATATATATTTATTACTTTTCCTTGAATATTTATTCCAACGAATTGAGAACCTCCCCTTTTTTGGAGTCGGTTAAAAACTTTATACAATGAAATAGGAATTGAATGGGAAGGATTGAAAAATGTTAGTCTTTTCTGGAATCGAGTGCATCTCGAATAATCTCGGTTATCAAAGATCTCGATTCGAGAGAACGTCAATCTATTGGGCCGACGCGACGTCCGTGGTAGACCATGACGTAACTTGCAGTAAACAAGTTTTCAAACTCGCCATGTTTGAACCCAGTTTTTCGAACAAAATGCGGTAGAAGAGATTTCTTTGTGTGAACGATTTGATCTAGAATATCTAGAATTGAACACGACTGCATTCGAGTGGTTCATTGTTGGTTTCCATAGTCACAATTCTTACTTCAACTTTATCCTCATGCGCCGATGTATTCGAATTTCAAACACATGCTGGCAACAAAAACAAATGTATTTCAGGGATGAAGAAAAGAAGACAAGTAATAAACACAGTTTTCAAGAAAACAATTTCGTACTCGAGAAAGAAAGAAAGAAAACATTTATTGCCACTGAAAAATGTTACAACATAAAAAAAAAAACACAAGATAGTTTTAAAGGTCAATATTAGTTAGTGGAAATGCTTGAGTTCTATAAAGCTGAAGAGTTTGTTTGTTTGAACGCGCTAATCTCAGGAACTACTGATTGGAATTGAAAAATTCTTTTTGTGTTGGATAGCCCATTTATCGAGGAAGGTTATAGGCTATATAACATTACCCTACGACCAATAGGAGTGGAGCATAAATGAAAAATGTTGCAAAAACGGGAAAAAAGTATTCCTTTTTGAGTGTTACCGTTGCGTGCGCTGCGTAAACGGTTAAGATGGGTAGGTAGGTAGCCAGTTGACGGGGGCGAAGCCGCGTGGGACAGCTAGTTCAAATATAAAGGTCAGAAAAGCATGCTTTATAATATCACAAAAGCAATTAATCAGTCACGAAATCTATCAATTAACTGTGATCATCCTTTGCATGTCCAACTAAAGATTTAGAATTAAACTGGATTTTATATTATGTACGTATTTGTCGTTGCATAATATGTACAAATCACACTATCACACTAATATTATAAAAGTTTGTGAGTGTGTTTGTTACTTCTTCACGCTCAAACGGCTGGACGGATCTTGATGAAATTTGGCACGGAGATAGATTAATAGTCAGGAATAGCACATGATATTTTTATCCCGGGAATATGTTTCCTCGGGATAATTTTTGACTTTCACGCGGGCGAAACCGCTGGCAGAAGCTAGTTGGAGTATAATTTTGTTATGCTGCTTGGTGATGGTCATGACTTGACCTAGTCTACAAAAAAACAGCCTTCGAGCTCTCTGCAAAAAATAGCTGCAGCTAATAAATTAACACATTAACAAATACCCATAATTAGCTTACCGTTCAAAACAATATCAGATGATTTACAACACCGTAATGCGCCTTCACGCGAACTGATGAAGCATTTTTGACAGAGCGAAGGCGGGGCAAAAATAATGAAGACAAAGGGTGCTATTATGGAGAAATGGCAGGCGCCTTCAATTTCCCTGCCTTAGCCAACTTGATTTAATAAATTAAAACACAAAATGAGATTTGAACACAACGATAACAAACATTGGAGATAGAATATTAAAGACGCTTACGTAATTTAAAACGTTTTTCTCTTTTTTTACCGACTTTCGAAAGAAGATTCTAAATTTGCCTGTTTTTGAGGCTTCTGAATTATTATTTGTTGTTTTGAAAAGTTTGTTTGGAACGCCGCGCAGTGGCTGATTGTTTTTTTTTATTTAAGTATAAAATTTATGAAAACAACCAAATCATTTTACATCTTATACCCATTTATAATCCAACTTTAGATAAAAATTCTTTTTCTACACTTTTCTTCATCAAGTTTTATTCTGAAATAGATAAAAATACATTCTGCTCGATGACATAACTGCATTCCAAGCCACAGGATCAGAGGAACCAAAATCTAGTTAGGTTCACTATCGACTCATTCCTACCGGGAGCTATAACAGCTCTCCAGGAGAATCACAGCCGAGCGGATATAACGACATTTTTTTCAGCTGTTTTATTTCATTCCGTCCGAAGACGCTTAGTAATTGAAGACAATAACTTCGAGAACCTTTGCCTCGACTACCCGAATAAATCAATTATGGAGATCTGTTTGAACATATCTTTCGGATCTAGGAACGATTTTAAGAGTTTTGTTTTAGTTGCCGCAATTTTTTGGGGTCTACTTTTGGTCCTATGGAATTTAAGGATATTGATAGTTATTTTGATGATCACTTGCGTAGCCTTTTTTTTCATCCCTTGTTTCTGTAAATAATAAACCTCGGACAGTTTGCATCATAACTTTTCTTCTCCTCAGTCAAGCGATCGTTTACAGACTACCTTTAGATGTACCAAAAGTAGTCTGGATATGATCAAAGTGATAAGACACCTGTATTACCCTTAAAATTCTTAAAGGAGACGGATACGCTTTCATACAATTTTGGGCCTGGATGTAAAAAGATGTAATTGGTGTCAATTGATAGCTATTGTCAATGCAATGGGTGAAATAACCAGAAAATGAATGAATTATTGTTATTATTAGTAACCTTTAGATCAAAATTTTGTATAACTAAGATTTAATACGAGCGCCTATCCCGCCGAAAAACTGTTACGCAGTGTGGTGGATATAATTAAATGTGCAAAAGTGTTTGGTCCAAAATAAACGTTTTTTTTTTTATGAGATTATAAAACCAATCTGTATTCAAAATATTAGGTCAAGGAACCTAAATACTTTCAGGCGAAATAAACAAGAATATTTAAGCTAATTTAGCCTTGAAAGCGAGGCAGGCAGACAGATTCACGTCACATTTCTAACATTAGAGTGGATAACACTATGTATTTCAATCAATTTCGTCCCACACAGACTGGAATCTATTCAGGTTATAACTAGCTTGTTAGTAGACTATAAAGGCGTCGTCTGGTCTCGTTTTGTTAAGGAATATGTCAATGACAGGTTATACTTATAATAGTACCTAACTAGATGTTGCCCGCGATTTCGTCCCCATCAAACCTGTAAAACTAAAAAAAAGTCATGTTTTTCACCCGACTGCCGAAGGAGGGTAATGTGTTTATCAGTCTATGTATGTATGTTTGTTAGTTCGTATGTGGCGTCCTAGAGACCAAACGCGTTGGCCGAGTTTAATGATTCATACGTCAATCGATTCGTCTTCACCTTGCGAGTGTCACTGGTTACATTAAAGTTGGAACATAGAAAATGGCGGCTTTTGAGCGCCATACTGTGGGGGCCCAATTATTTTTTTCTTCCAAACCCATCGTGAGGTGTATCAAAATAAAGGGTTTTAAGAGGTGATTTCAAAAATATATAAACACTTATATGTTTAAATGTAACTAATTCGAAAAAAATAATGTTAACTAAAAAGTTATAAACAAAAAAGGTTAATTCAAAAAATCAAAAGACTCAACCGTTTAAAAAGCAATATAAAAAGACGTAAACAAGAAGAAAATCATGCTGTGCAGTCGGAGGATACATCTGGTTTGGTCAGCCAGCTCGCAAATATGTAAACTCCGACTGCACAGCATAATTTTCTTCTTGTTTACGTCTTTTTAGTTTGCTTTTAAGAAACCGGGTTTTTTTTAACTTTTTGAATCAACATTTTTTTTTGACGCGGGATTCCTGTACCAGAGAACCTCTCTCTTCCATATCCATATATTACTTAAAGAGCCAGAAACGCTTCGTATTATAAACATACGAGGTGAAGTCCAAATGCATGATGCATGATGCATTTTAAGACGACGACTAACGCCAACGGCCTTGAGGGAACAAAACGCGCACTCGTTTCACACCCGCGCGACCCAAAATTACCCAGTAGTTTTTTGTACTTTCCATATTATTTCATCACTTTAAAAACATTGCCCACAATCAAAATGTGTTTAATTAAATCGTCTTTCATCATCAACCTATTAATGCTCCCAATGCTGGGACACAGGCCTCCTCTTTGTGAGAGAGAATAGTCTTTGCCGTAATCCACCACGCGGGCCCAGTGCAGGTTGGTGGATGTCACATGGTTCGAATTTTGGTTCTAGGACGTGCCGGTTTCCTCACGATGTTTTCCTTCACCGTTTTTGAGAGCAGCGGTGATGAAATAATTTACACAAAGTAACGCGTCTGCCTGCGTTCGATACACGGCCTACAACTTGTAAGTCGCGGCCAATACCACTGCTCTCCTAAATTGTCTTTGAGATGGTGAAAATTTCTTTAAATATAATACGCCCGGCGGTTTTGGTGCGATTGTCGTTTTTTGTCCATGTAAGACAAAACTTTACAAATTAATTACACTATTCTTAGAGGAAAATCCCTCTCAACCTAGTACATCTGCGCGATGACGTGAGGTGGAAGGGATAGCGACACGAGAACGGAGCAGTGCCGTGGTGTACCTTTTTTTTTGCGTCGGCGCTCGGACGAGACGGTTGTGTGGTTGTGCTCTCAAGTGCTATTTGTGATATTGGTGACCGCTAATTTTGATTTCAGTTATTTGTGCTAATGTTGTTACTTTTAGTTCTGATTTAGGTTATTTTGTGATTTTGCTCATGTTAAGATTATTTGAATAATTAAAGAGAGGTTAGGATTGTTAGTGTGTTTCTTTTTAAAAAACTTAATTTGATAAGGCGTTTGTAAGATCAGTGCGTGGGATCATTTACGCGACTTTGATCGTTCTCCATCCTCTTATTTTAAAACCACGTGGTCGATCAATCTTTTTCTAGTAGTTTAGTGCTTTGTTCTTTTTGTAAATAGTTGCGGTTAGTAATTATGTCGAGTAGTGATTATTCTGGTGATGGAACGCCACCCACGCGTCGAAGTAGGGGTCGTGATAGTCGAAAACGTAGGCATGGTTCACATAAACGTCGCGACCGTCGTTCAAAACGACGCGATCCGTTAGATCAGATTTTGCAAAGACTGAATGCACTTGAGGAGCGCCTGCCGGTAACGGCGACTAATTTGACCGCTCCGTCTCGTCCTTGCGTTAGAGGCAGACCCTCATCCGTGGTCTTGGACGTCACCGAGACTGCTGCTGAGGTTGGCGTAGCGACGCCCTCTACGAGCCGACCTACGGAAACGCCGCGCGATACCAGCAGCATGGCGGATGGGATTGTCGGTGCACTCTCTTCATTGTTACAAGTAAGATCTAAGCATTACTACATTTCAAATTTCGATCCAAGTGTGCATGATTTTGATGGGTGGTGTGCGGAGGTAGACCGTGGCCGAAACTTGAACGGTTGGGATGATCATGAGTGTTTTGGGCGTATTGGTGGTTGCCTACGTGGTGACGCCAAAACGTGGTTGAACCATTGGGTGACAAGCGATCGCTCGTGGTCGAATTTTAAAGCCGAGTTTCGATCGTTGTGTCCACGTGAAGTCGATATGGCAACTGTGCTGTATGACGTCATGAGTACAACGTCTAACAAGTTCACCACGTATGCAGAGTACGCTCGAATGTCCCTACTGCGATTAAATATCGTACGAGGGCTTTCGGATGAGCTCAAAACCGCCATAGTAGTTCGTGGCATCTCCGATCCTCAAGTGAAAGCCGCGGCTACCAACGCCAAACTGCAGCCGAAAGATTTGGTCGAATTTTTGTCCGTGTACGTTAAACCTAAGAATACGCAAAGTGCTACCGGTAATCCCATACGCTCGTCAGCTGCTGAAACGTCCAATCCTCGTAAACGCGAAGCGTCTAGGCGAGGACAGGTGACATGTTTCTCGTGTGGCAAACACGGTCACAAACAAGCTGATTGTTCAAAAAAATCAAAAGTCGATTCAGCCACTTCTAATTCTAAATCTACCTCCTCTGAGACTTCGAATGTAAAAAATACATACACATGTAAAAAATGCACCTATTGTAAGAAAACCGGTCATCTCGTTGATTCGTGCTATTTAAAGCAACGTATGGATTCTAAGTCCAATGATAAAAGTAGTAGTGACGTAAATTTTTGCTCCGCGTCGATTCCGGACGAAACAACGTGATGACGGCGATTATTCAAAAACTACCCGTAGATGTTTTAATTGATTCTGGGTCTGATATTTCACTTATTTCTAGATCGGTTTTAAAGCATTTTAGTTTTAATCAATTGCCAACCTATCGTAGATTGCGAGGTATCGGTAGTCAAGATATCGAGTCTACTTCTTCTGTTAAGACAATAATTGAGTTCCCTGAATTATCATTAGAGGCGGATCTTTATGTAGTACCACCAGATTGCATTCAGGCACCTGTCTTGGTAGGGACTGACATTTTAAATCGCGATGGTGTCACCTACGTTAGGACGAGTGACTCTCAACGATTGATGAGAGTTGATCAGGTGCACAATGTGTCGTCTGTGGAGCTGGCTGACCAAGTGAAGACACCCTTAGTTGGTGATGACAAGAAGCGTTTGTTATCTTTGATTGACGAATTTTCTGAAACGTTCACCACTGGCACAGCGACCTCCACAGTAAACACTGGGAGCATGGAGATTAGGCTTAACAGTGACAGTCCGATAAGTTATCGACCGTACAAGCTTTCTGCAGACGAGAAGTTACGCGTTCGCGGCATAATTAGTGATCTTTTGAGTAAGGGCATCATACGAGAATCCCAATCAGACTATGCAAGTCCTATCATCCTCGTAAAGAAAAAGAGCGGGGAAGACAGGATGTGCGTAGACTACAGAGCCTTAAACGCTGTCACTGTTAAAGAGAGATTTCCATTGCCACTAATCGATGACCACATCGATAAATTAGGCAACTTCAAGTATTTTACCAGTCTTGACATGGCTACTGGCTTTCATCAAGTACCAATGAAAGACGATGCCTCTATTAGTAAAACTGCCTTTGTGACGCCTGAAGCGCATTATGAGTATTTGAAAATGCCCTATGGGCTGGCTAACGCCCCTGTCGTGTATCAGCGCATTATCACAAAGACACTCAAGCATCTTATAGATACTGGCCATGTATTGACCTATATTGATGACGTACTGATCATGTCCAATTCAATCGAGGAAGGCCTAAACGTATTGCGAGAGGTTTTAAAAACCCTCTCAGCGGCAGGTTTCTCGGTCAATGTGAAGAAATGTACGTTTTTAGATACGGAGGTTGAATACTTAGGACGGCTGATTGGACATGGTCAGGTACGGCCGAGTCCGAGTAAAACTGATGCTCTAGTTAAGTCCCCGAAACCCACAAATGTAAAAGAGGTGCGTCAGTTCTTGGGGCTGGCAGGTTATTTCCGCAGGTACATTGCTGGATATGCCTCAAAGACTGCTTGTATTGCCAAGCTACTGAGAAAAGGTGTGCCTTTTGTTTGGGGACCGGAACAAGATGTCGCTCGCGACTATATCATTAAGTGCTTAACTGAGGAGCCAGTTTTAGCAATTTTCAATCCCAGTCTGCCCACAGAACTACATACCGATGCTAGTTCGATAGGATTCGGGGCTATTTTGCTTCAGGAACATGAAGGAAAACGTAAGCGAGTTGTCGGGTATTACAGTAAGTCCACCCAGGGAGCGGAACCAAAATATCACAGCTACGAATTAGAGACCTTAGCTGTGGTACGTGCTTTACAACACTTTCGGCATTATTTGATCGGTATAAAATTCAAAATTGTCACTGATTGCAATTCTTTAAAATTAACTGAACGCAAAAAAGATTTACTGCCTCGTGTAGCTCGCTGGTGGGTTTACATGCAGGATTTTCAGTTTTCTTTAGAGTACCGAAAGGGTTGCAACATGCAGCATGCTGACTTTCTCAGCAGACAACCTGCTCACGTGTTCCAAATCCAAAATCCACGAAACTGGGCGAAAATTGCTCAAACTGCCGACTTGGAGACTCAGGATCTAATGCAGAAGGTTCGAGAAGGCCAGTTAGATAGCAGTCGATTTTTTATTAAAAATGACTTGCTGTACTATAGGTACACGCCTACTGGTGAAGACTCGCGCCTTCTGTGTTTCATACCGAAAGGGCATAGGCTTAGTCTTTTAAGAGTCTTTCATGACGATCACGATCACATAGGCGTCGATAAGACTGTCGATTTGATACTGCGTCACTTTTGGTTTCCTGGCCTTAGACATTTTGTTAAAAAGTATGTTGGCCATTGTATCGTTTGCTTAGCACATAAGAAAGTGCCCCGAGCACCTCACCAACCAATCGAGTCTTGGACAAAACCGGACATTCCCTTTTCCGTGTTACATGCCGATGTTCTTGGCCCGTTAACAGAGTCCAACGGTTATAAATACATCCTCATAGTTGTAGACTCATTTTCAAAATTTTGCTTATTATACGCGTTATACCGGCAAGACGCGGATGAATTGAAAAGGGTGTTTTCCAATGCCGTCTCACTGTTTGGCACTCCGTCAACTATAGTGTGTGACAGAGCTAGGATGTTTGAAAGTGCTGCGTTTCAAGAGTGGGTAACTGAGCTTGGGTCCTCTATACACTTTATCACACCTGAGATGCATCGCGAGAATGGCCAAGTCGAACGGTACTGCCGCACAGTCCTCAACATGCTACGTATAGAGGTTAACAACAAGGGTGCTTCTTGGTCCACCGTCTTATGGAAAGTGCAGCTAACCCTTAACATCACGAAACAGGCAACAACTCGCACCTCTGCCCTGCAGCTGCTGACCGGTGTTGAAGGAACCACTCCGGTTCTACGATCGCTGGTCCGAGACATTGCGCTGAGCGACTCTCATCCGAACCGAGAAGCCCTGCAGACTCTGAGGAGACAGAGGGTCTCGGAACTGCTTGCTGCCAACCAGCAACGACAGGACGCCTACGTTAATGAGAGTTGTCGACAGCCCCGTACTTTTTCTGTTGGCAGTTTCGTATTCGTCAGCAAGGGTTCACAAAGTACCGGCAAACTAGATTCCGGGATGCGTGGTCCGTACAAAGTTGTCCGGGCATTGCCTCATCACCGTTACGAGCTTGAGTTGTTGGCAGGCTCATATGGAAAGAAGACTCAGAGCGCCGCAGAACATATCACGTTCAGTGGCGGGGTGAGTGGACCCCGGATACATGCGAGGCATTCTTCGGGACTGGTGAGTGAGCTGTGTTGTCCTGGTGTCCGTGAGTGGCAGCCAGAGTGTCAGGCAGGTGACTTTTGTGTTGTTTACCTGGTACCCTTGAGGGATAGCCAGAACGTCACGTAGGTGACCATGTGTGTGTTTACCTGGTACCCTTGTGGGGTAGCCAGAACGTCACGGAGGTGACCTTGTGTGTGTTGTCCTGATACTCCTCGATGCGGAGGTTTATCAGAGGGCCTCGGAAGTGGCTTCTTGATTTGTTGTTATTTATGTGTTGTCCTGGCGGTTGCCAGAGGGCCACTTTCGAGAGCTTCTTGTTTTACTGTTGCTCATATTATGTTTGCTGACATCGTTCATGAGTAGAGCTCCTCATTGATGATGCCTTCTTGCTTTGGTTACCCTTTGTAAGGGGATTGCTTGAGTGCACGCTTGCTGTCCGTTTGCAATGAGTATCCAAAGCCAAAATAATACATCACTACAATGTTGTTTTAACATTTCAGAAGAGAATGATGTTGATGAAGAACCATCAAATGAGGATGGACTACAAAGGGCTGCAGAAATCCAAGCTGACGAGGCCGTTCAGCTGTCAGGAACGGCCGTCTTAGAGGAAAATCCCTCTCAACCTAGTACATCTGCGCGATGACGTGAGGTGGAAGGGATAGCGACACGAGAACGGAGCAGTGCCGTGGTGTACCTTTTTTTTTGCGTCGGCGCTCGGACGAGACGGTTGTGTGGTTGTGCTCTCAAGTGCTATTTGTGATATTGGTGACCGCTAATTTTGATTTCAGTTATTTGTGCTAATGTTGTTACTTTTAGTTCTGATTTAGGTTATTTTGTGATTTTGCTCATGTTAAGATTATTTGAATAATTAAAGAGAGGTTAGGATTGTTAGTGTGTTTCTTTTTAAAAAACTTAATTTGATAAGGCGTTTGTAAGACTATGTTATACGAATAATACTCAAAATGTTCATAAATCAAATCATTAATAAAATGGTCTAAGATAACGTACCTATATATTTTCCAAAAAATTACGACAAGCCATTTAGACGTAATCCTCATTTTAAAATCAGCTACTGAAGGGTAACTTCGTTTTGAACCTCCCTATGTAGGATTAAATCTTAGAATATCTCAATAGACTATGCTTACGAGAATCGAAGAGTTTGCGCAAAAAGTGTAATGGAGTTGTTATGTCGTACGTAAGAAGACAAAACCGGTGCAAATCGATATCGATAAAAATGCAGAGCCAGTTTTATAGTCGCTATTTTAAAAGTTCTGTGGTATAGGCAAGCCTCAGGGGTGATAATATGGATATTTTTAAAAGATTCTATTTAGCGCAAATTTTCATAGGCGCTAATGAATCGTAAGAAGCGTGCTAGGTGCACGGGCCCCTTCCATTTGCTGATGATGCTACCACCATACTCTCAAATCTTTTTCCCGATATTCCAGTCACCTGAAGGTTTTTTAGGAAAAAAATACTGTTCTACTTGATTGTTTCCTATGCAAAAGAATATATAAATAAATTGTAGATACATTTAAGAGTTTTTATTAATATCCCTTGCCCCACACTAGCAATTTCTTCCTCCTTCCTGTTGTGCGTTTACAAACATTTAAGCTCACACACAAGACACCCAGACCCGGAACAACTATCTGTAGGCCATACAAGTATTTGTTCCGTGCGGGAATCGAACCCGCGACACGCAGCGAAGCAGCCAATCGCTCAACCACTACGCCAACCGTATCGTCACACATATAAGATTAGAATCGCGTTTGGCCTTGACCCACTTAAATCGATAGATAACCCTAACGAACATATTTATTAGACAAATCAACTATTTCTGCTGTTCTTTGTATAAATCTCGCTTTAATAGTTACCCGATTTATACAATAAACATGATTACTTACTACGTAAGAATAAATATACCATCAGTACAGATTTGTTTATCTCGATTCTGACTAACTCTCTATACCTACGTAAGTCTGTATGTACAAGTGTTATAGTAGGGTATGTATGCAGTCTATGGCGCCGGGGGTCTAAAGTACCCCGCACAACATGCCTACTAATGTCATACTCGCTGCTGCGAATGAGTATCCCTTAATCGCCATGTTGATTGCAGACAGATTGTTGATCAACAATCTGTCTGCAATCAGTCTTTTGTTTTTTGTTTGGAGTGAGAGAGACGGAGTAATTACAGGTCAAATAGCACTGTCCCTTTCAAATAGCATTGTTTTGATACGTCATAGTAAGGCCCTTAGGAACAAGACAAATTGACGCAGTGTCACCAAACATAAATATTTATAAGCTTGTAAAGACACGACATGGTAAGTTTATCAACGCACCAACATTTCTATATGTGGAGATAGGGGTCCATTCAAAATGTATTTTTTAGATTTTCGCTTTGACTTTTAGTCATCTCTTTAGTCAATAATCATCAATTTTTGTTATTACAAGCTTCTAATTAACTTGCAATGTCTGTATGTTTGTTTGTATGTATGTATGGCATGTATGTATGTATGTAAGTGTGTTCGAGTCAAATCTTGCAACTGAATTTTAAAGCAGTTATCCTCCACCGATAAAGATGAAAATTTGCACACACGTTTAGTTTGGATGACAATGCATGGTTAGATAAGTAGCGTTATTATAAATCCAATATGGTGGACGGCCCAAGATGATGGACTAGTTACTTTTTGTGCACTGCCATGATATGGCATTAAATGGGTCATCAATCATTTATGGGTATCAAATGAAAGGGTTTGCTGAGAAGAATACGACAAAAGTTTGATCTAAAAAATTTTTTTTTTATGAATAAATTACTTTTTTAATCCTTTTTGTCCCAATCTACTGCAAAGGCCTCCCTTTGTTCCTTCCATTTCGGAAATCGGGCTAAAAATAATCATTATTATTATTCCATTTATTTATTATATTTACATATTTGTACATTTTTAAATATTAATCTATAAAAAAAAAAATAGTAGCCCACCGGTGTAGGGAACAGGGTCCAAGCTACCGGTGGTCAGGGCTCCTGAGAGAGGAGCCTCCTGACTATACCCGCCGTGTCCAGGAGTACCGCTTTCTGGATCAAGCCCTTGATCCAGCTGCCCAACGAGAGCCTCCTGAGACGTGCGTCGAGGCTCTTGGTTATTATGCCATTGACCTTCACGACTATCGGCACAATGACTGCTGTATTCACACTCTACATGTCGACAACCTCGCGAGCCAGATCAAGATACTTACTTTTCTTATCTCTTTCAGCCTTCACGAGGTTCTCGTCATGGGGTCAGCTATATCAACAATCATTACACGACGCTCTAGTCGGTCTATCACCACTATGTAAGGCTTATTGGCAACAATAGTCCTGTCAGTGATGATAGACCGATCCCAATACAAAGTGACATTGCCATTTTCGAGAACTGGGTCGGGCACATACCTATAGTACGGTACTTCCGATTCCACAAGATTTTATTTAAGAGCAAGTTGCTGATGGATAATTAATTATTATTATATTGTCTCACTGCTGGGCAAAGGTCTCCTCCATGGTCATCTATTACAAACTCCAAAAAAAATTGCCTAAATATATCTTCTGCTATATGAAAACTCTCCAAATTCGACCCTGACACCTACGTCACACCTCCAAAGCGATTTATAGTCATAAGTCAAACCAGTAATAACTCAAAGCAGTCATAAGTCGTAATTAGTCAGGGTCGCGAGCCGCGGCTGGCTCGCAATTAATCAGTTATTTCAGTTCATTAGCCCACTCGGATTGGGCTCATCCCTGACGGGGTAACCGGGGTAACGGGGTAAGCATTTTAACCGTGACACGCTGGATTAATTAAATTCTGAGTTTAACAGTTTGCATTTTGTATTTCGACGGGTTAGATGTCGAAAATAGGTTACAGTGAATGGAGAGGTCACCTTCTTGCGTGTGATTTTGCATCTTTGTTGTTGCTATTTCGTTTCCGTGAATGTGTCTGTGGCATCAACAGTGGGTCCTATCAGAATATCAGTGCAGCGTAATTATCTTTTTAATATCGTTGCGCATGCTGAGATAGGAGCTGTTTTGGTCTCGAACGGGGTTATTTACTTTATTTTTGTATGTGTTTTGCTTAACTAGTGTCACCTGTGCGGCTCGCAAATAAATATTTTTCTTTCTTTCTTTCTATTTAGGATAAAGAATTGGGTATTTATAAATATATAAGCAAAACCTCACAGACATGATAAAATAAAATAAATAATTATCTCTCCACTTACCCCTTAATTTACTGAGCTTAGTTAGCAGAGTAGCTTAATCAATTTTCAATGAGCCTAAAATGTTTACTTATTTCAGATAATTAACACTAGCAATTAACCAAAAAATCGAAGACATGTGACATTCACCAACCTGCACTGGGCCCGCGTGGTGTATTAAGGCCCATTACCTTTCACAGTGAGGATGCCTGTGTCCCAGCAGTGGGAACATTATAAGGCTGGTGATGATGATGAAATTAACACTGGCGTATGTTATCCGAACTAAATTATTTGACTTGATGTGATGTGGAATTTTGCAATTAGACGGAAGTACAACCCCCTGGGAACGATCTGCCAACGGTTGTTGTCGTTTTCTGAACCTGGAGCCGAATTGTATAAGTGAGTTTCACAGGGTAAAGGGAACAACTCCATGAAAGAGTATGACATGTTTCCTTCAAAATGTTTTCGGTATTGCGTAAATAATTTAGAAGGGGTACGTTTTCCACCCTAAGAGTTGAATTCACATATACTTTCCATGACATATCCCCTTTCGAATGTATTACGTAATACGAAAGTTATCGTCACCCTTACCTATACGTGTTCTTTGCCAAATTCACTTACGCAATTACGCTGTTGATATTATTGTTAAGTTTAGTCACAGATAACATAATACTAGCATACAGATGCCTATGAAGTTTTTCGCCTGATTAAACCTATTATTATTTGTCCATCAATCGCGTTCGGTTCCGTTCCATGGCGATAGATAGATGGTGTTAGCAGCAACTTGCAAGTAAAAGGGTTTACTCGGTTCGTGAATATTTTTTTTTTAAATACAGTGAAGGTTTATTTTATAGAATTTTTTGCTCGTTTTTAGAGTTTCATTGCACCAAAATGTGTTTCAATGCAAATTTAAACAATCGAGTGGAATGCCTCAGAAATTTAAAACCGCATCATCTGTTGGCATCAATTTTAAATGATCCGTTCAAATAATCTCTGAAATGTGCTTGTATTTCATAATTTTGAAGAAGAAGAGTTGATTATACAAGAACATACAATTTTTATGATCAATTCCAGATAATGTTAATTTTACACACATTCAATAACAGATCGGTGCAAATCGCGCCATCCAGTGAGATTTATTTGAACCAAATTTTCTTTCATAGCGCTGAGACCCCGTGGTATAGGTACGGATAGGAACATAATTCACAAGACATGTTATTAGTGCCTCGTTCGTCTCTTGGTCCCAAGCGCTATTCCAGAGATGATCCGAGTCCTGGATTCAATTTCCGGTTCGGGCAAAGTGTTGTTGGGTTTTTTTCATCTGGAATATCATAGTAGAGGCCCGAGGTCTAGATGGGTCTGGTTGATGGAAATAGACTTGCTTCTTTTTTATCACTGATTTAATCATTACTTCAACTGATGTTAAGCGATGATGTGGTCGACGATGGATTTTTAGCAATTTAACAGAATAATCGTCCCAGCTTGTCGGTTTTTATCGGTTGCATTTCGGGGTGTGTGCGATGGAATTACATGATCTAATTCCGCCTAGCCCGTTTCATCATCGGATTATAAGACGTACGGCGATGCGCCATCGGTACACGGTGGACATCCCACCCTTACGCACTAAACGTTTTGAAAATACTTTCATTATTTGTACAGCTAAGGAATGATATTACATACCGGAGTCTGTGTTGCCCGATAGCTACAACCTGGGGTTCTTTAAGTTAATCCCACCTCTTTAGTGCGTAAAACGGTTACTTTCTAAAGCATACTCCTTATTAACGGCTAGGTTAAAAGATTTTATAAAAATATAATATTTATTAGTGATTCATGTACATTATTTGTGAAACATGGTTTTTTGTGTAACTAATAGTTTTACTTTAAAAAAAATAACTCCAAGATATTTTGTCAGCTACTTTTTGAAAAAATATATGACTAGAATTTCTTTATAACTGAAATAGCATATGTAAATAAAAGCAAACAAAACTGTCCAAAAGGAGGTTCAATATTGATATTCTGGCTCCGAGCGGGCGCTCGGCCAGTACTATGTTAACATTGTATATATACGCCTTAAGTAAAGAGTGAGTAGGTTACTTCTAGGCAAGCGTGACCACTGTTGACCACATCATCGTTTAGCATCAGTTGAGATAGTTGTAAAATGCGAGCCTACCAAATAAAATGTGTATGTACTTTAAGAAGTAGGAAAGTGTCTGTCTAACCCTCCGTGGAACAAGCGTGATGTTATGCTATATGGATATTACAATAAGTCCAAAAGTATGTAACTATGTCGCAAACAATGTTGCATGTTGTAACAGTCAAGCGTGTAATTAAATTAACGAATTAATCAGGTAATGGCCGGCCGCCGTAAGAATGTGATTTTGTTACCTATGTGGGTTATTATGGTTATTACCTAGGTAAATACGGGATCAGTGAACAATGCCAAATTAAATATTACCTTGTTAATTGATATTGGGCAACGGGGTATAAATTAGGTGATTATTATTTTGATATTATGAGCTTTTGTCAAACCTAAAAGCTTATAGCAGCATTGTTTATCATAAGTAATACTAACTTCTGCCAGCGGCTTCGCCCGCGTGAAAATTATTTTATCATTCCTAGGAAACATTATACCGGTATAAAAGTAGCCTATGTGCTAATTCTGAACTATCTATCTCTGTGCCATACTTCATCCAGATCCGTTCAGCTATTCTGGCGTGATTGAGTAACAAACCAAACCATTCAAACTTTCACATTTATAATATTTATTTATTATTTATTTATTTATTTATTTAAACTTCATGTACAATGGTGATACATAGGCGGACTTAATGCAGCAAGGCATTCTCTACCAGTCAACCTTTGGGTTAAAAAGGACACAACAGTGGTAGGGGTACAAAATAAAAAAATGAAAAAGAACAATTATTAAAATCTGATATTAATAAACTATCTAACTAATAAAATACATAAATATTTTCTAAAACAATAGACTAAAGTAAGATTAAATACTATTGAGTAATTGGAATTATCTCAGCTTTCTAGTGTAGCAATATAACGTGCGATATAGACACATCTTAATCTGTTTAGCCTTTCCCCAATTATCTCTCTGGGGTTCGGCTTTCAGTCTAAGCGACAGCAACTGGATACCAGTATTTTTACTCGACTGTCGAAGGAGGGTAATGTGTTTATCAATCTATGTATTTAAGTATGTTTTATTATTTATGATTTTGATATTATTTTATGATTTTGATGATTTTTACGTCAATCGATTTATCTTCACCTTGCGAGTGTTACTGGCTACAATAAACTTGGAAAATAGAAAAATGGAGGATTTTGGGCGCCATTTTGTGCGGGCCCAATTTTTTTTCTTCCTATCTAGAAATAAAGAGTTTTAAGAGATGATTTCAAAAATATGTAACACTTTTAAGTTTAAATGTATCTAATTCGAAAAATAAATGTTATCTTAAAAGATATCAATAAAAAAAGTTAATTAAAAAAAACCAAAATCCCAACTGCTTAATAAACAAACTGAAAAGACGTAAACAAGAAGAAAATCATGCTGTGTAGTTGGAGGATACATCTGGTTTTGGTCAGCCAGCTTGTGAGTATGTGACGTATGTGTCCACTGACTGCACAGCATGATTGTATTCTTGTTTACGTCTTTTTAGTTCGCTTCATCAGCAGTCGCGTTTTTTACATAGAGCGACGGCCTACCTTCACTACACAATTTCTGGGTACTGGGTAACCCCTTGGAAGACTGGTTGCCAGACTTTTGAGCTTCTGACTTTCCGTTACGATTGTCATCATCATTTAATCCTATGTCCCCACTGCTGGGACATAGGCTTCCTCTCTGAGAAAGAGGGAATAGGCCTTAATCCACCACGCGGGCCCAGTGCGGGTTGGTGGATGTCACACGGTTTCCTCACGATGTTTTCCTTCACCGTTTTTAGAGCAGTGGTGATGAAATAATTTACACAAAGTAAAGCGCCTGCCTAGGTTCGAACCCACGAAGACACGTACAGTACGGGGCCGTACCTACTGGGTAACCACTGCTCTAACGATTGTCGTTCAGCCCTAATAACTGGTAACAAGGTTCATTTTACAACCATGTTGCTGTTTCGCGATATTATTTTTACTCAGTATCTTCCTTGACAACAAATATTATCTCAACATTCACAGTCCCGGAAGAAACAAAAAGATTGTTGAAAACGTGGCGCCAAACCGTTTCAGTAATTGTCACACATTTTTTTTTCTCTCTTTACAGCAGTTTCCGCATCTCTTCCATCTTACTTACAAAATGTGCCATCAAAAATCAAGAATATGCCTCGAATTCTCCCCTAATCTTAATTTACTTTACTAAAGTCGAATCTTTCCTTTTGTAAAGCTTTTTTGGTGTGTAACTGTTGCTTAAGTTATTTTTTGTCTTTGCTGAGCCCCCATCCATAGTCTTGTACAGACAAAAGTGAGTGTTTTTACTAAAGGGCTTGCCAGTATTTTATAAACTTGCACAGTCTATGAAAGTGGCTCACAGATAGCTTGTTTCTTTTATTTATAGCGTCATTGCTTAGCAGGAATACAAAACATCCCGTAATTTTCATCAATCTTTAAGTCTACAGCTCGAGTTTAGTCCCTCTTAGCTAACACAAAATCGATCAAATCAAAAATATTTTATTTCAACTAAACTATTTAAAGATACTTTTGAATTATCAAACAAAAGATGAATGTAGTTGCACATTCGCAAACGTCAGTAGGTCTCTATGGAGAAGAATGTGCAAGACACTCCACTGACACTCTTTCTATCAGTTTTAATTATAAGTTACATCATTGATGTTGGAAAATTTCACATTTGTGTGAACAATGTCAAAAGACGTGCACGTAAAAGCACTAAGTTATGACCAATCTCAACCGTTGGCGCCCGTTCACGAACATAATGCATGGATTAGAATCACCCAGTTCACCCGTAATGGGTGAACCGAAGGGAACCGAATGATCCAACACATATTCCACCATCAAAGAGACATTAGAGAGAGTATGACACTCTCTCAACTGCCAGGGCACATTCAAGTCAATGAACGACATATAGGTACAGTAAATGGTACATTTACAATTGGTACTAAAGAAATTGAGTTTACACAATACAAATATATTCATACAATCTTCAGCAGGTCCAGCAATACTTCAAAACAATAATATGCTGCTTATCACATGTTTTTGCGCCCTAGTGGTTGTGGAGCAGCACTAGCATTGAGCCAAGCATTTTTATCAACGATGTAAGCCCTCAACTTGTAATATGCCTGTTTACATAGTGTGCGTTTTACACAAGTTTTAAATTTCGTCTCATTCAGTTCTAGAATGTGGGGAGGTATTTTATTGTAACATTTTATACAGTTCCCCATAAAAGATGACACTACTTTAGCCAGCCTGAACCTGGAACCCTGGTTGAACTAATTGGTCCCTATTTCTAGTAACTTAATTATACGATCTTCGACTACTCTCATCCTGCTTTTACAAAGTACTATAAGCAGTCTTCGCCTATAGCTTGAATGTCCTTAACAACGATGTCTAAGCAAACGTCACATGCATTAATTATTTTATGAAGCTGTTTGTCATTACAAGGGTTTCACTCCCTCTCCATGGACATAAGTAACTTATATCCTCGATTGAAGGCATAAATGTCCACTGCCAATGAACGGAACAAGGGGAAATTGCCTTAATCACCACGTTGGCAGTTTGTTGTTATTAGCAGATACGGAAACACATCCCATCTCCTTGACATATTTCCTTCGCAGTCGGTTTTTACGACATTCAGGGTTCGGGCAGGGCATGATGCTTATATTTGTAGTAGGATCAGTAGTAGTATTAGTATTTGTAGTAGTCTATTAAAATGTGTTAGAATAGTCGAAAGGGTAACTAGACTACAGAATATCAACTATTCCTTAAATAAAATAAAACTATCAAAATAAACTCTTCCTTAATTCAGTTCAATTGATCATATTTACCAATGCAATCCAAAAAAATACGTAACTTTTCCCGCTCACATTAATTCAACGTGCCATGAAGTTATTCAGCATCTATGTCAAAATATTATTTGACATTTTGTGTGCAAAGGTATCGCCTCTTCAGCATACTGATACTTGTCCAAACAATAGAATATTAGAAGCGTAGTTAAGCTAAACTATACATGCTGTATTTATTCTGTTTTCTTGTTTGTTCACGGGATTTAAAGTGAACTCAGGAAGGGTCTAGGTGTAAACAGGGTGGGAACGCTTGACCTACTTACGATTCCTTTTGCCCCTACATTGTAATAATATTAACGATGTCTGTAAATGAAAAGCCGTAACTGAATTAAATGATAAGTCTTGTGTGGAGATACGCTGCGATGTTTCCGACGTGTTCATTGGGCCGGAAATTATTTTATTTCTAAGTATACTTGGACTTACTTTTTTATTTAGTCTATGCTGGTGATGACAGTAAATGTTAAAGGAGGTTTTACTTACATAAATTGTGTGTGTTTGGCAGATAATAGTCTAGTAAAATTTTCCATTGTTCTTAAGTTAATCTGTGCAAAGTCTTCGAATCAAAGATACAGAAAAAATACTATCCTGTATGTGATCAGCAAGAGGAAAGGAACCTCTCCTAAGTAGTTGGAAAATATTCAGCCTCCTATCTACTTAGATAATAGTGTCCTCATGTGACAAACACATACCTTATTCGGCATAATAAAAGAGTATAGCCACTAGTCAAATAAATTCCTTAGTTAGGACGTATCAATAACACAAATCCCTGAACTCTGAGAATCTGACCTATTTTTTTATTGTCGATATGCTTACGCTTGACCATTATTCCCTACCTGATGGTAAGCGATGATATGGTCGACGATGAAGCACGCTTGCCTAGAAGAAACTCATTCACTCTTGACTTAAAGGCTCCCAGGTTGTAGCTATCAGGAAATACAGACTCCGGTAGAGAATTCCACTCCTTTGCTGAACGCATAATAAAAGTATTCCCAAAACGTTTATTTAATCTGCTAACAAAAGCCATATTAACTTTTGTGATTAGTTCACCGAAACACCAACGACCAATCGTAATGGAGGCTAGTCACTTTTTAAAGATAAACCGCATATAAAATGCCATAAAATCACACGATGAAAGAACATGCATCTTCTGGGCTCGTTCGTTCAATCGTTGACCTCAATCATCGCTTTTCATCAGGCGAGATCGAGGTCCCGAAATGTCGCGGAATATGCCATCATACTGGTTGGCGCCCAGACGAGTGTGCCCGATGGACATTCCCGGTAGGGCTCTGGCGTCCCCGCAGTCTCTAAACCAATCCCCCAATGATGGCGTCCTGTCGGCGCGTTCCTGTAGGTTGCCAGCGTGGAACCTCATCTCACTACCTTCTCCTCTCTTTCCTTCACTCACAGCAATTATCCTGATAGTTACAACCATTCAGTCTTTAAGATAAGACTGAATAGGTTACTTCTAGGCAAGCGTGCTTAATCGTCGACCACATCATCGCTTAACATCAGGCGAGATATAGTAGTCAAACGCGAGCCTATAACTTAAAAATAAGGTTAAAAGCTGACACACCCCGAAAAAAGAATCACAAAAGAATCATATGAATTCACCTAGACTTTTCCTACTGTCTCCCCAAACCAAGTATAATATTTAATTAAATACAGCAAGGCAGCTGGCTAATAAGCTGGCGTAAAGCCTACTTAGGCAAATTAAAATCTTTCCCCTTTGGCCCGACACCTCAGCCCAAACCTGCCACAAATCAACGTTACACATTTTATCCAATTAGTGGAAAGGGAGCCTTCGAAGAAATAATGTAGCATAACTGGGGAGACAAAGGCAATTGTCAGACTAGTGTCGTTGATGGAAATATGTTGGTTGATTGCAGAGACGAGTGAGTTTGACGGCGTATTGGCCTGTCAGCCGAGCGATTCTGTAGCCATCTCATCGTGATGATATAGGTAAAATGAGCTCGAAGTGAGCTGTTACTCCTACCGATATGCGAGTGAGTATCTATCGATATGAGATTCATCACGCTGAGATGTCTACAGAATAGGACTACTGTACTGTCTATAAGTCACTTTTATGATTAAAACCTCGTTGGTACGCTGGTTACAAGCGATAGCTCTGAAAATGGTTGTGTTCGGTTTATGGAAATTATTTTCACTAGTGGCCCGGAGACTGGTTGTTTACACAATTGTGTGCGTCCAAGTAGTTCCAAAGGGTTCAGTAGTACGGTAAGACTAGATTCGATATCTAGAGTAATCAATTGATGATAAGGATTAAGGCTTAAAAGTTTAAAGCCACCCAAAGGGCAATGGAGAGGATTATCCTCGGAGTGTCCTGGCGTGATCGAATCAGAAATATAGACATCCACAAGAAAACCAAGGTTACCGACATAGTTCGAAGATTAGCCAAAAATGAAGTGGCAGTGGGCAGGGTACATTGCTCGCAAAACAGCAACGGCATCGGCTTTTTGGCCGATGGGGCCGAAAAGTTCTGGAGTGGCAACCGCGAACAGGAAGACGTTGCGTTGGAAGTCCTCCCACTAGTTTGACCGATGACCTGGTGCAGGTTGCGGGGGTCCGCTGAAAGTTAGACTGGTCAATGTGGCGATACTCGGGGGAGGCCTATGACCAGAAGGACGTCTTTCGGCTGAAATGATGATAATGATCAATAAGGATAAAAGAAATATTTAAAAACTGGCACTTTTGTTTTTTTTTTTATCAGACCTTTGAAGTCGAAACTGTACCTTGTGTTTGTAAGAGGGCAACTTTACAAAGCTGCGTATATCTCGGCATCTAAATGCCGAGAACTGGAGCCTTATTGCTTGGACGCCTACAATAAATGTCGTTGGTTTGTCTCGTTCGCCCATAACATACATCGGAAAATAATATTTAAAAATAACAAAAAACCCGACTGCTTAAAAAGCGAACTAAAAAGTCGGAGGATACATCTGGTTTTGGTCAGTCAGCTCGCGCATATGTATCCTCCGACTGCACAGCATGATTTTCTTCTTGTTTAGGTCTTTTTAGTTCGCTTTTTAAGCAGTCGGGTTTTTGTTATTTCTAAATATATTTTTATTTACAACTTTTTAGTTATTTTTTTTTAGAATTAGGTACATTTAAACATATAAGTATAATATTTTTGAAATCACCTCTTAAAACCCTTTATTTTGATAACCTACACGATGAGCTAGGAAGAAAAAAAAATTGGGCCCTCACAATAGGGCACCCAAAATCCGCCATTCTTCTATTTTCCAATTTTAATGTAGCCAGTGATACTCGCAGGGTTAAGACGAATCAATTGACGTAAGAATCATCAAAATCGGCCAACGTGTTTGGTCTCTAGAACGCCACATAGGAACAAACGAACATACATACATACATAGACTGATAAACACATTACACTCCTTCGGCAGTCGGGTGAAACATGGTCTTACTTTAAGTAACTAATACAAGGGCTAAAATTTGTATGAGATGGACAAGCGCTATTCAAATGTCAAAGGGTCAATCCCATGTGTTTAACTTTTGGCAATACTTTTCGCTGATAATACCACTTCATCAAGCGGGCACAAGGTCGTAGCTGGACACCGTTCCCATCCGGCAAAATAATGTTCATTGAAATGTGAGCTTCAGGGCGTTCTCGGTAGACATACTTTACATTGACAACACAAATGGCGAGCTGACCGCCACTCGACAGCTGACGTCTCGCTTACCGCATGCTTACCACGCGGTGTAAGCGGGCGGACCGCGCACTATACGCACGCCTCGGCGACTGCTCGCTTCAAGCACTTTGCTAGTTTGTCGAAAAAGGAAAGCGGAAGCGGTCGGCGCGTAAACAGACAGTTGACTGCTAGTTGTAAACGCGGGGACAGCTGGTTGCCTGCTAGCTGTCGACGCGTGGGCAGCGAGCAGTCAGCTCCGTTTGAGGCGGTGTTGTGCGGGAGCGGTGTTGGAGCGGGGTCGTGTAAACGAGCTAAGACCTATAGTTGTAATTACAACAATAAACATTACTGAGTAGGTATTTCTTACTTGAAAAAGCCAATATTCGGACATAGAATCCTCAGAAAGCCAATAATTCGATATAAAAGCGGTCTTTGATATTCGTCTCCCACTACCCACAATCAAGCTGTAGTAAGCTCAATTTAGCCCCCTCAGATCATAGCTAACCACTAACAGAAGTCAATCTCGGGAGAGACTAATAGGATTAATACAAATTGGGACAGATTGGTAGCATTCAATCTGAGGAGAGCCGGGAACACAATGCAATAATATTGGTAAATATGGCTTGGCCGACACCGCTCACCATCCTATACAAACGGAGGGAATAGGCTGGGGAAGGAATGAGGGGGTTATTGTCGATTTGCAACAAAGTGTAAGGTACTGAACATTTATTGGTGTTATATGAGTAGTTTCTTTAGTAAACTGGAAACTAATATTTACAAGCTTGAGCTGGATAATAATGAGTGTTTTTGTAGTATTTCCTATTACAACCCAGTGTATTCTTAAGAAATTACACAATATTGGAAATTACAAATATAGTTTGAAAAAAAAAACGAATACAATAGTTTTCCCTACGCAACTCGGTGGTTGGACCCAAACTATCGGGATCTAGATTATGGAACGTCTTAACAATGTGATACTACTTAAGTTTGTGCTAAATATATATGCAGTAAGTTATTTTGTTTCTTTCTTTCTTTCTTGTATTTCTGCCTCTTGACCTAGTTTTAAAGCGAAAGTTTCTTTGAATTCTTTAGCTAGCCGTATAGGCACTTAAAATAAGATTTTAACTTTACTCTTATTGTGCGTAAACTTTACGTTTGATTTTGAAAAGGTTGCTGTAATGAATCTTTTTATAGTAATATTCGACACTTAAACGTACTTACTTTAGTGTTACGAATTGCTGGTGTTCTAATTTATGTAGACCAGCATCATAACTTCTTGTTTTATGGTTTCGAATCGTAATGTTTATGGAGGTGTGGCAGAGGCAGGATAATTTACTGGTTGTAAATGTCTGCACTTACTGTTCCTGGGCATGATGATTAGAGAGTATATCCGTACTGGTGACCTAATTGTCTCCTTACAGGTATAGTAAATGGTAATTGCGGCTGACAGCTCGTTTTTGAGAAAAGGCCAACATTTTACAGCAAGATATGATAAAGCTCATTAATAAAAATCGATTCATTAAAGTTTATACATCGTCAGGTCTATGAGGCAAGTGACATTCTAACAGCTAAAACAAATTCAAAAGATTGCTAACAGATTTTATGGTAAAAAAAGCGTACTATTCCATTGGTGAATTCTTAACAGACAATTCAAATAATAATTATGTATGTCGTTGTGTGAGTCAAATTTCCGATTTATTTATGCTCAATTCGATCTAATGAATCTAATTATAAGTACCTAATTTTAATAATAATTTAATTAATATAATGCATCAAAATATATATTTTAAAATTATAATTATAAATGTATCCAAAATTTGTATGCCTATTAGGTTTAACCTAATAGGCATACAAATTTAAACATAGCGATCTTGACATTAGAATAAGATCTTATTATATTATATTGTACCTATGTTTTTACAAATAAATAATTTTAATTTAAAACGATTTTCTAAAAGTCAAAAAAGTAGGGAATTAACAAGCGCTACCGATCACGAGTTCAATCGCAATTATTTTGGCAATCCCATAATTGCTATCGCTTTCAGTGGTGATAGAGCATGTTACTTTGTCTAGAGGACAAGGACGATGGAAGAAACGAGTAGTACTTCTTAATAATTATATCCATCCAAAGAAAACAAAGACATATACTTTACTCAACTCAAGAATTTAAATAAAGGTTACGACTGCCTAAAAAATTCTTCCCACAAAGTTCCACATTTAAACGCAACAAAAAATTAAAACAGCTGCTACGTCCACAGACTACGAAAAAAGACGAAAATAACCGAACAGAACTCAATTTACGGCAAAATGTAAGAAGACACTTGATTCCAATCCAATCATGATACTGGGTAAGTGGGCGCGCACACTTACCCATACCGATTGTCTGAGACACCGTTAGCGACGTTTTTAAGGTCTAGCGTACAGGCGCGACTTTATGTGCGACAAATCGAATTAGGATTTTAAAACTTTAAATGCTACCGTACATGGTTAGATTAATCTGAACAGACAGGATACTTGTTGCATTCTCATCAGCTTTAATGTATCGCTTCATTGAGTGGTCGCTCCGGGCGTCGAGGCGCGTTTAAATTCACAGCGATTTTCTTTAACACCAACGTCGACGTTTTTAAAGACTGTCAGATAAGTGCGACTTGTCATATTAAGACCCTGAGGCTTTAGATGCCACCATACGTGAAGAGTTCAATTTGGACAGACACGATACTTTAAACAATCTTATTGGGTTTAATTATTCGATTTACCGAGTGGTCGCTTCAGTTGATAATGCTTTGAATTTTTATCGATGTTATGCATATCGTTTTTGTGTTAAGCGATAAGTGCTTGAGTCTGATTGTAGGTGCTAATATAATAAGGAGTTATTTAACTGTTTTATAAAGAAGCTTGGGCAATTTTTGATCCCCAGTTTTTTTATTTTTAACATCATTCATAAATACAATTTGCTATGCGCAAAATAATAGCGTCTGAGGGAATCTCAGTTTGATCTGAATCCAGAGTAATGTGGCATTTTCCCAGCTAAGCGTGTCAGGAAAATATCCCTTCTATGTCTTTTGCGAATATTATAAAACGTACGAGCTATTTGTCTTAACTCAGTCGTATGCATAAGATAAACTCGGTAGATATTTTCGCCATAATAGTAAACTCATTCCCACACTTGGTTTCTTGTGCTAGTGTTATTTGCCTTGGTTCACGTTTGACCACTATCTCACCTGATTGTAAGCAATGATGAGTTCGATGATGGAACAAGCTTGATTAGAAATAATATCTCTTCAAATTTAGAGTGAACAGGCTACTTCTGGGTAAGCTCACTCCATCGTCGACTCTGTCTTTGTTACCTATGACCTAAACTAGAGTCAAGAGCAAACCCATCATAAGTGAAAAAAAAAACATATTAACTCTTCGACCCAAGAATCTCTAGGTTATATCTATCAGAACTCACAGACTTCGGCAAGGAATTCCACACCTTATGTAACAAAGTTCATATCTATGTTACATCACGAAATATTAGTCCCAAAGTTAGGTAATGTGTGATACTACTTTGATATTGTAATGTCGCTATTTCTCAACTGATGCATTTCTGAACGGAATTCTGAGAGCAACGGAGGAAGAGCCGCAGGTTTCGGATATAAATTCTAAGCAAATTCCGAACGGTGTCAACTCTATTTGCGTCGGCTTCTTAGCAACGAACCGAGGATGTAAGGATGTAACAGGCTTTTCGGCGTTTCCGAAAATCTTGTTTTCCTTTTGTGTAAGTTTTGGTTATCATCATCAGCCTTTTAATGATTCCACTGCTAGGACACAGGCCTCCTTTCTGTGAGAGAGGTTATGGGCCTTAAGCCACCACGTGGGCCCAGTACAGGTGTGGATGTCACATGTCTTCGATTTTTTGGTTTCCTCACGATTTTTTCTTTCACCTTTTTAGAGCAATGGCGATGAAACAATTTACCTAAAGTAAAGCGCCTGCCTGGGTTCGAACTAGGCCAAGAGCTACGACACGTAAGTCAGGGCCGTTATCACTAGGCCACCGATGCTTCTAGCTTTGGTTAAGGTCTTCAAACCGGATGAATGCCGTAATAACCGAAACAATTATAAAGCCATTATGTATCGCGTGGATCCACGTTTCGGGCAATCAAAGGGCTAATTTGCAAACCTCAAAAAAATCAAGAACAAATAGGCCATTGTTGCGAAAGTTTTAACAACTTAAATGTAGGAATTTATACAATGTACATTTAATTTTATACATAAATTGACTTGGTTTTCCCTCGTTACCGCTCTCGTGGAAACCTACAGGATCCATCAAATTTCCTGGGATACAAAATCATCTACGACACTCGGCGATAGTATAGCTTTCATTGGAACGAATTAGTCGTTCCTCAACCCTTCCGGGGATAAATTTTTAACAACCAATCAATCTGCCTAGCCTTTTCCCAACTATATTGCTCAGCTGAATCCGGTAAGAGTCGGCTTCCAGTCTTACCGGATTCAGCTGAGCACTAGTGTTTTACGTAGAGCGACTGCCTTTCTGACCTCCACAACCCAGTAACTGGGTAACACGGTACCCCTTGGTAAGACTGGTGTCAGATCTCAAGCTTCTGACTACCCGTAACGACTGTCAAAGATCTTCAAATGACAGCCGGGACCAACGGGTTAACGTGCTTTCCGAGGCATGGAGGAAACTCGATATAGTGAAAATGGTCACCCATCCATAAACCGACCTCGTCAAGCGTTGCCTAACCTTGAAGATCGACCCGTGCGGCTGTTATCATTTAGCCACGAGCTCTTCCAAATTTTTAACAACCATCAAACAAACATACAAATAACTCACCTCTTTCTAATTTAAGTTTGGACAATGTTTCAGGATATTTTATGTCTACTTCTTTGATGAAACAGAAACGGAAGCATAATTTTCACACACGAATTTCAAAGTGATATTTAACCATGTTTACTCAATTACGTCGTCGTGTCAGGAGTTTTTTTGCTCACAATTGTTTAGCTTTGAACAACGTAACGTTTGAAAATTTTGTTTGATATTTTCCTGTCTATAATTAAATTATGGTGGCCGTCGTGCTGATGGGAAAATTCTTTATTTTTGAGGGTTCAAAAACGTTCGGTTTTGAAAAGAAAAATTAATTTAAAAACAACCCAATCACATTGTAAATCCTCAAGTATATAGGCGAATTTTATACAGTCAAATTGAAAAAGAAACGTGTGTTTGTTTATTGTACACTGCATGCCTGCCCTCTATTGTTAACTTTCTCTGTCACCATAGGGTTTGCTTTAAGAGAACTCAACATTGAATTAAGCTCGCCTTTGTACATGTACTTTATTATCACACTGTATATAATGATATTTTTGGTGTACAATAAAGAATTTTGAATCTATACTAATATTATAAAGCTGAAGAGTTTGTTTGTTTGTTTGAACGCGCTAATCTCAGGAACTACTGGTTTGAATTTAAAAAAATCTTTTTGTGTTGGATAGACCATTCATCGATGAAGGTTATAGGCCATATAACATCACGTTATACCAATAGGAGCGGAGCATAAATGAAAAATGTTGCAAAAACGGAAAAAAAAATGATTCCTTTTTGAGAGCATCCGTTGCGTGCACCGCGTAAGCGGTTAAATTTATGTATTTTATGTAGTACTAGCTGGCGCCTCGCGGTTTCACCCGCGATTTTTTTATCTTTCGTAAAAACAAATTTTTTTTTAAATAAAAAGTTTCCTATGTTACTTCTAATACCTCCAAGAATATATGTACAAAGTTTCATGATGATCGGTTCAGTAGTTTTTGCGTGAAAGCGTAACAAACAAACTTACATTCACATTTATAATATTAGTATGATAGATAGGGTCGGGTAGGTAGAGTAAATGGGTAGGTAGGTAGCCAGCTGACGGGAGCGAAGCCGCGTGGAACAGCTAGTTTATAGATAAAAATCAATGTCACATTCTACTTATCTTTCATAGCCTTGCAACAAAAACGATTCAAACACAAGAAGAGCCCATTATCAACACAAAACTATCCAGTGGTACATAACTGCGGAAACAGGCTGTTAATAGGTCTGTTCAACTGGCCAGTGGGATAAGCGGGCCTTAATTACGGCCAAGGGCGGCGGGGCCGAAGAAATGGATGGCCTCCGGTTCCGCAGACCTTAAGTTCGGTAATTTCAGTTAGCAGCAAATGGGGGGAACTTGAACGTGTCTAATGTAGGATTGGGGACACTCCATGTGACCGGAATATACTTCGAGTTGGATATGATTAAGTGATCTTACGATAGGAGCCGTAATTTTTTTTGTGGATTGATTTTGAACGATTGTGTCTGGTGCTTAAAAGGTAAATTGAAATCGTGTTGCTTCGTGCATACGATTGACTTTTCAGCGTTGCTTTGTATTACTGCTTTCACCTCTGATTAAACCTTCGCGAAGAACAGGCACGATGTTATGTATGTTAAAAGCAATAAACTCTGAGTCTGAGCAGCAGTGTTTCCTCATCTATGGGTGCATTATCTACGATTTTATTTTAATTTACGTGTCTTTAAATTTAAAACTCTACTTTGTGTAAGTGTAACTGTAAACTGCTACAGTCACCACTCTTATCAAGCCTACAAACAATAAATAAATAACAGAAACATAATTAAATTTCTATCTTGAAATATACCATACCATTTATTACAGTACAAACTACGATAAACCTGACCAACAGTGAAAAATGAACTGGTAAAACGAGAGCGATTTTAACACCCCCGATAATATCACAATGTCCGGAACACGTACAGTTTAATATTTTAACTTACGTGACTCCTGATTTACTGAAACTGATTCTTTTAAGCCTGCTGGTTACTGGTTAGTGAGCCACTATTTGTTGCGTAGGGCTTTGCTTGTTTACTGTGGTTTTGGCAACGTTCGGCATTTTTAGGGAAGGTTTAATTGTGTGTTTAACTGTATTGTTTTGATAATACGTCTATAAAATTTCCACGGCCGGGCTTGGGTGCAGGCCTAATCTATCAGTAGGAGTAGACCATAATCAAACATTGAATGTTAATGTCTTAGAAGTTTTGTCTTTATGTTATGTCATTTTTCTCATGAAGTTTTCCTCCACCGCTTTGAGAGTAGTGATGATGAATTACACAAAGTACAATTCCTGCTTTTTTTTGATTGTGAAATCATCCAATGACTTCTGCCCCTCTGGGTGAAGCGGGAGAGTCAGACTTTTACTGACTAAAACGCACCCGTGTTCCTTCAGTTACTTGATCCAGGGAAACGGTAACTCTTTTCAAATTTATCCGCGACCCAGATAGGCATCGGCCCTAGAGGACTTCGTCAGTTTTTGCTGACACCTCTTTGAGGCGCGCGTGGAACACTACGCGCCGTCGACTCGGGCCTGGTCCTTATCGGACGGCAAGCTACTCAATACTCGCCGTCCGCAAGCCTGCATGTACGGTGGCCGAGTATCGGCGGCCGGCCTGCCTGCCGTTACCACTTGGTCAACACTGCCCTGACGCAACTCTATTTTGATATTGTCTCGTGTTGTTGATACCGATCATACTTGGGGCGTGCTTTCCAACAATTTTTGGGGTCGGCTTCAATCAAACCGGATTCGGCTGAATACCAGTATTGTACATAGAACAAAGGCTTCTGATACCACCGTAGGTAGTGAAAAACAAAGCAAGTCACCAAGTTTAGTATCGACGGGGCTGCCTATGTTGCGCTGCGCGAAGTATTGGCACTTGCGAGACACTAGATACTATGGCGAAGCCATTTGGTAACGTTGCACGACGCTTTGCCACATTCTTTATTCAAATTCTTGCAACGTCATCTCTTGCCTCGTCATATACCCAGTCTTAATACAACATCTTACTAAACGCATATTTTTATCTAAGAGCGTTCTTACAAAATGTTGTCTCCCAAAAAAAATATATTTGAAAAGTTCCCCGTCTAAAGCCGTGACTTAATTATTTTACAACAATGGTCGCTTGTTTTAAATAACTCTTTGTGTTTACAGAGTAATTGCTGTTCATTTTATGTCATAATTTTAAGTTGCCATAATTTACAAAGTTCTGGCAGCATACCTCGCCTAGGTACTCTCTGAGGAGTTTATCTTAGTTGCGTCGTAAATGTTTGGGACCTACACCACAGTTTTTAAAAGAGAACCATGCATTTTTTATATAATGTTCCAGCAGACGTGACATGATTTTTGAGACTTTTGAGGTTATGGAAAGAGCTACTTATTGGGTTATAGCGGTTTTAGAAACTACATCATCCTTGTGTCTATTTTAAAAAGTGGACTGTAATTGAAAGGTTCTGGCAATAGTGCGTTGAAAATAAGCGGGAAAATATTCACGGATCAATTCGGGTGATCTATAGTATGGGAATGAGGGAAGTATTGCGCCTTACCGCCGTGATTGCTAGACCACGTGTGGCGGCGAGCTGATGTTCTTCAACTCCAAAATGGCGAAGACGACTTTCTGATCATTCAGGATCCACACACTTTACACAATTGTTTTTATATTCATGAAGCGGGTTAATAGACACGGTTTACAAGGTTCTCTGCAATCTAACTAAAATCTAACATGCAATCTAATTAGATGCATCAGTCTCCAGCCATGTGGCTAGGAAAGCTGGCGGTTGAGACACGAAGCCCGGTCACTTTGAAGTTTCGGTTCGTTCTGGCGACTCGTCGTCAAGGCGTACATAAAGGGAAAAGGAATGAGGAAGGAACGACATAATTAGGATATGGATCGCCCGCGAAATCTCAAATGCGTTTATTTTTCATTGATTTATGACTTTTACAAGAGATGGCGCTACGATATTGTTTACATTTCTTTTTCATTTTTCTTTTTCGCGGGTCTGCTGGTAGAAAATTCTTAAGAAGTAAGTAGTGCCTTTGTACTCTATTGTCTTGATGTGTAATCTCTGTGCATTATACTGTGTGTACATTATTAAATAAATAAATAAGAACTTAGAAGAACGTTTATTGGTGCATGTTTTTTATTACTGAACTTATTAAACAGGTATTGGTACAATGACCTGTTTAGAAGTTTTGCAACCTGTGAAAGTATCTACATAAGTATATAGAATTTTACCCCGAGTTCTGCCTCAATTTCACAAGGAAATAATCTCTTGTATCTACTAAAACGGATAGGTATTTCTATGATGAGAATGTAATGCACTATGTATTGGCATTCATGAGGCTGAATACACGTAACCTCCTTATAGGCGCGGGCCATGCATTATGTATGGGATTGGTACTTTCGCTCCCCTTGCTGAATGACTGATTGGTAAATACCATTAAATTATATTACCATGTCTAAGCAGAGTTAGTAATTATGTCCTGTAGCTGTAACTGTACGAACGGCGATTAAGATTAGCTTGTTTAGGATAAAATATTTAAAATAATCGAAAGATATTCTGAAAAATATAGAAAAACATATTAGATTATTTTTGACAAGCTTACGTACAAAAATAATTTAAACCCACTCAAAATGAGTACCTACCTAGGTATATTCATTGATTTAGCCTCTACGCGGGTGTCGTGCGATCGATGGTCACCTGGGAACACCCTGGGGGCACCTGTTTGATCAAACAGACTGTCAGGTGTCCGACGCTGCAGGACGCGTACGAATCGCGATACCCGACGGTATCCTTTGAGGCGGCAACTCTCCTGGCACGCTTACCACCGCTGGACTTTCTGGCAGATATGGACGCGAGGGTTTATGACCGGATTCGCACAAGCCGCCAAAGTGACAATAGCGTACCAGGAATCGCTTCGATAAGGCTGAGGCTGCAGGTACGGTGAAACGCACCAGCCGCAATTTTCACTTCTCCTATAGGCTCACTACCTGAACCTGTATTAACCTGAATAGGATTGGGTGAGAGGCTACTGAAAATTGCCATCATTGCGACGGCGACCTGGATTCTGCACAGCTGCAGCACCGGGGGTCACGGGCGGTCAGTCTGTTCGCCCAGCATGTGTCTCCAGGTAAGACGGTGGCACAGTGGTCATGTGCTGCCGTGCACAGCGAGCCTCAGGGGAGATAGTAATAATTTTGCAGTCTCCCCAGGGATGTGGAGTCTAAACAGGCGTTACATAGAGGGGGTTCTGGGGTGGTATTTTAATAGGTCACGGGGATTTAATGGGGTTTTAAGGAATCCCCCCCAAAAAGGAAGATATTTTTAGTAGTAATATAACACATTATTCCGGTGATTGTTGAAGTAATCTAAGTAAAAATTGAAAATTTTTAAATTGTGGACAAACTAACTGCAGTTAGTTCTTGTGAAATATTTAATGTAGTTGCAGAGCTTAGTTGGCAGTTAGACTTCTAAACTCTAAAGCAACGGTTAGACTAGAAAGTCTAGCCGTTGTTACTCCAACATAATTGAAAACTCAGACAATACACACGATATATCAACCCACTTGTGACAGCCCTACCCAAGATATCTACAGAATTCAATGCAACAATCTAAGGCCGCCTACACCCGGTCATCACTGGCTGCGACAGTCAGGAAGCAATTTACAGACGCTCAAGCTGTTTATGATCCGCACATCAATCACTCTTGCACACACAGTCGGCTTGTGCTGAAGTCTGTCAACAGTTGCAACTCTAGCTGGAATCCTCGGGGGTTTTAAATTAATCATGTTGTATTTCCTGCAGTAAACTTAGATTGAATATTATTTATTGACTCTTAAAATTTTCAAGATAAATCTGTAAGTAAATTGGTTTATGACGGGAAAATTGAGATCTAAAGAGCCTAGCAGACATTACCAATCATTTTTCCAAAACGAAATTATTAACAAACGATTATTTTTTTCTTTAATATAAATAATAATAAATTGTCATACTGTTGAAAAAGGTATGTTTGCACAAAGTGAACGTATGAGGATTAATTATTACGCTAGCTTATGGTGGATTGACGATTTGAGACTTACTGTTAAAAGCCCAGGTTTCCTCTCAATGTTTTATTATTATTGAAAAAGATGTAAGATTAATATTTAATACAATCCTCTAAGGCCGCACGGCCATCTGTGACAGTCTGCATAAGACCCGCACACCAATCACTCTAGCAGACACAGACGTATGCAGCTGAAGGCTGTAAACTGTTCCATACCCTAGCTGGAAACCACAGGATAGTAGTTTGTATAATACATCTAGTCTTGCTGATTGAAATTGATGAAAGCATTTGGATGATGATGGAAAAAACTGTTGACACTAACCCTAAAATATCCCTTTTTAAAAAAAAAATAAATTAATTATAATATAAAAACCAAGGATATTATCACACTGCAGGGCGAAGAGCATTGATGACCACGTTTGTTTAAAGCAAATTAGCGATTTCAGGCTTATATTTGTCTACTATGAGAACTGGTTTCCTCATGGCTATGGTATTTTTAATTATTGAAAAAGATGTAAGATAAATATACATATATTATATGTCCTGGTGGCCCAGTGGCTAAGACCTCACCTCTCGTGCTTGAGGTCGCGGGTTCGTATCCGGGCAAATACCAATGTGACTTTTTAACACACTTTTATTAGTTTGGTATGTATGTACGAGTATCTATGAATCTATGTAACGGAATCTTTGAACGTCATTTTCACCCCCTTTAAAACGTAGGATTAGTTTGAAACTTTGCACACTTATCAAGGACCGATGACAATGCAATAATTTAAATAGTTTATCCCATTAGCGATTGAACTTAAATAGTTCAAAAAAAACTAAAAAACACGTTTTATTAGAAAACCAAACTAAAGAGTAGAAAATAATTTTCAAAAAATTTAAACTAAGAATAGTGCGATTAACAAAAAAAAAAGATATTGTAAAAATTATTGTAAAAACACTGTTCTTAATTTAAATTTATTGAAAACTAATTTCTACTCTTTAGTTTGGTTTTCTATTAAAGCGTGTTTTTTTATATTTTTCATTCAATTCATTTTGTCTTTCTAAATTTATCTTCGACATCGCTGACAACGGTGAAGGTAAACATGATGAGGAGACCTAGACATAAATTAAGGTTTTCATAAGATTGTACTCCATTGGTGTAATTGCTGCAAGGCGTTCCAGTGCGAGGATAAACTATTAAATCAAATTTAATACAATCATCTATACACACGGTCATCTTTGGCAGTCTGTTTATAACCCGCACATCAATTACTCTAGCAGACACAGTCATGTGCAGCTGAAGGTTGTCAGCTGTTTTAACCTTCGTAGTTGGAAAATGTTTCGTGAGGAGCAAATGTCACTACGCTGACAACAAATTTGTGGGCGACATGTAGGCTTGTGTTACGAAATATTGAAAAACTAACCATTCAAAATTGTCCCACAGAATATATGATATAAAGAAGAGTTTTTTTTTTATTGTAAATTAATATCATCAAATGTGTGTGTTTTTTAAAAGCCGATGATGATAATGATTATCATTAAGTGCGATACCCAGCTGTAATTTAGACCATTTTTCTGTATTTAACAGTTTTTAAAACTCCTCTTAGACGTTGCTTACTGATTGGATCTTAATTTTCATCGGACTCAGTAAGACGGTTAATTACCTTCGATTTTAGAATGCATTTAAACCTAATGATGTTATATATATAGTGAGGTAAATAGGCAATGCAAACACAAGCTGACCAGCTTGAGTGAACTCAGTCCGTCCTGCGTCTGCTTTCGACACGAACGTACGTTTGAACAGTATGTTTATCTCTTTCTGACAACGAGGTCCTATTTATATCCCTGTAATCTTTTAACCTACTCATTGATAGAAGTTAAGTTCCAAGTTCCATGGGTCCTGTGTAGGTAGCTAAAGGAAAATATCGCCATGTTTTTTTGCTTTTATAAAGAGTATGACATCTAGCCCTGGTAGTCTTGTTCCTGCCAGCTAAACTCACGCTGCTAAAGCCAAGGAAAGATGAAACTGATATTCCGCTAGCATGTGGAGCTCGTGGCGACGACAAAACTGTTATATAGATATATTTTAGTTTTAAGCGCCAAGCTCTGTGTAATATTTTACAGAATCGACTTTTGAATAATCATAACTTTGAATATTTTTTTATTGCATCGTTAACTAATAGCAAAATCTACCTCGGCGACCAAGGAACTGAGAATCGGGAATGTTATTAGGTTTTAATTTGAATGATAGCTTATTCAGGAGCATGTTATTGAACTAAAATTCGCCCAGCTTCGCCTTTGTGGCATATCTCACGGAGTTCACGGGTACCTTACGCATATTTTTGAGGTATAAAAAGTGTGTGACGCTTAAGGATAGTGTTCAGTGGTCAGTAATTCCCGAGATTACCTTTTCCAAAAAAAATATTACAATTAGTTTAATTTAATTTTGTTCAGAACGGTTGTACTGTCTTCATAGGCAAGTTTCGTAAAAAAACCAGTTCGTGTCGGACTTCATACATGGGGTTCCGTACCAAACCGCAAAATTAAGTTGGTTGTAATGGGAATAATGAGGGAATATCAAATAAAAATTTAATTTATCAGTATATGGTAATTGTTAGTAAAGTATACGTAATAATAAACATTATCACGAAATTTGAAGTTCATAGGACAATGGAAGTAAAAAAAATCTTCGGAACAAAATTTTGTAAAAGAAAGCTGACTTTAGTGGCTTCTCATTCATTTGTTATTCAATATTTTTTTAAACAAAATATTAAAGTGTCTATCTACCCAACGAGCTCTTAACAACGATACCCCATTTGATGTAGTAGGTCAAAATATTTTAATCGCGCCCTTCCTTTAGCTGAATGGGAGCCCCCTTAAAAACAATTAAAAATATTTTTTGACAATTTTTATGGCTTTGGGTCAATAAGATGCTTACACTATGAAAATTTTAAGACTGTAGCTCCAACCGTTTGACTGTGACGACGGACAGACACGTGAGTGACAGCAATAGGGCTCCGTTTAGACCCTTCGGGTACGGAACTCTAGAAATTGAGGTTTTGCTTTATGATAACCCAATTAGGGGTTAAGCTCGCCTCTGTACAAAAGCTGTCTATTGTATTTGTATCTTTATTTATGTTTTTGTGTACAATAAAGTATAAGCTATATAAACATTTACCTTTCTATTAATAATATTAATGTAGAACACTATAACAAAACAAATATCTCACTTGTGTCTTTAAATAAAACAGCTTTAGTTAGGCATCAGTCGCCCGTATTTATAAACCTTCAACGACGCAGGTAATCGATTTTATTAGAACAACACCATGGCATAGTGTGCTTAGCCTTGAAATCATTGGTAGACACGTCATTGGCTTATGCCTTATTATATCATTAATGATTCAGCTTTGAAATGCAGCATTATATAAATCGTGTTCTTGTTATGCTTTGTTTTTTGAACAACGGTTTAGAAAATCTCATAATCATGGAACTACAGCTAGTCCACTGCTGGACATAGACCTCTTAATAAAAGCTTATGTCAGTGTAAAAGCCTGAGGTACGGCATATCCTCGTATTTACCGATAAAACCTATGATTTACCAAGTCATACTGGTAAAGGTTAGAAATGATCTAAATTAATTGATCTTTGATGATATGATAAATCCTAAGATTTACCGTGTGATGCCTGGTTAAAGCCGGCAACTAGCAATCATCATAGGTCATTTCGGGCTTTTACCAGTATGACTTGGTAAATCCTAGATTATACCGATAAATACTAGGATTTACTGTAGTTCAGGTTTTTGCGGTAACATTGATAATTATTATAGATAGGTTCGCATATGATCACCACCTCACCCGATGGTACCTATACCTAAGCGACGATGTGGTCGACGATGGAGCACGCTTGCCTAAAAATAACCTATTCATTCGACTTTAAGACCTCAGGTTGTAGTTATCAACTATGTCTGCTGAGTATTATAACGCCGTATAATATGTATGATGAATCCTTTCATGATTTGTTTACTTAAAATAAGACACAAGTACCAATGTTTGGTACGGTCTATTGGTGGAGTCTAGTGCGTATACTAGTATATGGTGCATGAAGAGCGACAGTGATCGTTCGGACATGACCGTGACACACTATACTGGCCTAGGAACTGCTCAGTGTTGCCTTTCAAGTCCAGGGTAGTACTTATACCATAGTGATAGTATTTGACTCTGTAACGAATTAAAACTTGTAGATTTTACAGGAGATATTTCTCTAGTTTACCCGTATACCAAATTCTGCGCCCATGACTATAATTCTGACACGTGTATGTCACTAAGTAGGTCAAATCATGATCCTTTATGTCTGGGTCTGACATGTATTTTAATCTCACTCATAGATAATACAGGCTCATAGATAATTATGAACCTCAAAAATCAAGTGAAAATACCATCAAAAAGATATTCATATCTTTCTCTTTTTTCTCATCTTAAAAGTTGCATGACAAAATGATCTAGATTCAGTGTATCTACCTACCAATAGCGCCTATATAAAATAATGTACGAAGCAGAAGTTTCTCGTTCATAAAGACGGCAAGGCGCCAGTGGGCCATACAATATGTTAAGCGCTGTTCTCACTAAATGATATCGTGTCCCGCGATCCAGTTCTCTTAGTTATGAAGCATAACTTGTGTGCTCATTTTTCATTATAATTTGTGAAGCACTTTTGTGTGGCAGTGTACCATGTTACCAGAAAGTAATGCAATAAAAATACGGTTTGAAATACTATTTTTAACTACTTAAAAAAAAGGAATACCTAGTAATCAATTGGACACGTATTTAATATTACTCTGTGCGTGCCAATTTCATAAGCGGATGTATGTTTGTATGTATGTATGTCCACGCATTCCGCCGAAACTACTTATTGAATCGTGATCATTCTTTTTGATTGGATCAAATATCTTTCAACTTAGGAACAGTGCAAGTTTCATCAAAATCGTTTCAGCAGTTTTCTAGATATGGAACATACAACCGAACTCCTTAGCGACAATCAGGACGAATGTGTAAAGTAAGTTATTATGGGTATTTTATCAATCCTTTAAGAGTAATTAAAGGATTGATAAAATACCCATACAAAATACCCAAGGATTTAGTGATGGGGTACAAAAACTAAAAAGAGAGGAAAAATAATTCACAAAATATAAACAGACTTCTAAAGCAAAACACAAAAAGGTTGCTAACAAAACTTTCGTTTCGGAAGTCGGTGTTGAAAAACGATAAAAACAAGAGGCAGCAAGACATGGACTTCCGAAACAAAAGTTATTTTATCATTTTTTAGTGTTTTGCTTTCGAAGTCGGTTTATTTTTGTGAAAATGTTTTGTTTAGGTTCCAGGTGTTTTGTGAAAAGTCATTGCATTTTCATTGAATCGAGTGTACAGTAGAATACACGTACAGTTTATGGGAAAAAGTAGTACCTCTACTTATAATAACATCATAGCACTATTTTTTTCCCACGGCTCCTGAGGCCTTTCCCCAGGAACTATAATTTTTTGCGAATAAAAAGTAGCCCTCGCTTCAACCAGTAAAGGAATTCGTAATAGGGATATCTACTAATAGAGATTACCTTCTATATGCCTAAAAACAATAAAAACTACTTATAATGCAAGTTTTGATAAATTACCTAGATTTTCCATCTTCTGAGTACGAAGCTGGTATGTGTTTCAGAACTGTAATTTTAGAATTAATATAAAATTTCTAATTTATGAATCCGAAATTACTCTTTTACTCGGCATCACTCGTGTACGACAGCGTACGAGCATGAGCAAGCCCTTTTATGACTAAATTAGAAATAAATTACGGAATTCTTTACCCATAAACTTCACGCTCTATAAATTCATGAGGACATTATATTCTTCTTAATTTTGTCGGCGCGTTATTCATAGTTTAGTGACTTATAGCGTCCTGAATTTGTTTTATTATCTCGAGATTTTTGGCGTATTAAAAAGCTGAAAGAAGACAATGTAGCTTGTAAAATTATATCAGCCTGATTCTGTACCATTGCAGTGCAAATTCTCTTTTCATATTCATTAAGAAATTGATAAATTGAATTTGAAAAAAAAGAATGGTGATACAAATCCGCTTGACTCTAAAACTGCCCGAGGAGTAACCGTGGTCATCCATCTTTCTCTGTTCCCTGGAAGATTTTATAAACTACAATATACCTATATAAAATTTTAAACCCAAAACCAATCTTTACAGTGTAGTACTTGTAAATTCAACAGCTGCGGTGTCACAGTCTATGAGAAAACGTGTCGTTTCTCGCAGGTGACACGCTGAACACGCTCAGAGCCTTAGCTCCTAACTAAACTGTTTTGTTATGTGTGCCTAATGTAGAATGAAAGGAAATCCTTGTTGTATTGCACGTGTTTCTAGAAATGTGGGCCTTTGTTTGAAATTAATGGAGACTGTTTAGGATACTATTATGGTGTGATAGCTAGGCATGGAATAGGAAGCAGGGTTGTTGCTGATCACATTTTTTTTCACATCCGTTAATGCCCATATTTTTTCATTGATTTCAGCGGATGCTGATGCTGAAAAATAGGGACAAAGCTTGTTATTTTTCGTGTTCACTGGTTAAAAACATTTTTGAAACTGATCAGGATTGCTATTCAAGTGATTTTTAAGTGAAGAATTGGTAGGTACTCCTTTACGGGAATAATCTTTTTTATATAAGTTACAGTTTGCGGATTCTTGGGTCACTAATTTAAAATATGTAAGTACGTCCATATTTCACTTTTCAAAGGGGGCGCCATTATTAATCAAACACAACAGTTTACGAAAATAACTGCACTTTTATCTGCAAGAATGTATTTTAACGTAATTAAATATACGCATAGGTATTTTTTTGTATTTTACAGAATAAATTTATAAGCATTTGACATGATAATTTTTACAACCATTCTAATAATAACTGTTTTAAAATCTATTGACATAATACTTAACATATGTTATTGAATGTTTTTAAGTGAAATGTGCTGTTTGAAATTCATAATTTTCATTTTTAGATGTAATAAATTAATTAATGTACTTACTACATTATTCAAACACAATGTGAACTGTAAAATGAAAAAAAAAAAGTAATAATGAGACAAATTGGAGTTTGTTTACAATTGCAATAGGGTCGGTCGATCTCACGAATGGTCAAAACTCGCAACCGAAAATTAACATGTGCCATAAGCCCCGGTAGGTACCTGTACAGTCATGTCTCGACTCGAACTTCAGCAAATCAGCATAAATAATCAGCATCTATCAATGCTGATGCTGAAATGATGCTGAAGTTCCGCGGATACTGATGTTTGCAACAACCCTGATAGGAAGAGTGTGTTCTTATTTATTAGCAACTAGCTTTTTTCCGTGTCTTCGCTCCTATGGCCCATACCATAGTACTTTTTAAAGAAAAACTACTAACTGTTCGCAGAATTCTTTTAAAACTTTATAGAAAAAGGATGCTGATGTCTGTTCGATTTGTTAATTAATTATGTCGTATGGATTGAGGAGCCACTTCAGATTTTTAAAGGCAACTCATCCCCTTATTTAGTAGGAATTAATGTAATAATAGTAGCCTTAATTTTGTAGCCCAAATTCTTATATTTTGTAAAATTTATCCTAAGTTATATCAATGTGAAAGTAGCTCCTCAATCTAAACATCTGAATTGAGGAGCCACCTGGAACACGACCACACAACTATGACCACAGGTCGATAACAGCTTGCGTACTCTTTGGTCAAATTCATGCGGTACTGATGGAATTTACATGTAGAATAGGAAAGGGCTCAAAATAAAAATAAAATATAAATATCTGTGAAGTTTGGTGTCTCGCATGAAAACAGGCACTGCATCAACGCTAAAAAGTAACCCAGTTACAGAAGCTCAATGAGATAACATTGACCTCTAAGTTCAATCACACAAACACATACCTACTTAAAATGCCTGTCCATTCCTAAACATACTCACATATACAACCCTATCTCTCCACATTAGCCTCCATCAAACCGTAAAATTAAAAAAATACACACAACAGCAGTACCAGGCAATCATAAAAATTAAGTTTACGATGTACCCGCAGCGTCAATATAACGGTCCATAAAGACGGTCGAACGCCCGACCAGCGTTTAATTACCCGTCCCAATGATGTGCCTGACAAATTGCTGACTAGCCTGAGTGCGCCATATTGTTGTTATGTGGTCCGCTGCTTCCTCCGTCTCTATTAACTGCTGGATCGATTTATGTTGCTTTGTTTTCGATCGATTTATGTTCACAAATGACCCGCCAACAACCATGTAGTCACTACATGGTTGTTGGCGGGTCATTTGTTTTTACATATTTTTGGATCAATTTATTGCGCTTTTATTGGACTCGTGTGGTGCTGCTTTGGGTGTTTGTTGTGGTTTCATCAAGCTGTAGGGTGATATTCTTTTTGACTTGGGCTCGTCTTCAAATAGAAGAAATAAAAGCATCTTCACGTGATGAGATTATTATTATTAACAGCTTGATTTCTTTAAACTTTTAATTACTCATCCCCATGATGTGCCTGAAAAATTGCTGCAAGCCTGAGTGTGTATTTCCACCGTCTCTATTAACTGTTGGATTGATTTATGTTGCTTTGTTGTGCCTATATGATGGTTGGTGGGGTCATTGTTTACATATTATTGGATTAATTTATTGGATTTCGGATTGGCAGGCTTGGGTAGGTATTATTAAAGTTAGAAGTTAACTTAAGAGCCTTCCACCGCTTTAGTGCAATAAAACTTCCTAAAGCATACTCCATAATAACGGCTAGGTTAAAAAAAGGAATAATTGATACATGCACATTATTTTTAAAAGATAGTTTTTTCGTGTAATTAATAACTTTGCTTTAAAAAAATAATTAACAGCACGATATTTTTTCCGCTACTTTTGGATACTCCTCCAAAACGACATGGATGGCATGGTTTAAAAATATTTTTGCAGAGAAAAATGTATGGCTAGAATTTCTTCATAACTGAAATAGCATATGTAAATCAAAGAATATTTTACAAACAAAACTGTCCAAAAGGAGATTCAATGTTGATATTCTGGCTCCGAGCGGGCGCACACCCGGTACTGCGTTAACATTGGGGAATATATACGCCTTAATCGTGGCTTCATCAGCTACTAGCTTCTGCCAGCGGCTTCGCCCGCATGAAAGTCGAAAATTAGTCCCAGGAAAAATACGCCCGCCATAAAGAGTATGCTATGTTCTGATCCAAGACATGGTCTAGCCGTGTGCCAAGTTTCCCTTTCAGCCGTTAAGGTTGCCCTAGTCGATCATTCTTCCATACAAACGTAGTATGGCGATTACTCCACTGTTTGACGTTGTACGTTTAATATAAAAAATGATATCAATTTGCCTTATCATTATCTAGGCCTGTATGGAAATAAAAAAGTAAAACAAAAATATATTTAATAGTTATGAGCATCGAAAGTTCCATATTTCAACACTAATTTTAACGCATTTTTGGGCGGAAATAAATACCATAAGAAGAAGGAAAATTGCAAAACAGTCACCATACAGGTATAGATTAATAGTTCAACATTTCAATAATTTTATTTTGAACAGATACATTTAGTTGTTTTTTCATGATATCCATACTCCCAAAGATCTGTTTATAACATTTAGCGCGCTCGTTTTCGTCCTAAATCATCATCCATTTCGCTACAAATTTGCAAAAGTGTGTATTCGTATGCGAATTAGCTTCTTACTGCTCATCACAGCTACTATCTCTTTCGCACGTGTTGTCGGATAAGATACCATGTATTTTAACCCCGCGCGCAAAATAGTTCGCGCCGTTGACTAGAACAACCTTAAGACATGAAATGGTGTTTACAGGCAGACAGAGTTAATTTCTCATCTGTAATATTAGTAGGGATGGATTAGTGCAATTTCCCTTTTGCCTTGGGTTTATTTTCTAGTATCAACGTCTATTTGTTTGGCTCTCATTATTTACAATATTTATTTAATGCTTTTCAGAATATGTTTCAAAAAAAATATACACAAAATCTGAGCCAAGTATTATTGGCTAGTAATTGCTGGTTTAGCCAATCGTCCGTGAACCTCATAATTATGCCGGCCATAACATTAGCGGTGGACCGCCTGCGCCCTTAGTTTGTTCGTCAATTACAGGGTTTGATTTTCTCTTCACTTCCAGATAACTTTGATTATAAATGATTAAACTAACAGTTATAATCTATCTTATACCTTTAAACGAGCAATTCCTGTATATATATAATCTGAATGTCGGAAACGGCTTCAACGATTTTCATGAAATTTAGTATGCAGGGGGTTTCGGGGGCGATAAACCGATCTATACTCCATTTGCGATAATATTAAACATTTAAATCAGCCCATTTTACAGCCCGTTCAACCGATTTTGACTTCTATTGCGTTGGGGTTAAGACAAATGGTAGCTGTAGTAAACTGTTGGTTTTGGTAACATATTTATGCTTTTATTATTATTATTATCCTTATCTTTTCGGGATAGAACTCAAAATCGGTTGAACGAACTGTAAAAAGATTTGGAAACGTGTCTAAGGTTATTTCAAATGGAGTTTAGCTAGGTTTCATTTTTAGAAAAAGTAGTTTTCTCTATTTTCTACCGAGCAGAGCTCGGTCACCCAGGTACTTCTTTTAATACATAATTATATTCTAATATGACCCTAAAAACACCCGAAGATAGTTTGATATTTTGTTAAATACTTTTTAGCGTCTGCCCGCGTCTTGAAGTCAACTATACCATGAAACATACATACAACAACACTTCGATGGTGTGTGGTGTGCCTTCCACCATCACAAGTGTATCTTTCTATAAGTTAAATATTTTTGTATCGGATCAGTACTAAAGATATCATCATCACATCATCAGCCTATTAATATTCCCACTGCTGGGACACAGTCCTCCTCTCTGTTAGTGAGAATGGGCCGTAATCCACCACGCGGGCCCAGTGCGGGTTGGTGGATGTCACACGTCTTCGAAGTTTTGGTTCTAGGACATGCCGGTTTCCTCACGATGTTTTCCTTCACCGTTTTGAGAGCAACTGTGATGAAATAATTTACAAAAAGTAAAGCGCCTGCCTAGGCTCGAACCCACAACTTACAACTTGTAAGTCGCGGCCGATACTACTGGGCTACCACTGCTCTCGTCAGATAAACAGTTTGAGCTTAAAATGTAGTTCAAATATTTATGTAGGTGTTCAATGATATAGAGCTGGCACTACTAAAGTTAGGCCCGATTCCATCCACTCTAAGGCATTCACAACTTCACCACAAAGTCAGCTCAGGCGAAGGAAACTGACAGAGGGGTCTAATGGTCAGTGCTGAGTGCTGGCGTATCGAGTGCAATCGATTCTGCGAAATCATGAGCTCTCTCTGACACACGAGGGTTTACGATTTAACTCGAATGCATGCAGTGCATTTTATAGACTTTTGCCAGGCACGTTAATAGGAATATGAAAAGAAAAACATTATCAACGTTGAAGGCGATATATACGCCCCAATATAAACGCAGTACTGGCCGTGCGCCCGCTCGATGCCAAAATATCATTACTGAACCTCCTTTTGAACAGTTTTGTTTGCAAAATATTATTTAAACAACAAAGTCGTTTTGGAGGAGTATCCAAAATTTGCAAAAAATATAGTGTTGTTAACATTTTTTTTAAAGCAAAACTATTAGTTATACAAAAAATCTTTGTTTAAAAAATAATGTCAAAAACAAATATATATTTTTTTCAAACCTTTTAACCTAGCCGTTACTAAGGAGTATGCTTTAGATAGTGATTGTTTTACGGCACTAAAGCGGTGGAAGGCCCTTAATAGAACAGCTCCAAGCCACGTCTCATGATAAATAGAATGCATGTCATTAAAACTTTTTCTGAGATTTATACCTCAGAACCTTGGCGAAGTAAGTAGGTACTAGAGTTATAATGTCTAAAGCTTATCAGAACTCCTAGGAAATCAGTATGATACATACTGATATAATCCCAGGTACGTAAGTTGGCAAGAGTCGTTAGTCGCAGAAGTCGTTTTTTAGGTATAATTGGCAGTGAATCCGCGGGAAGATTTAGGACCGTTCCGAGCATGCGATTGGTTGGTCAGTTGACACGAGGATTGACTGACCAATCGTGTAGCGTCCACGTTCCGTTTGCTCTATATGGTGGTTGGTAAATTCGCAATGTATGCGCGAACTTATCCTCGCTACGCCAAAATCTTTCCAACTTACGTGCCGGGTACTAAACAGTATGCTGTATCAACACAGAAAATTTAGAGCTATACTGTGACTTTTAATTTCGTAGACTAAACTGACAGCTGCTAATGACCTTATTTTTTTTTAATGTTCAAAACGCGGAGCATAGTGTTATAGGTAAGGCTCAATCATAAGTGATTCATCGAATCAATGTGACATGACTCCTCAATTTAATTTTACTAGTTGGTGTAAATATATTTTATGAATAGGTATAAGTGTAATATATTTAAATATAACAGTATTCATAAAAATAGTACATAAAATTTTATTGTGTTAAATATTAAATCAACAATAAAACAAATGCGATCGATAAAATGAAGACTGATATAATTATGTGCAAACTTAATAAGGGCCGCTAGCTTCTTAACAAATGTAAGTTTTTGCCGATAAAATAGTAACATTTTCGATCTACTTCGATTTTCGATCAACTTTCGATCACTCAGGATAGTCAGGATACTAGAAACACGTCTACAACACTATTGTTTCACAAGGTTAAAGTGGTCATATAATAAAGCGAGCCCAGTTGATCCACCCTTTTGTGAAATCTGTTAGACAATGGCCGGATGACAAGCGGCTACCCACCACGGTTGTTCATCGAACAATGTGAACACTTTACAATGAATGGCAGTGCTCAGTTGATGGGATTAACGTTGTTGCTTATTGCTGCACTAGCAGTAAAACAAATAAAATCTACCTTATATTAAAAGATCAATCTAGTCGTACTATTCTGCGGCAGATTATTTTAACCAGACGCTTGTAAAGGGTACACGAAACAATCTTAAGGCGATTTATACGCGATATGTAAACGCAGTACTGGCCGTGCGCCCGCTCGGAGCCAAAATATCAATATTGAACCGTTTTTTGAAAAGTTTTGTTTGCAAAATATTATTTGATTTACACATGATATTTCAGTTATGAAGAAATTCCAGCCATCAATTTTTCTGTGTAAAAGTATTTTAAAACATCCAAGTCGTTTTGGAGGAGTATCCAAAAGCTGCGAAAATTATCGTGTTGCTAATTATTTTTTAAAAACAAATCTATTTGTAATACGAATAAAACACGTTTAATAAATAATGTAAATGAAACAATAATAAAATATATTTTTTTCAAACCTTTTAACCTAGCCGTTACTAAGGAGTAGGTATGCTTTAGAAAGTTACCGTTTTACGGCACTAAAGCGTATGCAGGCCCTTAACAGCATGCGGTTTGCTTCAAGGCATAATCGTTCTGGCCGTCACATGGTATGGATTTTGATGAGGTCTGACAAATCTGAAGATAAAGTACATGACCCGTTGGTGCCTACCAATTTACAGTAACGAGACTGTCATTACAATTTGTTTCCAAGCCAGCAGTACTTCACTGTCTTGCTTTTTGAGCCAGATAATAAAATACTAAAAGCTGGTTTCTGGAGAACTAAAGGATCCCGTACACAGGTACCATTAAAAGTTGCTTTGTGTTGCGCTCTGGACGCTTTGGGAGATGATACAATTGAGTACCAGTATGATAAATTGCTGCACACATAATAACGACAACGTTTCTTCATTACTACTCTATTAGCAGAAGATTATACAGTTAAACTGAGCATATAGTAAGTATTTGCTTATGACTGGAATAGAATGATAATTAGTTTATAGACAACCGTGCATAATGAATGGCTGGCTCAAATGTATTGATACTTATCAACTTACTCGTAACTAAAATATCATTTACTGACTGATATACCGCTGGGTTTACAAGTATGAAAATTTTGTATAAGAGTTTCTTTTACAGCAAAGTTGTGGACTAAAGATGGATTCTTTCCCTTGCAGGGGTATATAACATATGTGATGATATTGTGTATGGAAGTGCTTCATTTTTACCGATGGTTAATCACACCGAGGGCAAGGTTTACTAAAATAATGTAGCAAATTATTATTAATCTTGTTTCCTTCCCATGCTTGAAATATGTTAAGTTAACAACACCAGAGAGAATCATAAACTTTACCTTATTACCTCATATTTTCGCTCAAATCCCAGATCAGGGATGCAGAATTACAATAATAACTCGTAAGTAAAGATCTAGCAGAACTAGCGCAACACGAAACACAACTGCAATAAATTACAATATACAAATAACATTTTGAAATTTATGAACTTGGTGAATAAGCGAGAATTGAGAATATTTATTAGCTAGTAGCTTTTCTCAAGGCTTCGCTCTCATGGCTTACCCGTAAAAACCGTGCATTTTAATACGAATAACATCCTACACGATAAACAGTATGGTGTTACCAAAGAACATTGTACTACCGACGCTGGGGTCGCCTTATTAAAACACATCTTTGATGCGTGGGAAGAGGCACAAGATGCCGTATGTGTCTTTTGCGACCTGTCGAAAGCGTTTGATTGCGTTAATCATGAAACATTACTTTTGAAACTTGGGCATTACGGGCTAGGCCAATCAGCGTTAAGTTTAGTAAAATCTTATTTAAATGATAGACAGCAATTAGTTCAAATAAACGGTGTCAATTCGTCGGGGTTGGGTTGGGTCCTCATAATAACACTAATATCACTTGCAGGGTGGCTAAGTTCGGCAGCTTATGCTGTTAGAAAAATTCGTCAGTTTACTGATTTAGATACCGCGAGACTTGTCAATTTTAGTTACTTTCATAGCATAATGTCTTACTGTATCTTATTATGGGGCAGGGCTGCAGACATTGAGTCAATTTTTATTCTGCAAAATGGCTCGTCCATTAGAGCGATATACAATCTTCGCCGGCGCGATTCTCTAAGGACATTAATTAACATCTTGACGGTACCTTGTCAATATATTTATGAAAACATCATGTACGTTAGAAAGAATTTACATCTTTTTAGTAAAATCGGCAACAGACATAATTATGTTACTAGAAATAGGGATCAATTAATTCAGCATGGTTTTAGGCTGGCATCATCTTTTATGGGGTACTGTATAAAATACTACAGTAAAGTACCTCCCCGCATTCTAGAACAGAATGAGACGAAATTTAAAACTTGTATAAAACGCACACTATGCAGGCAAACATAATATAAGTTGGGAGATTACATCACTGATAAAAATGCTTGGCTCAATGCTGGTCCTACTCCGCAGCCACTAGGGCGCCAAAAAGTGATAAGCAGAAAACTTTTGAAGTATTGCTGGACCAGCTGAAGACTGTATGGATATATTTGTATTGTATAAACTCAATTTCTTTTAGTATTATATAACTGCACAGCACATGTTTGTGTACTATGATCCGACTGTATATCTACCATTCACTGTACCTATGTACGAGTATCTATGTATCGTTCGTTGACTTCTGTGTGCCTTCGCAGTTGAGTGTCATGCTCTCTCTAATGTCTCTCTGATGGTGGCGCATGTGTTGGATCATTCGGTTCCCTTCATGATGGTTGAGCTGATTGGTGCCGATCCATGTTCGCAAACCCATAAAGGACTGTAGAACTATGTTAAATGCCCTTATATACGTGTTTTTTTGAGAAATTCGATGAGATGCTATGATATGTCTTGAAAAGTTAGCATCTCATTTTTTCAAAATGCTGATATGCAAAAATTATATAGTAAAATCAACGGAACTATTGATAAAAGGCATCAAGGACTGAAGAACTATGTGAAATGCCCTTATATGTGTGTTTATTTGAGAAATTCGATGAGATGCTATGATATGTGTTGCGAAGTTAGCATCTCATTTTTTCAAAATGCGATTTTGTTATTAAAATCGACGGAACTATTGTTAAAACTTATCAAGAACTGTAGAACTATGTGGGATGCCATCATATGTAGTGTTAATTTGTGAGATGCTAACATTTGAGATGCTAACTTCACACACATGATGAGAAGTACCTATACGATACTTTGCACCCGAAATTGCATTATTTTACTAATATGACTTAGTGTTTTATTATAACAGTATCCTGTTCCACATAATCATTAACATCAAAAAATTATAAAAAAGAAACAACGACTAAAAATACACACAATATAATATATAATAATCAGAGCATATTTTAATAAAATAATAAGCTTAATTGAGTTACGAGGTGGGTGGACCGTCGCGAATGAATGGAATGATTGATTGAATAAACGAGTGGACTTTGGGAGCTCGGTCATTCATTTCCAGTGTTATATTACCCGTGCATAATCGTGAGGAAAATTAACGATGAATTTTATGAACGCTGTCAAATATTTTATATGTATTTTGTTTTCGCATCGTTATGCTTCATATTTTAAACGGGTGATCTTCAATTGGGCTTATTCTTGTTGAAAATTTTATGATCGATTTTATGATCCTACTTTGTGAGGAGGAAAGTGAAGCAGTTATCGTTAGCTTCGATATTTTGTTTTTCATTCTAAGTTTCTATTATCACGTTTTTGAAGTATATAAAGACACTCGTGCTAGGCTTTGTTCTAAATCTAACTACTACTATTAAGAATTTAAATATGAGAAAGTATCAAATTCTATTTCAATGCTAAACTTTGACAGGTTTACTTACACGTTAAATTGAAGTTTACCAAGTTCTCAACTACAAATTCGTTACTCAGAAACTGGTGTTACCTAAGTTTAAACAATGACAGCTACCTATAATAACACCCACACGCAGCATCGTCAACAAAACCGCTTTTAAAACTTCGTAATTTAACCAGAGCAAAGGTCAATAGATAGTCCAAACATGTCTATTAAACGCTGGCAAAAAAACAATCAGATCCGCTCTCAAACAAATCTAGCTGCAAAACGATCAAGTATGCCAGTATGGACCGTGGACGTTTTACACTAGAGCTGGGCTATCCATCATTATTACCACAGAGTACCGAGACGCTTTGGTGGCCCCTGCCAAAGTTGGCATTGTCAAAACTTACCATACAAACCAAGTCTGTCAATTAGTGTCACCTTTGAAACACAATATAGCACGGGGTCCCGATGCTAAGAGAGAAAATTTAGTTCAAATAAATATCACTAGATGGCATCTATTTGTTATTGAATTGTGTGTAAAATTTACATTTTCTAGAATTGATTCTAAAAATTGTATTTCCTTGTTTAATTAACTCTCCTAAGCACAAAATTATGACATATTGGGCTCTTAATTCACATTTAAAAGATTAAATGAATTGATAACTTAAAATAAATTCCAATAGATGCCGCGGTTTTAAATTTCTGAGGCATTCCACTCGATTGTTTAAATTTTGTAATGTAACACATTTTGGAGCACTGAAACTGTAAAAACCATGTAAAAATACTATAAAACAAATCGTCACTGTTTTTAAAGAAAAAAATACGAACCGAGTAAACCCTTTAACTTGCAGGTGGCTGCTAACTCCGTCAATCACCGTGGAACGGAACCGAACGCGTTGGATGACTTATAAAAATGATCAGTTTAATCAGACGAAAAACGCTACTTACATCGGCTCGGTTTCTTTGTATGGGATGAGGCATATGTATGGTAGTTTTATATTATCTGAGCTCATAATAATCAAAACTACCCGTGACAATGCTGACTATAGCTATGATCCTATAGCTATGGTACCCAACTTACCCGCGGCCTAACCCAAATGAAAGTGTTTTTTTTTTCAGGATATAACTATCTATTTTTACACATCATAAAAGCCTACAATATCCGGGATAGTGCCTATTTTGGCCTATCATTCTATAAGTATCTATAAGAAATTTTGTATTTGGATCTGGAATTCCAGCGAAAGAAAATTTTTTTTATTTTTTTTTTGTAATACGTAATCGTATTACAAAAAAAAAATAAAAAAAATTTTCTTTATTCCATATTAGTTTAGATAGCATCACTAGTTGTAGCCGACAAGGCGTTCCATGCTCTGTGATTCTTACTCTGTTTGACAAACTTAAACTAGACCACATCGGTATGTGCCCGTCCTAATTTGAGTATTTTCCCAGTGGCTCTCCTGTTTACGAAAGCCACAAATATTTGACGAACTACCGTCCGAAATGTTACGCCCTCATAATTACGAAATTAGTTGTTGTGTTGTTACAAAACTGGCTATTTATTTTTGAGGGTCAATGAGTTGTTTTCTGGCTATTTTTAGATTTTTAGTGAAATAAACATGAAGGTTGTTTTGTAGCAACAATTTTGAAGTTAGAGTGGATACCTATCTAGTGAGCATCTTCAGTTGAATTATACAATATTTATTTTCTTTCTTCTTTTTAGTGTATCGATGAAAAATACAGTTTTGAAATGTTATGTTTGGCCCAGTATTCAGCTACAGATATTAAATATTACGTAGAAAATATTTTGCTTATCAGCTTCAGCCTGGCCAGTTTCACTTATTTTTATAGAGGGATTTAAAAATCTAAAATCTGAGTTAACTTAATAGCCAGAATTTTCTTACATATTGACAATAATGCACAACAGAAAACTGAGCCAAACGTTCCATGTAAAAAATATGGACAGCAAAAAAATGCTGTATAGAGACATTTGCTACAACTACTACACAACGATAGCCTTATTTGTATTTATCTTTCCCACGGCAGACTTCTAGCAAAATATACAGACAGAAACATCTCTATCTAATCTCGGTGAGTCGAAGCCTGAGCCTCAATTTGCAAAAAGGTAGAAGTTTCCTCTCCATTTCGTCGCTTCATAAGACCGTGGGTGGAGACTGAGCTTATTTGTTCCGCGAAATATGTATGAAGAATAAAGGTTTGGCTAAACAAATGAACACTGTTTATCTACATTTTTAAGTTGCTACAAAATAGTAGTTTATGCAATGGTTATATGATAGGGCTTATTAAAACACGAGTGTGGGTTTAAAAAAAATAACACGCGAGGGTTTTAATACGTAATTATATGCACACTATTTTATCTTCACTCATACAGTTGAAATACAATTTCTACATTAAGTCAATGAGCCCATAAACGCCAATAAATTAAAAAGTAAGAGTGTGCTATAAAAATTAAACAGTTGTTTGAAAATCGAAGGCAAATGTTGTATTGTGTTTTTTTTTTAATTTTACCTATCCACGAATATAAAGTACGTGTTGTTTCATTTTTTGAATTCATAATTAGAACATTACGTTATGAGTGTAGATAAAATATATTAACTTTTCATAGAGTTCCATTTCCATTTATAACTTGCTAGTATTATTTTGAATTATTCTACAAAACTTATGACTGTACAGCTTTAAAACTTTAAAACTTCTTGTAATAAAAGTTACCTTTATTGACACGGATAAAATAATAATGAAAAATAAAAGATGGCCTTTATTGATGAAAAAAATCAGTAAAAGCCATTTATCATACAAGAGAAAGCAATAAAAAATACTTAATGGCGTTTTCTAAATACATACTTTGACGTGAAGTGGCCAGTATTTTAAAATGAATACCAATAAAAAGATCGCATACGTAACAACATATAGTCACAAAAAATCCATATAAGACTGGAACCATATAACTGAGGCTTTACGAACAGAGATATAAAAAGATAAATGCGAATGAAGATGCAGTGGAATGAAGAAAAATAACGTACCGTGGGTTACGGATGTGAGGGAGGGAAAAAAATTGTTTTCTCGTTTATATACACGGATGACAGCATAGCTTTTACATCTCTCATAAATTGAAGTACAGAAAACATTTTCATAATGACTGTACTCTCTTTTTTGATTGGAATTTCGTGCGAAATGATTTTAAAATGCATTGTTCCTTTATTCATTTTGTTCTTAATTTGAAAACAATTCGAAAGCTTACGATTAATCTGACTGGATATTCTTTTATGCCAGTAAAATGTTTCAGTGCCAGTCCGTAGAACGTAGCTGCAAAGAAATTTAAATTTAATAGCCGGAGATTAGTTTATTTTTTTAAATCACAACACAACATAAACAACAACATGAACATAGTTATTCAATCATTATGAATAGCAAACTATTTCTATAACGCTCTACTCAAAGACCATAACAGCTCACAATCCTGACATTAACTTATAGAACAAATGAACAGTCCAACGCTCAACCCTTCATCAAATTAATTTGACGTAAACTATCCAGCTAATTTACCCACAGAGGCTTGAAGCAATTTATTCTTCTAAACGGCCACACATAACGGCTACATCTTGGAATGTTCTATACCGACCGACCATCAGTCAATGTCGGCGGCGTGCTCTGCATAGTTGATACTGGCCATATCGCCCACCTGCGAATAGAGATGGGACAAATGAAAACATTTTTTTTATATTTGCAGACATCATCGATCAATGAAAAAAATTCGGTAGTATTTTTTTTTTAACTGATTCGCAAAACATATTAATAAAAGTAAAATCCGGAAAACTACTGACACATTTTTTTAAATTCATACATTTTGAACAATAAATTGGACGTTGAATTAAGTTCATACAAAAAAAAACCAGCCAAGTGAGAGACTGACTCGCGCACAGAGGGTACCGTATAAACAGCTACATTCACCAAAATAAATAGGTAGGCAAACACTTCTCTAACGAAGGGACAAAATTAACTTTATCGTTCGAAAACTGTTGTCCCCCTACATCAGTATCCAAAATTTTTACTTGTCCAAGTACATATTTTTATAAGTTGGTCGATTAATACTCGTAAACTTGTAAAGCCTACTTAGCTGTGATAGTTTTCCTTTTAATTTCGTGATATATACTACTGCCGTGATTTTTTTCACATATCCAAAAGCAACCACAACTTGACCCTAACTTGGGAACTCTCTCTGAGGAACTTGACTCTAACAAGAAATAGCCATTTAAAGCTTAATTTTATGCAAACGGATCCCTGAATTGGAAAAGGGTTTTACAGACACGTAATATTTTTGAATGGCCTATCCAACGATACTCCTCACCAAGGGATAGACGAGAAAAAAATATCGCTACTTTACGTGGACAGCAGGTAAAATTAAATAGATAAATTTCGTTTTATTTTACCACCTTGTCGGTGTGAATAATCCATGCCAAAATATAGCTTTCTAGTACTTAGAGTTCCTGAGCTAAGCTGCGCACGTACGGACGGACGGACAGACGGACATGGCAAAACTTTAAGGATTTTCGATAAATCGAGATAAAGAAATTACTTAGACGATAAATATTCAATATGTATCGTCTTACAAGTACTACTTAGACTAACAATATTCAATATTTATCGTCTTAAAAGTACTACTTAGACTATAAATATTCAATATTTATCGTCTAAGTAAATTTTTGGTAAAAACTTCGACTACATGATTATTTAAGGCTTGTGTTTAAACACCGCCCAAAAAAGTACCTATTTTACTACCAAAAAAATTCTAAACGGTTACCAAAATGGATAAATGGTCACCAAATAACGTTTCCTAAAATATTATGAAATAAATCCATTTTTTCGTATTATTGACTGCCAAAAAAATATATGGACGCCTTTAAAGTCGACGGAGCCCCGCTGCGCGGGGCTCCTATTTCCGTCCGCAGGGTCTAAAGTAACCTAACACGAACGAGATGACGGGAGCCGAGTTCGCTCGCTTTGCTCGCTCACTTCGGCTCCCGTCATCTCGTTCGAACCTAACCTGTCCGTGTCGGGGTGCCCTAAGCTCCTGAGCTCGCTTCGCTCGCTCTTGGACTAATTCGTTAAAAACACGAATACACCCGGTATATTAATCTTTGAGTTGGATAGAATTTGGTGACCGTTGATCCATTTTGGGAACCAATTATTTTATTTGGTGCCTAAGCTTAGAGTCTTAAAAATATTTTTGATGACCGTCTAAATTATACCCATTATTTAATAAACAAGTATCGATATTTTGAAATTTCGATATAATATTTTGACCAAGTCTACGTGCAACCCTTATAACGTGGCCTCAGAGAAGCTAGATTGACCGACATAGTTAGAAAAATGAGGACTTATGAGAGACGATATTTTTGAAAAGTCTTATGTAACGTTTTCATGATTTTTAAAAAACGAATTTTGTGGGATACATTCTGTTGCTAGCTTTTATATCTCTGGCTCGGTTTCTTGTTCTATACTTATTTTATATTGATATTTCTTTGAAAATCTAGTAAAAATCATCTTGTTCTATTTTTTCTAAGATTTGTTTGCTACTGAATCCATACTTCCAGAAATTATCTACCATTTACAATAAAAACGATAAAAACCCACGTATATAATATTAGTTAAGTTTTAATAGATCAGATCGGATAATCAGAAGCCAGGAAATATGACACCAGTCTTGCCAAGGTGTCAAATAAATAATAAATTAGCAGTGTTGCCAATAAATTATAAATTGTTCTTCTTCGTCGTATCGATGATTCCAAAATTCCTGAACTGAATATTTATTTATTTATTCATTTATTTATTCAAAATAATGTTATTAACGTCTTTACAGCTATAACGCCAATGCGATAACTACCACACAGATATATACACTTACAGAAATACAATTAAAATGCCATTAAATTACAATTAAAAACCAGAATTTTTTGACCAGAATTCATCCACGTTAACAGAGTTGTCATTTGCTTTTTTAACCCCCGACGGAAAAAGAGGGGTGTTATAAGTTTGACGTGTGAACCTTTGTGTTTGTGTATTTGTGTCTGTCTGTGGCATCATAGCTCCTAAACGGATAAACCTATTTTAATATCGTTTTTTTTTTGTTTGAATGGTGACTTTATCGAGAGTGTTATGCTATGATTGATGAAAATCGTTTGAATCGGTATGTTTTCCGTGTCATATAATTATGTGTTCAATAGGTTCTCGATTGAAGCCTTTCTACTACTAGATAAATTATGAAGCATGAAATAAAAATGTGTCGGGGTAATTTTAAATTTTACTTGTTATATTGATTGTTGTTGTTTTTGTGTTACTGTATTAAAATGTGACACTCGATCCTGCAATAGGATACCCTGTGTCTCAAGATCCAGTCTCTTTCGAAAAAAAAAAGGATTATGATATGGTTTGTTAGATACAAAAGGAACCGTTTTATTCATTAAACTAAACTAAAAGGTGTGTATCATATGGAGATTGTAAGTGTGTATGTTAATAGAAAATTGTCAGTTTAAGCCCAACAATTGATGTCGGACTGTTGTATATTTTTTTTTTTTTTAATTTGTTATAGGCTCGCGCTTGACCACTATCTCACCTGATGGTAAGCGATGATGTGGTCGACGGTGGAGCACGCTTGCCTAGAAGTAACCTATTCACTCTTGACTTAAAGACCCCTAGATTGTAGCTATCGGGAAACACAGACGTTGGCAGGGAATTCCACTCCTTAGCTGTACGTATAATAAAAGTATTCTCAAAACGTTTAGTGCGTATGGGTGGGATGTCCACCATGTCCATGTATATGTTCAAATCGCGCTGAAAACTTTGCTTGCGCGATGCAGGATTTGTGTGACGTCATGTCATTAGTTCTGAAGTGGCGGCGTTGGTAAAATAAAAAAGAAATAAAAATGCCGACTACGACATCAGTTATAACTGATTGTAACTATGGCATTAAATTCATCTAACTGTCACATTAGGCACTCAGCCAAAATGTTATCGCGACTTTTGATTACATTTTATTAGACTGTGCGGTTATCATTATCTTTTCAACACAATATTATATTACCATACTTATAAACGAGCTTTGGTTTGATAGTTTTTGGTTTGGTTTGCCTGAAATTATCATCAAACGTTGAAGATCATGAAATACATCCATTTCATGAAATAGTCGGCCACATCATGAAGTGATCAATTCTATGATTTGCCCACGACATATTTATAAATGAGCTTTATTATAAAAATAATTGGAAAATCGTTTTTTTAGTTACTTTCTGCTTATTCAATCAACCCTGAATCCATTAATCTAATTAAAATACATCGGTCAATGATTTCATATTTTGTACCCTGTTTATCAGTTAACCCAATAATAACTTGTTATCAAAAACCTTTTCAATCATCGCATTTATAATTCCAATCGTCTTCTTTCATCATCATCATTATCATTTCAGCCGAAAGACGTCCACTGCTGGACATAGGCCTCCCCCAGGCGTCGCCACATTGACCGATCCCGTGCGTCTCGCATCCAGCGCCTTCCTGCAACCTTAACCAGGTCATCGGTCCACCTAGTGGGAGGCCTTCCAACGTATCGTCTTCCGGTTCGAACATACGTCATACACACGTGTATTTCGTCTTCTTTACTAATAAACTTGTGTAAAGACAGTTAAAATGGCCAAACCAGTCGATTTATTTGGACTTTGCCAGCCCGTGGTGTATTTAGATTATCCATGTACCTATAACTCACACCTTTTATATTATTTGCCTAGTTATGTTCAATTCTAGAACAATTAGACTTAAAAAATACATGAATAATTCAGCTCTCTACTACCAGTACTTTTTACTCGCCTGTACCATTAAACGTAAACGCGCCCTCTATCCAGTCGATTGCGGTCACGTGGCAGCCATGTTGTGACGTATGTTCGTGCCATAGACAAGTGCGATTCATTCAAGTCAACCGCTACGAAACCGAATGTCTTTGCTCTGATGAATGAAGCTGGGTGAACGGGAGAGTGGGCGCTAGCTTTGTACAGTTGCATCCAAGTTTTACTGCAAGGGACAAGTTTAGATTGCGTGCGGGTTTTATAAAGTTGTCGACACTGGAAGTGTTTTAGCTTGCCTTTTGAACTGGGAGTAATAATAGAACAGCGGGATCGATATTTGAAATCTGTGTAAAAAACCGTCAAGCGTTCTGGGAATTAACGCTGGCGTTCTACAGCGTTTCATTCGAAAAAAACGGCCAAGTGCGTGTTGGACTTCACTCATTTTGGGTTCCGTACCAAATATATTATATATTAGTATTATTTAGTAAAATATACGTAATAATAAACATTATCACCAAATTTCAAATACATTGGTCTATGGGAATTTAAAAACTCTTCGAAACAAAATTTTGTGATAGACGACGAACGGACAGACGGACACTTGAGTGACAGCAATAGGGCTCCGTTTGGACCCTTCGGGGACGGAACTCTAAAAATTTGGACTTTCCTTAAGTTTTTCGTATGACATAACTTCTCAGAATTTCATTCATAGGCGACACTACCGGATGGTGTAATACAGCGTGTGTTTTTTGCAAATTCAACGGGTTCAAAGAAAAACCTTAACAAACTATTGCAATAATTGGATCCTTTCTAACTATAATTGAATAAATGAAATCATTTGCTAAAGGTACTAAAGGTAGGTTAGTAAGGTAGCTACTCAAAGAGAAGTTGTCAATAACGTCATCGAGTCGAGATTTTTGACAATAGGCGCTTTGAGTGGCGTTGAGTAGAGTTGAAGATTTTTTCGTGGAAATTACTTAAAAAATGGGGGTGAAATTCATTTAGTTTTGGAGAGCTGTTTAATTTTGCGTTCTCGTGCTTGATTTTGTTTTGCTTTCTGATTTGAAGTTAGATGGACAGATAGATATTTATTCTGAATTAAAAACAAGTAAAGTAAATATTTAGTGATGTTTTTTTTATAAATACAATTTTTTCTTTCATAAGAACCTTCTCCTAACAATAACAAACACAACAAAAAAAGATTTAGCGAAATCGGTCGAGCCATTCACGCGTGATGCCGTGACCAAGGGTAATAGGGATTCATTTTTATATATATAAAGATCTAGAAAAATAAATGCATTCTGAATACCAAAGAGTCTATGGTATGTCTGGCTATCATTTTAAACTGAAAATCCATTTCCTATTCAGTTAATTACTTGGTGTTAAAATTACCGCCTATAATGGAACGATGAGGGATTAATGTCTTAATTAATTCGATATAACTTTTATACTATGCTCCATATGCCTTCGGGAATTAGTTTACGTACAGGGAATATTATAGTGATGTGGGGGCTGTTATGCGCGGAGTAAATATTAAAGCAATGTTGGTTTTCGCTAACTAGGAATCAACGAATACTTAAATATGAATTATGCCGAGCGTAAAAATCTAATAGCTTTTACTGAGACATTCTTTTAGGTGTCGCTCACCGTTTCTGAAACTATTCACTGCAATTAAATATATCTATTATCACTTTCTAATCTATTCTATTTTAAGCAGCATACTGATGTTATACCAAGACAACAAAGGTTATAGTTCTGAAACTTATTGTATCATCCTCCTTGTCGTAAAGACATACGAAAAATCTATTTAATATATGTATATTGATCTTTAATCATTTACCAAGTGAATTTAAATTGTTACAGGGTAATATATTTAAGACTAAATTGACAGAGTGGCTACAAAAGTGTTGTTTCTATAACGTTAGGGAATTTATAGAACATAAAAACGGATGTTAAGAATGAAAGTGTTAATAGTGTATGAATTATTAATAGTGTATGAATTATTAATTTAATTTCTTTCATTTTCTTTTTTTTTTCATTCATTTAAGTACATCTTTTGGGTGAGTTGATGAAATTGATTTATGGACAGTTGTCATTTAATAAATTTATTGAGACGCATGAGTGTTGTTATGATTTCTTTTTAAATATTAATTTAATGTTTCACAAATTATATTATAAATTGCAGGCAGAATACAATTATTTTTAGGCTTTAAGATCTTCCGTTCTGAACAATGTATTTCTAGCAAATAAATATTTTGATTTGATTTGATTTGAATAGGCAGAGCGAGAAAGGGTGATTTATTTTAGAAGATCTTTCCTAATTTTGCTTGGTGCTTGTTCATTCAAGTTAAGGGCATCATTTCCCACAAAAAATATCACCTTCAGTAAGGTTCAACCAAATACATTGTTTATTTGCAGCCCCAAGTCCCATAAAGTTTGATATATTATACCGTTATCAGGATATTAAAGTTTATGCCTCTTAGAGATATTAATAGGCCCTGTGTGCGACTACAATGCTCTCTAAATACCAAGTAAAGGGCAGGTCCCATGTGGGACAGGGGCCTTGACATCGACACACATGGTGGGATTTTTCAGCAAAAAATAGAGGATTTTCTTCATGTTAATATCGTAGGTATAAATAGTACCTACTACAGGTACTCTTATTAAAACTTTAGGTACGTGTAGACGATGTAGGTTGGTGGAACAGTAAAATTCTGATGAGGGTAGGTACTCACGATTTAAATATATGATCCAGTACACAAAACACGTAATAATTAATAGTTTAGTAGGAGAATCACAATGGGTTTAGAGTAACAACAACAGGAATATTCACAACAGAATACAAAGACAGATACACGGGTAAAGTTTATGGTATACTAGTTTCTACCAGCAGCTTTGCCCGCATGAAAAAATATTATCCCGAGGGAACATATTACCGGGATAAAAATTATCCAATGTGCTATTCCTAAATATAATCTATCCCTGAGCCAAATTTCGTCCAGATCCGTTTTGCAGTTCTGGCGTGATTGAGTAACGAATAATCCAAACTTTGGCATTTATATCGCGGAAAAATAAATTAGCTAGAGCCGTAAAGTAGCCATAGCGAGAGTTGCAAACCGACTGTTGTTGCGATACTGCGGGTGGAAGATATATCCGAAGGCTCACAGTGCAGTGTCGCAGCAGCTGTTAAAGTCGTCATCGGTAGTGTTTACCAGACTTCAACCGACACAATATCGTAATAGTAGATTTTTACATCGAGCGCGAAGTGAGTTATTAATGCATGAGTGCTTTGTTGGTGCTCGAGCGCATGCGAGGGCACTAAATTAACACGAGTGAGAGTATCTTTTTGATCTAATATTTTATATTAAACTTAGTGGGAGACATTAAAACTCTGTGGTAAATTTATATCTAAATAAAAAATAAAAAAAAAACAGTGTAGTATTTTGGTTCTAAGCAAAAAATACATCCTTTGTGATCGATTTTGTAGTGATTAATGATAACATTACTACGTAGTTGAAAGAAAACGATGATACCGTGAATGTCTGTCGACGTTGTGAAGTTACTGTTAAGATATGATAAATAAATTAATATAAAAATAATGTATGTGTATCATGTATGTTGGTGCAATGAATAAATAGACTGGGTGGGTAGATAGAAAAATATCCATATATTTATATATATCCCTTCAAAACTTTCAGGGGACCCTTTCTCGAATATGAACAATATTTGAGATACGAGACGCACGGGATCGGTCAACGTGGCGACGCCTGGAGAAGGTCTATGTCCAGCAGTGGACGTCTTTCGGCTGAAATGATGACGATGATGAACAATTTTTACTCCAAAGTACCTTTTTTTCATATTTCGGATATTGTGCTGTGTATATTCATCAGTACTTACATCCCCTGCAGATTGGCAACGAATTAAAAGTTAGCCTATACTAGCGGAAGAGTCTATGAAAGTCTTACATAAATTAGCATCTATGGCTGAAGTTTCATAAGATATGTTTGGCGAGTTTTTGAGCAATCAATTTCGTTAATAACCTGTATCTATTTGACTACAGTTACTTAATAATTACTTGCTTATCACAATCATTGTATATGTGATACAGAGACCATCCGGCTCGAAGGACCAAAAAGATATAGAGTCTAGCCGCTGAGGTGCGATGTGTATCGGGAATTCTAATGTATAATGTGGAAGAAAACACCGACATATTCACCAAGCAGCTTTATTGAACTAAAGTAATTGCGTTAATGCGCATGTAATAATGAATAAAAGTGATGTGATCGCGGGCGTCAGCATAAAATCGTTGAGCGTGCTTGTACACCAGTTAAAAGACACCCATTTAAACAAATAAAATTATCGACCCAATCCTATATTTCTTTCAAGAATAATGTCTAAGGCAGGCGACCAGCTCTCCCGTCCGCGTAATGTTATAGATGTCGAGGGCATCCGTGCGGTATTAATGATCGCACGTTTTGTTCCTACGAGCGAATCGATAAGATCTTGTGGTATAATTCGCTTATTATTGGTGAAATTGTAAGACTCAGTAGTTTTTAGAAGCTTTATCATCAGCTTTATCATCTGTGGTGAAACCTGAATCAGGTGTTTAACAATAGAAAATCAATTGTTTCCTAATTACCACATACCACAGTGTGTAAGCGGGTCAAATCTTGCAACTGAATTTTAAAGCAGTTATCCTCCACCGATTAAGATGAATTTTTGCATACACCTTTAGTTTGCTGTTTGGATAAAAATGTATGAGTGGCGTCATTCTAAATCCAATACGGCGGACGGCCCAAGATGTTGGACTAGTTATTTTTTGTGCACTGCCATCAAAAAAGCTTGTTTAAAAAATATATTTTTAATGCTTGTTTTTTTTTGTTAAATAAGTAGCTGCCACGGTCTTTGTATTAGTACTTCCCCCAATCTAATATTATAAATAAGAAAGTTTGGATTTATGCATGGATGTATGTTTCTTACTCAATCACGCCAGAATGGCTGAACTGATCTGAATGAAATTTGGCACAGGGATAGATTATAGTCTGGAATAGCACATAGGCGCAGTTTATCCCGGTATAATGTTCCCTTGGGATAAAAAAAAACTGTTTCAAGGTCTAATGAGCTAAGCAAAATTGCTTAAACTGATTTAGACAAATTCCAGTAAGAGCCTTGAAATTGTAATTATAATCCTACAAAATTTCACCTATGGTTTCGGTAACGTACATATCTTATGTCTCATCAATCTCAAGTTATGAGCTACCTGTCTGCCAAATTTTGTCCTGATTGAGTGGTGCTTGATTATCAATTAAATTACCAACAATACTTATATTGCAGTAGCTTATGCTCACGGCTTCGCCCGCGTATAAAGTGTTTTATCATCCCAAGGGAATACAAACTATCCTATGTCCTTCCCAAGATTGCAAATTATCTCTATGCCAAATTTCATCTAAATCAGTTCAGTAGATTCAGAGATTAACCCCTAAAACCTCACAAACGCACAAACTTTATCTCTTTACAATATTGGTATAGACTAGCTTCTGCTCAGGGCTTCGCCCGGGTCGTAAGTATTGTTTTATTCCAAGGGCACAGTATACTGAGATGCAAACTATCCAGATTCTGGTCTATCCATATGCCAATTTTCAAATCCATTCAGCCGTTAGGGCATGAAAGCGTAACAAACAAACAAAACAACAAACTTAAATACGCATTTATAATATAAGTTAAGATTAGTGGGAACTTGTAGCAAATATGATACCTTGAAACTTAACATCGTCATCCGCGAGACAGTATGCTACAACAAACAGTCAAATTCACACAACTGACTTTCCCTTCCGAAAACACAACCATAACTATTATTTATTTATTTAACACACTTCATGTCCCAAATACCAGCACAATCTTGGCTCTTGTACTAGAAAGTCCTGTATAACAAGAGACAGACGCCCAATACAGGGAATATTATACAAAAGAAGAGGGATAGACAAACTAAAGATACCTCTACAATCTTTTATAATGCAATTTTAAAATTTTGTGTGTGTTACATCTGGAGAGCTTTAAAACTTATTACGTCGGCAGAAGCGAGCTTGTCGCACTAAATTTATATTTGATCGTCCGATACGAGCTGCCTGCGCTATGTTTTAATATAATTCCTATCTGGAGTTGAAGATAGGGATTTATAATGGAGGTTACTTTTGTAATGTTTTTAGGGATATCTATAGATTTTCGACTAACGGCAAGGCGTCAGCCAAGGTGTTGAATTCCCTGCCGGGTTCCATTCTTCCTGATAGCTATAATCTGGGGTCTTTCCAGAGTGATCAGAGGCCCTAGACAAGTGACATTCTGTCATCGAAAGCGTGGCGAAAAAAGGCAAAATTGTATTGACAAACGATATCGAAACATCACATGATCAATACATTTTGACTTTTCGAGTCGCGTCTAGTTGACTATAAGCAAGTGCGTTCTATCTTGTACCAACTCATCGTATACCAGTATTTAAATGATTTCTTAATAATTCTACATACGAGTAGATACCAAGTCTTTTGACTCAACAAAAGATATTTTTTCTTATTTTGATTTTTTGTCAAATACTGTACAAGAAAAAAGTTTTCTTAATTTAAATAGATTTTATAAGCACACTACTAAAATACTACAACTACCATTTTTTTTGGAGTTAATAATGAAACACGTTAAGCACCATTTTAAACTATTCTAATTTCTACTAAATGACTTCGGTTGTATGTTTGAAACGGACGATTAGACAGTAAGCTCGGTAGCCTCACAAAAAGTCGGGTGTTAGTGTTCCACTTAAGAGAGAAGTACGAGTCGTTAATGTCGTCCGCAGACCGATTACTGTTGTACTGGTAGATACACGATAGGATTGGAAAAAAGATATAGCACTGTAGTACAGTGACATTTAGGGTCGATTGCTTAATAGTCAACTTTTATCTGAGGAATAAAATGGCGGCTTGACATCTTTTCTATAGAAAATAATTATGTCAAGCAACGTTTACTTCTTACATTAAAAAAACTGACTATTGAAAAATCCGCTCTGCTGCGAAAAAGATGGAATGCTTTGACGTTAATCCTACATGTTATATTAATTGCCACCGTAGGCGCGGGCTTGCGGACGGCGAGTAATGGGTAGCTTGCCGTCCGATAAGGACCAGGCCCGAGTCGATAGCGCGTAGTGTTCCACGCACGTCTCAAAGAGATTTCAGCAATAACTGAAGGGGCCCGCTAGGGCCGATGCCTGTCTGGCTCGCGGATAAATTTGAAAAAGTCAGTAAAAGACTGACACGCCCTTCCCGCTTCACCTAGAGCGGGCGAAGTCATTCGATGATTTCCCACCCAAAAAAAAGAACAAAAAAAGTAATGCGCTATGCATGTTTTGTCCATGCTATACACCATAAAAATCCATTAATCATCATAGTTAATAAACCTATCAACAAAATTAACATCATGATTTCTCTATTCGTAGCGTAGTGCTACGCGGCTACGCTGCTACGCTCGTAGCATAGAGCGATGCGTAGCAAACTCGTAGCTGCATGACTGTAATCAAATTGACCGTTTGCGTTTCGACGCTACCGTGTAAATTTTAAAACCACTTTTTTATTCTGTACATTTACTCTCTAGTTTGTTTAGAATAAAAAGAGTATAAAAAAGCGATCTAAAATGTATGTTTTTATTTGAACCGTTTAGCCAATATTTATTTTCAGTGTTGTTGCGGCAAGAGTTGGAGTTTACGAGACAAATTGAATTAACATCTCGGTGACTGATAGTTTTTAGGGTTCCAATATAAATAATTACAACAAACGTGATTTTCACCGTTTTTTGCGACAATGGTACGGAACCCTTCGTGCGCGAGTCCTACTCGCGTCATATTTGCAAAGTCGCATGTCACAAATCATGCGTGTTTAATGGATTACTGAAAGAAGTGTACTGTTATTTATCATCAAATCAAACCAAAATTCTTATATTCAAATCAAGCTGAAAATCGGTACATGTTGAACGTCAAGAATTACCAAAGACAGTTTCCTAAAACCACCCAACCGTCATAACTTCCTAGTATTTTCAGTGTCACATGGTTAGGTTAATCTAAGTAAAAAATATTGCATGTCCTAAGAAACTGACCTTATTGTTAACTCATAATATAATGATTTTGTCGTCTTCTGGAGAGACATTACAGAGACTTAGTGTAAATGTTATGTATCTTTAATGAAAACAGAAAAAAAACAAAAACAGAAATCATTTATTTTGCAATGAATGTGGGTACAAAATAAGATGTAAGCATTATAAAAAGAGTTCCACCTTACAGCATGCAAAAGTAAAACATATTTATAACTACTCAATTATTCAACCAAATAAACAATGAGAAAAAAAATGTACAGATTAATATGATAATGATGATTTTTAGTAATGATATCATTAAAAAAAAACTGAAAGCAAACACGTTTTTTTTTAAATTTCACACGTAGTAAAGTGTATTGGCAAGTTAGACTTTCTAAACACTCCATAAATACTCGTATAGATTGTAACTTGCAAATTGCGATTGAAATGCAAAATTGTTCTTTGTAGCCAAGGGGAGAAGAAATAATTTGAATAATATGGAGTTGTTTAGTATACAGGAGTGTTTGCATTACAAATGTACGAGTATTTGCAGATACTTTTCCTTCATATTACCCTTAGCACTTGTAGGGTAAACATACATTCGTGGGGTAATATTGATTTCGCTATATCACTGTTTTTGTGTCTGTTTTTACCGACTTCAAAAAAGCGGAGGTATTCAATTCGACACGTATTTAAGTAATATTGTTGGAATTGTAAAAATTCACATATGTTACTCTGTATGGGCTTCTAAACACGTATGTCAAATTTCAAATGTGTATGTTTGTGTGTATTTATATTTGTCCACGCATTTCTCCTAAACTACTGGCATTTTTTTAATTTGATTTTGTTTTAACAAAGCGTATCGCTCTTCGCCATGCGACACATAGACTAAAGACTATACGTCCCAATTAGGACGTATTTGAGTCTTCACAATGCGCGCGCTCATAACATATCTGTTTACTAGAATATCATTGTTTATACCCATATAAATGACACACGTGACGGTTAATTGTGTTACTTACGAAGTAATCATAACTGAGCTGTTACAAAATGATATTCCATGCTACCCAAAAAATTATTTTCTCTCAAAGAACTCTGAAGGCGAATTTCAGTATAGTATTCTTAAAGAGCAATTTCGTAGTATTTTACGAGAAAACCAAAGGAAGCACATTTCACTATTAAAAATACTTTTTATATCAACAGACACTGGTGTCTGGAAAGTTTTTATGACTACAGAAGTATAGTATTACACTTCTGCCAACCGAGGAATCCAGGCCAAGAACTCGTATTTTAAATGAAAACATCACGCGTTCTTTAGAACACTTTGTTATTTTAATTCTTACTGTTATTAATTTAAAGTTTGTTAGTTTTAGTATACTGAAGTGTTATATGAAATACTTATACTACATGTTTTTGAATCTAATATTTTGGTTGCGAGTGTATATTTTTTGTAACGTTTTACACTCAGTGGTAAAATGTTACAAAAGTTGCAGGGTTTAATTTTATTTGTCGTCTTCAATTTCGGGCACATAGCGTGTGCGTGGGTAATAATAATGTACTAAAACATTGTTTTATTTATAGTGTGTGCATGAGCGTACGTGGAAAATTTAAAGTTATTCATAGCAATCGTAACATGCGTGCATGCAACACTTTCATGCTTGTGTTGTCGTCTATATGAATAAAACAGCGGTGCCTGTGACTTCAGTGTGACGTCATGAATACCTAGTACATACAAACAGGTTCACATCACATCACACTAATATAATAAAGACGAAAGTTTGTGAATGTGTGTGTATGTTTGTTACTTCTTCACGTTCAAACGGCTCGACGGATCTGGATGAAATTTAGCGCAGAGATACATTATAGTCTGGAATAGCTCATAGAAAACTTTTATCCCGAGAATATGTCCCCTTGGGATAATCTTCGACATGCACGCGGGTGAAGCTGCTGGCAGAAGCTAGTCTTACATAATTTACAATCGTCTGTACGTTATTTTTTAATTTTGGGCGGTTTTTTAATTAAGAATTAGAAATTGAGAGTTTTTAAACTCTACTTTAACCATAAAAGTTTTGAAAACCAAGCAAAATTTGAGCCGGTTTCTTAATTGTGAATTTAGAGTAAAGCACGTACGAACCCTACTTTAATGCCGACGTTTGTTAGGTTGCCGGCCAAAGTAGAGTCAGACAAATACTCAAATTAAATTCTAAATTCGGCTGTAAAGTCATTAATGTAGTATTTGACATATGATTTAAGTCTAATTCTCAATTCAAAATCTGACCATAAGTAGATGATAGTAGGTGAGAAAGTGTTTAAACGCGAATCTATCGTTAATAATTAAAAACAAAAAAGAAACTGTGTGTTACCAATTTAATATCATTAAAAATAGTTTGTTGTATTATTCTGTCTCCCAAATTAAGCCAGGCACACTTTCAGTCTGACTGTTCAGAAAATAAAATACACAGCTCAAGTCAAAAGAATAGCGGTGCTCAGTTAATTCAACTGGTTTGCGGAAAGCCTGCAGGCATCGTATTAAAAATACAGAACATCATGAAAAAGATATTATTTTATTCACGACGTTTCTAGGACGTTTTTAATTTATGAATTTAAGATTTCCCGGGAGTCTGTGTTTCGCTGCGGATATATTTGTTCAGTAGATGTTTTATAGTTTTCTGTTGGGCTAGGGTAGTTTAGTAGTGCGATCGATAGCCCTGTATGGAGCCCCGATCTGGGCGGCTGACCTGACGGCCGGTAGCATCGCTGTTCTGCGGAAGCCGCAGAGAGCGATGGCCGTCAGAGTCATCAGGGGGTATCGCACAACCTCGTACGAGGCGGCTTGCGTACTGTCCGGATCCCCGCCCTGAGACCTGGAAGCGAAGATAGTCGCGTCACTGTATCGTTGGCGCGAGGAAGCGCGGGCGCGGGGCGAAGGGCTGATGCAGCGACATATGGAGTTGCAACGGTCTCTGCTACGCCAGGTCTTTGTGGCGGAATGGTGGGACAGGCTTTTTCGCCCTACCGGCCTCATTACCATCAAGGCGGTCCGGCCAGTGCTCGAGCGCTGGCTAGGGAGGAGGCACGGCTTCTTGTCGTTTCTGGTGACGCAGGTGCTCTCGGGGCATGTTTGCTTCGTCTGTGCCGCATAAACAGGCAGCCGGACGCTCGTTGTCACCATTGCGTCTACTGCCGGAGGGACACGGCGTGGCATACGGTGGCATAGTGTGCCGCTTAGTAGGAGCCGCGCCGTGACCTCATCTCTGAAGTAGGCAGTGACCTGTGGCTGCCAGCCGTAGTCGAGTCTATGGTCGGCAGCGAGGAGTCCTGGGACGCGGCCTTCTGCGAAACAGTCGTCTCGCAGAAGGCTGCGAAGGAGGCTGCGAAGAGGGAGAGGGAGATTTCATCCACTCACCCGATCCGCAGCAGACGCGCTGGGCGTCGGTGGAGGGTGGACAACGCCCTCTTCCAGGCTCCCTAAATAGTTCAAGGGGCGACGGACTCGGGGACGTCCATCGCCCCCCCAAACATCAGGACCCGAGGTGGTGGCGCGTAGTGTTTCCTCGCGTGACCCTTTTTGACGTTGCTGGAGGAGTCAAATACCTCACTCCCCCCAACCCGAGGTTGAGGCCCGCAGATGCGGCTCGGCTCTAGCCGGAGGTTGCGGAAGTATCGTTGTTCCCGCGACCCCCGGCCTAGGTGTGAGATGGAACCGGGTGGTTTTTATTCAGTACGAGAGACCCTTTCGACCCCCAGGGCGGAGGACATCCAGTGAGGTTATTCCAAACCGAAAAATAAGAAAAACAGGTTAATATAATAAGTTAGAAGGTAAGGTGAGAAGATGTGTTTAATCTGTCCGAGAGTTACTGCTTTACTCGCGGATAGTTTTGGTTAGTACTGTTTTTTAAAGTTTTTGTTGTTCTAGAGTAGTATCAGGATATTTTTTCTAAATAATAACAGCGTCGATCTTGAACATTAATAAAAGCTTACCGAGGTCGGTCCGCTGATGGCTGACAAGACATCATATACCGGGACAGCTATGTAGTACGTCGATCGTCACTTTCATGTAGTCGGTGGCCAATCTTGGCAAAGGGTATCGTGTTATACCCGATTACTGTGTTGTGGACTAACTTGATTTAAATTGGCTTCACTTTTAGTTTTATTCTAAATTTAATTGATTAATGGGTATTTATCTGTTTTCATTTTATGTTTTTTTTTTTCAAATTAATTCTATGGGTGAGTAGCTCCCAAAATACAGGTCAGGCTCAGGTCTAGTTTCGGAGTTAGCATCATCATGTTACGTGTTATCTTTGTGTCAAATAAGCAATTTTTATTTATATTTAACTGAGCACCCGAAATTACAAACGACTCCGCGGCGCCCCGCGTTCGCCTCGTGAGCCGATAGCGAGTGTCGAATGTCAGAGTGACATTGACATTTCGCGTGCTCAATTATCTAGACCGACCGTTGTGTGGGTAAGTACCCACATGCGATGCGGTGTTGCAGCACCTATTAATAATGTGAGTCACCTTATTATGTTTGAGCAAGGTAAACACGAAACTGTAAAAGTATGGTCCTAGTTTTCATCTATATTTTAAATATAGATTGAATCAAAATATACACCTATTGTAAGAACACTGTGAACTTCTAAATACAAAGCATTTTCATCATTTAATAGAATCACTGAGTTTTACATTTTGGGATACACAAAGAGCTAAGAGCTCATGCAAGGAGGCTACATACTGCAAAGCTCATGTATTCTCTTATAAAATCGACCACAATAGGATCAGCTTAAGATTTTTAAGTTGCAAATGAGTAAATGTGAACTATGAGAGAGGATGATGTACCTTTCTTTTACTATGTGGGAAGTTGTGTTTGTATCTACAAGCAATTTGGTCTTCTTGCACGACCGTCCAATTCTCTAACTAGGCGTTGACTAGATTTACGGTATGAATGAATGAATTCTTATATTGCATTTCTATTTTTATAGAGCAGTGGTGGCCCAGTAGTAACCGACTTACGTTTCGTAGGTCTTGAGTTCGAACCCAGGCAGGCGCTTTACTTTGTGTAAATTATTTCATCAGCACTGCTCTTAAAACGGTGAAGGAAAACATCGTGACGAAACCGGCATGTCCTAGAACCAAAAATTCGAAAACGTGTCACATTCACCAACCCCCACTGGGCCCGCGTGGTGGATTAAGGCCCATTACCTCTCTCACAGAGAGGATACCTGTATCCCAGCCGTGGGAACATTATAAGGCTGATGATAATGATAATGATTTCTATTTTAACACCCGTATTTTTATTTAAATTTAAGAACGTGTCCTACTTTAATTTCTCAGGCTTTTTACGTTATAGTAGAGTTTGACAAACACTCAACTTTAAATTCTTAATTTAGACACTTTGTGGGCACCATCCCCTTCTTCTTCTTTTCGTGTGAGGATGTGGCTACCTCTGGTGTCAGAGTTAATTAAGCCGCCCCTTTTAGACTTACATTACTATATAAGTCCAGGTTTCCTCACGATGTATTCCTTCACCGTTGCCTGTGATTTCCAAGATAAACTTAGAAAGTACATATGCATTTGACAACGTCACGGATTTGAACCCACGACCTCAAGCACGAGAGGTGAGGTATTAGCCACTGGGCCACTATGACATTGGTCACCATGATGTTAAATCGATAATATTGTGGTAATCTTCACTTTTAGAAGTATGTGGTGCAGGCAGTGTCATTAGTAACTGACCACCCCTCACTTATTGAAATACCTTAGAAAAGGAGGGTGATCAGTTTTCCATGCTGTCCCTACCTAATCGTAACGACAAAGAAATTAAAAGTGTGATTTTAGAATTCCAGGGTGGCTTTTGTAAATTCTCGGAATAATTATGTGCGTCCTTTGAATGGATTGTAATTTTATTCCTCCCATGTTGTATTTTAATGGTGGTCGAACCTTTGAGTCCCATTAGAAGGGATTCGAGAGTCCCAAATTCTGACCCATGGTAATTATTCTAAGTCGTTATTATTAGAATTAATTAACATAATATATCGTTTGAAATCGATCCCTTCTTTGTTAGAACAGATATTTAGAAGCAGCACATGAATTATTTCTTTTTCAGGATAAGCCAAAAGCGCTTAAAAAAAAGAATACTTTGTCAATTTTTTTAGAAACCGCGGGTACTTAATTTATCTTTATTTTTAAATAAAGTTAGTTTTTAATAAAATTTGACGACTTTTTTTTTTGGTTGATGGCTTCAAGAGTCCTCTGGATACGAAAACTACGGAACCGGTCGATGGCGGCGCTTGGGAGTGCCCTATGTCTAAAAGCGGACGCCTTTTGGGAGAAATGATGATGTATTTTCAGCTTAAAAGACTCGTTACTTTCAAAATGTATTGTTTCTTTAAAAAAAGAATAATCGAAACCAACCAACGGGTACCCAGGTCGTGTATAGCCGGGTATTCAAGCGTTTTCAAAACCGGGTATTTTTCGACGCTAAACCCGAGTACCCGGGCATTACCATTTTGCAAATAAAATACCGCATATTTATCGTGTTAATTTAAATTATGGTGAGTAATTATTGTGTATATTAATAAATAAGTTAAGTAAATCATTGTAAAATGTCCGAAAAATTCTGTTATGTCCAAAAGCAACGTACATAAAGTAAATAGCAAGCATATTCGCGAGCTGGCTGACCAAAACTAGATGTATCCTGCGACTAGCCAGCATGATTTTCTTCTTTTTTACGTCTTTTAGTTTGCTTCTTAAGCAGTCTGGTTTCTGATTTTTTGAGTTAACTTTTTTTATTTATAACTTTTTTTAACATATTTTTTTTTCGAATTAGGTATTTAAACATATAAGTGTTGTATATTTTTGGAATCTCCTCTTAAAACCCTTTTTTTTAATACCGAGATTCATCGTGTGGGGTCTGGGAATAAAAAAAGAAATGGACCCCCACAATATGGCGCCCAAAAGCCGCCATTTATCAATTTTTATTTATGATTGGTTTGCTCTTGACTCTAGTCTTGGTCAGAGGTGACAGAGACAGAGTCGACGATGGAGTGAGCTTACCCAGAAGAAGCCTGTTCACTCTAACTTTGAAGTGATTCGGGTTGAATGCGTTCGGAAACACAGACGGTCACTGGGTTCCACTCATTTGCTGTGCGCATAATGTTTGTTTGTTGTATGTATGTTTGTTTTTCAATTTAAATGTAGCCAGTAACACTCACAAGGTTATGACGAATCGATTGGCGAAAGAATCATCATAATCTGCCAAAAGTTTGGTCTTTGGAACGCCACATAGGAACAAATATACATACGTACATACATAAACTGATAAACACATTACCCTCCCTCGGCAGTCGGGTAAAATAGTGATACCCCGGGTTTTCCCTATTCCTGCTCCTGTCTCATGTTACTCGGAGTCGGCGCAACACGTTTTCTTCTTCCATACCAATCCTTACACAGTCCATCTATCTTTTCTTTGGCCTTATCCTCTCCATCTCGATTCAAGCATATAACTGTTTTAGTAACATGCGATTCATCCCTCTTCATCACATGGCCATGCCAACCAATCTATCTTACAAACAAAAACTAAAAACATAATTATATCAACTCCATCCAACCCAACCAGTAAACCAGTAAAACTTAATACTGAATTTTAAACGCAAAAAGTCCTGAAACAATACGAACTGATGTTATATAAATTAACGATTACAAACAAACTTAGGAATCGCTTCTATTTCTCTCAACTAGAAACAAGTTAAATTACTTGTAAACTGTAGACTCTTGCCTCATTCGTGAGCATTCAAGCTCACATATGCACCTCTTAAGGTGGAGGAGACGATGCTTGAAAATACATGTGAAAATGAAAATGCAATAAAAATTTAGGTGTTTGTACCTTAAATAAGAACATGTCTTTGAAGCGTTATTTGTTTGTATTAAAAACATTTTGTTTTGTATTTGACTTTATTAAACGTTTACTGAGCTAGTTCCCAAAAGTTTGAAAACAATGGTTGTTTATATGATCTAGAATTCAGTTAATGCTTTGTGGATAAATTATTTTAAACTATGTCAAAATAGAATTTTGTACAGATTGCGGTACTCTTTGCTGTAAATACTAACTAAATAAGTCTAAAAAATTTCGTTATAGAACGCATCTATATTGGAATTTTAACGAAAAATCCGTACTTAAAGCGTACAAAAAGCCCGATTTTCCATTTAAATGATTATTTGTTTCGTAAAATATTTTAATAGCCCGTAAGTGATACAATTATATTATTACACTTCATCACTCTGGCAGAGAATCTGCCCCCTGGGAATGAACTGCAGTGGCCAATCTAGAAATCCCTAAACCGATTGCGGACCCATGTTGGCCGCTGTAAAAACAACCTGGTCAAATGGAGTATCATAGACCCATCCAAAACACAGTGCCAGTGTGGGGCCCCTTCGAAAGATTTGATCCACCTCCTTATCTGCCTTTCATTCCCGACCACCTGCACCTTAAGGGATTTGAACGTAGCAAAGGACAGAGCTGTCCGAGTGGCTACATACTGGTCGGACAAAATCTGAATGGTTCAGACTATAGTTTGAGTTAATCGCCACGAAAGAAGAAGAATTGTTACCTCATGTGTCAAAGTCAAAGTCAAATGTTTTTATTTCGACTAGGCCATAATTAGCGGCACTTTGGAACGTTAACAATTAAAATTAAAATTAACAAGTAATAAAATTTGATTCTACCGTGCATTCGGAAAATTAGATTGTTATGGAGAAGAATGCACAAGAAACTGCATACTTACTCTTTTAAAAAAAATAAGCTTTTACAATATTAAAGTACATATATTAATAAATTCATATACGTGAGGACGATGCACCTAGCACTACTATACTACATATAAGTATTACAAGCACTAACAGGTAAATTCCTTCACTTGAAAAATAGGAAAACTCAGGGATGGCACTGATGGTTATTGAAAACGTTTAATAGTCTGACGAGTCTCCGTAAAGGTCGGCTTGTGTGTTTAAAGTGTTAATAAATAAATTGAAGCAATTGAGTTACTAAGATGCACTCATATTTCTACAGTATGTATATTTTTCCGGTGCGACATTTTTGCTTTTTTCGGGCAAAATCTAGATTCTAGACTGTCTTCTGAGAAACTTCAGATAAACAAACTCAATAATAGTTGGTATGTCTCGGAGATGAAAAAAATAATCTTAGCTCAGCTGTCGTCTATCGAGGTAGTCATTTAACTTCAACCTCGCTATGTAACTAATTACATAAAATAAATAACAACACTCACTGTGTTTGCGTTGCGTCGGATTTGCTATCAAAACCCGAGTGCCGCGCCCCTAATGCTGAGTCAACACAATAAGCAGACATATCTCGGTATTACTATTATCTTTTGTGTTTATTTAACAAAGTTACTGTTTAGCTTAAAACAGGTCTCGTGTTCAGTTTTCATCAGAAAGTTTGTATTAAATGAAGGCGGAGTAGCGGTATTTACTTGTGGTAATAATTACCTATGTTCTAGTATCTATGAAAAAAATTGCCAAAATTCGAAGCTTCTTGTATTTACTAAACCGGGCAAGTGCGTGTCGGACTTGGCGCATTTAGGGTTCCGTACCAAATGTAGTATCCCTTGTAACGTTACGTTTAGCTCAGATGAGCTAAGCGTAAGTCACGTTATTAAAATAAAAATAAAAAAAGTAAGAAAAGGTAAAATAAGAAAAAGGTTGACATGATGCGGTGGGACGGCTGATGGAGTGCGATGTGGACGCTGGAAGAGCGCTATCGCGAGTTGTGGGCGCTCCTCTTCAGCGTGCGCAACCTGCGTGTACTGCTGCCGGGCGCGCTGTAGCTGCGGCTCTTGCACCACGTCGGGTAGGTAGGTAGTAAGGCAGGTAACCAGGAGAGATGAGGGCGCTCGCGCAAAACGACGCGCCGTTAAGGACCTGTCTGCAGCAGCTCATGCCAATTCCAAATGCCAGTCTGGCACGTCCCATTGTTAAAACAGTAAAAGTTCACTTCAGAGTATAAATTGTTATTTAATAGAAGTCTTCAGGGATGTATGACACTCATTCGCGTACTGAATTCATTACATTTTTATGTGCTTAGTGGATAAAAATAAACTTTGTAATTTAAGGCTTAAATATGTTTCCAATTTCGCAGTCAAAACCAAACTGAAATCCGACGCCCGTTTTTCTTTCGTTCTGTGTCATCTGTTCCGAATTTCAAATTCAAAATATCAATTATATGACCAGAACGAATAAAAACGGTTTACAGAGGTGGCAGTCTACGCTGCCCTTATTATAATGTACAACTAGCTTAAGGAAGGTCTAGTCCATGGTATATTATGTCTATGGCTTAAGAAAAATAAATTGGAGAGACAGATGTCAATTAAGATAAACATGTCAGAGTATAAAAAATTACAAGATTTTAGAAATTAGCGATATAAATAAGTTATGGAATATTAAAACAATCAGAGATAACTAAAAGTATGCTTTTCAGGTGTTAACAGTAACAACGAATACATAAAAATGAGACATGAGTTGATACAAAATCAAAAGATATAAAGGTATGTTTTGTAAAGTATTTATTAAAATGTAAATAGACTTAAAAACGTGTAGGTCTGCACAGCAGAACACCACACCCTTCTGTGCTACAAATTTGACCGTAAAATCACGTTGGTTGTAATTGGAAAAATGAGGGAATTTCAAAGAAAATCTGATTTATCAATATTAGTATTTGTTAGTAAAATATACGTTATGATAATCAATATCACCAACTTTCAAGTTAGTACTTTACAACAATAAAAAAAAAAAACTGAGTTTGGTGGCTTCTCATCCCTTTGTTTTCTATTGTTTTTTAAAGCAAAAAAGTCAGTATTTATCTGCACGAGCTCTACCCTATTCGATGGGAAAGGTAATTTTTTTTCGTACTCCCCTTTAGCTGTATGAGAGGCCGCCTTAAAAACACATAAAAATATTTTTTTGTGAATTTATATGGCTTTGGGTCAACAAGATGCTTAAACTGTGACAATTTGAAGACTGTAGCTCCAACTGTTTGGCTGTAAAACGTGTGTGACAGAAGATGAACAGACGGACACGTGAGTGACAGCAACAGGGCTCCGATTGGACCCTTCGTGTAAGGAACTCTAAAAGTCTAAATAGTAACATGAACTCAATATTATATTGACAAACCTAAAGTTTGCACTATTTTGTTTTCAAGATGTTTGTCAAATGTACTTTAAGGTTGCGCCGGTCGACGGCACGAACTATTTTGAACGCGGGATTAAAATACATGCTATCTCACCGACAACACGTGCAAAAGAGATTGCTGCTGTGATGAGAAGTTAGAAGCTAGTTGGTAGTGAGGAGAGTGGGAGTCTAGATATCATGAAAAAACTATATATTATTATATATATATTTTCAAAATAAAAATATTTGCATTGTTGAACTACTAATCTATCCCTTTATATAAATATTTAGTGGTTGTTTTGCAATTTTCCTTCTTCTTATGTTATTTATTTCCGCCCAAAGATGCGTTAAAATTAGTGTTGAAATATGGAACTTTCGACGCTCATAAATTTTCATTTTTTTTTTACCTTTTTGTTTCTTTACAGGGCTAGATAATGATGTGACAAATTGGTTTAATTTTTTTTATTTCGAACGTACATCGTCAAACAGTGGAGTAATCGCCAGACTACGTTTGTATAAAAGAATGATCGACTAGTGTAACCTTAAGTTTAAGGCTTCCGTAGCGTAGATTCGCATCTTTTCATGATGATCTCTCTTTCTTTTGATCAAGTTACGTACAGATTGCCTTCAGTCTCATGAAAACGAGTGTTATTTTTTACTAATACTATTACAACTTAAACTCAACAATGATAGATATAGTGCCCGGCACTTAAGTTGGCAAGGTTTTGGCGTAATGGGGGATATTCGCGCATATTCCGCGAACTGACCAACTATCATTTAGAGCGAAAGGAACGTGGACGCAACAAGATTGGTCCGTCGATCTTTGTGTCAACTGACCAACCAATCGCATGCTTGGAACGGTCCTAAACGTTCTCCGCGCCCCGCTTCACTACCAAAGATACCTAAAAAACGACTTCTGCGCATCCAACGACTCTTGCCAACTTACGTGCCGGGTATTATAATCCTAAACTGTTCAGAAGCTTTAGACAAGTGATCAATGAAACCGTCCCTACAGCGATTGGTATAATGTCATAAAAGTATGGGACTCCCTAACACAATCGAAATGACACGTGATGAATCTCTTACATTTTACCATTTCGACTATCGCCGTCGCTGACTGAAGGATTTTCTAAGGTATCTAAGGTAACTATTAAATGCATTAAGTAATATTATTTGTAACTGTAGATACTTATAATAAGTTAAACGTAAGCATGCAGACGTCTGTAGATACATGCACCTTCAGTACCAAGGCACACTTCAGATCCACTAAACCTTACGTTATCATACATTTTTAGTACACACACATTAGTATGCTTATTCATCCGGGTCCTTGAGTCTTTATTACTAAACTAAAGTCACATATTACAAACGTGACGAGACTCATGATGGAACTTTATGATGATTCTGACTACTTGAGCCTTAATTGATGCAAACACAACGCAAATTCGCGACGGACGAAAGGGCGCCGACAAAAAACTATTAATTTTTCGTTATAGGATATTCATGGTTTTCGGGTTTGCTAATAACTAATATATCAAAACTAAATCCAAGATGGCGAAGAGAAAAAATTACAAACTTTTCATAATTGGTCTCGTTTTCATGGTTTTTGGGGTTGCTAATAACGAAAATGAGGTCTAGATCAAAATCCAAGATAACATCGACGAAAATTTGACAACTTTTCGTCATGGATATCATTTTAATTAACCACACATTATTATGCGTACTCTGCTGAGTCCTTGAGTCTATATTACTAAACTAAATTCTTTTTTAATTACACAATTACTAAACTAAACTTTTCATAATTGGTCTCGTTTTCATGATTTTGGGGTAGCTAATAACGAAAATGAGGTCTAAACCAAAATCCAAGATAGCACCGACGAAAATTTTACAAGTTTTCGTCATGGATATCATTTTAACTACCCACACATTAGTATGCGTACTCTGCCGAGTCCTTGAGTCTATATTACTAAACTAAATTCAGTTATAATAAACGTGACGAGACTCACTGTGGAACTTTTTGACAATTTTGACTACTTGAATGTGAAATGAACATTGATTCAAGGCCTTTATATGTTGTAGAACAACTCGTTGTTTTATTTTAATTGGGATGAAGTTGGAAATGTGAGAAGTTTAGATGTCAGTTCTAGTGGTGTGAAAATAATTATTATTATAGAATATTTATTAAAGCAATGGAACTATTGTAAATATAATTTAAAAAAAAGTTTATTTTGTAAAACGTATTCAAAGCTTTTAATTATTATTCAATGAAAAAATAATAAAAGCACGAATAATTCATTCAAACCTGTGACAATTTCGTTCGACGACCTGTCTATTTTTAACCAACCATGGCGAAACCAAATTCCAAACTTGAGCGTTTAGCATAGTTCCATTAACGTATACAAAACTAACCCGAAAAAATAAAGTAACCGTCTTTACCTTTCAGGTTATCCACGGGTATAAAACCCGCTTACTATACCACAAACCGATCAACTGTTGCGCCTCAAAAGCCGCTGAAAAAAGCATTCCTTTCTCCCTTTGAAGTGTTTCCCTGTTTTATAAAAAAAGCAACCATTCCGAAAAAATAGCAATAAATCATTTCCTTTGCACCGATCAAAGTAATAAATTTCTGACTCAGTGGTACGTCACTAATGTGACAGTACAATAATAGTGCAAGTCTTCATTCGCAGTCATCTTTAGATATTTTAATCCCGGTGATATAAAATTGGTTCGGTTTTAAATAATTTTATCCCCTTGGGGAAAAAAAATAAAAATAAATATAATCGAAGTGTCTGTCTGTTATGTCAAAATAATAGTTTTTTACTGAATACTTATAATGGTATAAGCGGTACAAATAGACGAAAAAAAAACAGTTTCGAAAATTACGCGGGCAACAACTAGTTGTTAAGAAGAGATTGGTAAACAAATAAAATTGCACCGGTAAAATGAAAGTATAACTATTGATATATATTTTGATAGTAAGTTAAATGTTGCAGCCACGCAGTAGTTGCAAATTATCTGTACAGCAAAGTAAACCAAACAACGTCAAGGTGTCGTGGGTGAAAATTTTAATAAAATTATGCGGAACATTTTTATATCAACTTTTCAAACTGTTTCCTTTTAACTTTAAACGATCGTTGTCACAATGTAATTAGTTGTCTGAAAGATTTCATTGATTAATGTGCCTTTGTACTTTTACCTCGTATTAATTTGAAATAATGTTACCTTGTAGGTATTTTAAATGTCAATGGATTACTTTCTTCCATCATTTCTTCTCTAATCGGTAAAAATGGTTTTACAAAGGAACTCATACAATGGCTCTAGCAAAACACTCATATAGCTTCACACAATGTACTAGGAACTCGTGGCTAAATTATAACAGCCGCACGGTTCGATCTTCAAGGTTAAGCAACACCTGCCGAGGTCAGTCCGTGGATGGCCATCACCATCACCATCATGACCATCTTACATAGCACGTTGAACTGTTACATCGGCTGTCATTTTAAGATCTTTAACAGTATGGGTAGTCAAAAGCCTGAAATCTGACAACTGATGGCCACGGGATATCCTGCTACCCAGTTACTGGGTTGTGGAGTCAGCTTTGAATTCGATTATACTGAAACCCGACCCCAACATAGTTGCGAAAAAGCTATGCAGATCGATTGTGCTTCATACAATATATCAACATCACAAATCCTACTTCCTCATAATAAAACACGACAGTTCTCACACAAATGTACATAAATCCATAATCCAAACAAACATAAAACAAATCTAAAAATATCCCACGACCGATTTACTACAAAATCGTAAAACAAAAAGGCGTATTCCGAAACCTTCGATATGTCCATGTCTATTGCGAGTTATCTCGCACGATTGTGACATATCCTTAGAGATACGGTGTGATTTAAAATACAGGCGACAGGTCCCGAGGGCAGCTCTCGACACCTCGTGCCAGGACGAGAAAAAGTCTATTTGTGGTGGCGTGTGTGGTTTCGAATCGAGTTGTGAGTTTTTATTGATTTGTATTGATAGGGAATTGGTTCCCATAGTGGTGTATAATTACACAGTAAAAATGTTGTTACAGAGATTTTTACTGTATGATACAGATCTTACAGTAATTTGTCAGTATTTTAATGGTTCCGTACCTCGAAAGGAAAAAACGGAACCCTTATAGGATCACTTTAATGTCCGTCCGTCCGTCCGTCCATCCGTCTGTCTGTCTGTCAAGACCCTTTTTCTCAGGAACGTGTGAAGGTATTTAGCTGAAATTTATATCAAATAATCAGGTCTAATGTTCCTTAAAGCTATGAAAAAAATAAACTTCTAAGCCAACGCAATCAAAAGATACAGCCGTTTATGCCGCAAATTTTCGACACTCGCAAGGGAATCAAAACCTACAGGGTACTTCCCGTGAACTCAGAATCTTGAATTTTGGTACGAAGCAACGTCTTATAGCACAGATAAAGGAATAATTGCGAAAACCGTAAATTTTTAGTTACATCATCAAAAATTTTTAATAATTTTTAACTTACTACCCCTTTTCTTATGAACGCGTAAAGGTATTAAATTGAAATTCATATCAAATACTCAGGTCTATAATACCTTTAAGCTGAGATTTGTACGGAACCCTCGGTTCGCGAGTCCGACTCGCACCTGGCCGTTTTTTTTTGTTTGTGGGTCTGTTGAAAAGGTTGTGATTCGACAGAATGGTTGTTGGTAGCAATGCCTTGGTAGTACTTACCATCACGCCTCTTGGATGGATGTTTTTTTTTAATTATCATCCAATTACGTATGTTCATCTTATCTTATCCTAGTAATATTATAAATGCGAAAGTTTGTGAGGATGGATGTATGTTTGTTACTCTTTCACGCAAAAATTACTAAACGGATTTGGATGAAACTTTACAGTAATATAGGTTATACATCAGAATAACACATAGGCTACAATGTATACTGATCTTTTATAATTTGGTTATAATATTACGATAAATATCAAGAAAGTCGGAAAAAAATCTGCCCTCTGAGAGCTATCTTCGCGTGCGCTGTCTAAACCGTTGGAGATACACAAATATAATGTAGCGTAGGATTGTTTGTCTTAAATATTTCTAAATAAAATTGCTTGACAGCATATATCTACCTTTTATGTGGAAGCCACTATGACCAAAAAAAATAGAGATTCTTATGAAAATTGCAATAATTTAACCCAAAGTAGCAAAATGTAGCATATTAAATTCATTGTTTTTTTCTTTTTTAATGTAAACGTTGCCCCACACTAGGAGTTCCTTCTTGTATCGTAGGTGCGTTTACAAAAATATACACTTACATACACAACACCCAGAGCCTTTTCAGAGCAGATTCTTTGGTGTGCGCTGAGAAAACTATTGATGATACATAAAAAATATGTACTACATTATTAGGTAGAGTAGGTAGGGTTGGATTGGTAGGGTTGGGTAGGTAGGGTAGGGTAGGTAGGGTATGGTAGGTAGAGTAGGGTAGGTAGGGTAGGGTAGGTAGGGTATGGTAGGTAGAGTAGGGTAGGTAGGATAGGGTAGGTAGGGTAGGAGGGTAGGGTAGGGTAGGTGGGTAGAATAGGTATGGTAGGTTGGGTAGGTGTAGGTAGCCAATTGACGGGAGCGAAGCCCCGGGGATCAGCTGTTTATTCATAAAAGGACCTCCTAATAATGAAGTATTAATTAGAAAAACATCCGCATGGTACCAACAGAAAACATGATCAGCATAATAATACGATATGGGGTTAAAAAAAAAAACATACACGTAGGTAACACAATACTGACCCACTGTGGAGGCTTACGGGATTCGTCCATATTCTGACGCATTCGCCTTTTTAATGAGGCCATAAAGCATCGTTAGTAATGCCCGCTATGCGGTGGTATCGATGACTCGCTCGCCTGGAGGGCAGGCTTCTCATTATTCGTTTTTTCGAGGAAGCAGCGAGGAAGCGCCCGGTACAGCGACTCATAAAGCGCTTAATTGTAGAGCACTTCACTTGTCTCTGATTTTTATAATGATCCGTTTTTTGATAGTGATATTTAATTAAGGACCGAATGCGTGACTTTTTACTTTGTCTACCTAAATAATTGTTATATTCCATGTGTATATTATATAATTTTATCTACACTCACAACGTAATGTTCCAAATATGAATTCAAAAAATATTGTATAAACACGTACTTTATATTCGCGGATAGATAAAATTAAAAAAAAAGCCATTGCAGTGCAATATTTTCCTGCGATTTTCAAACAACTGCATCATAAAATAACTTTTTAATTTTTATTGCAGACTTTTACTTTTTAATTTATTGGCGCTCATTGAGTTAATGTTGAAAAGTAGTGTCAATGTCTATGGAGGCGCGAGCTGCGCAGTCATGTGCAATGACAATCTAAATTGCCCGCCATACCACATATTTTTTTCGTTTCCACTTTTGTTTTATCTCATCTGTATGAGTGAAGATAAAGTAGTTGTATTCAACGGCATATAATTAGGTTTTAAAACACTCGCGTGTTATTATTATCACATTCGGCTTCGCCTCATGTGATAAACCCACGCTCATGTTTTAATAACCCCTATTATTAATATGACCATTGCATAAACTACTATTATGTTTATATTTGTAACTTAATTGTTCTTTTATTTTTTCAGGTAAGTCCTGCTTGTCCTCATTTTGCCACCTGGAGTTTTATGTAAGTAAATATAACAGTACATATCTCGTAGACTCGTAAATTCTAAAACAACAACAAACAAACAAATGCAAACATTTTTTTTTATAAAGGCTCTTTACGACCAAAGAATTCGATAAACAATAAACAGAAACAAAAAAACAATTTTTCAAATATAGAACACAAACAGCTATAAACATCTAATCGGGCTATTTTGCACTAGGTCGCTCACCCAGACTTCGAACGTAATTTCATTATTCTAGACTCTAGAAAGTGAAAATAGACCAACAACAGACTTGCTGTTTACTAGGCTTGCACCGTAGAACAATTATGTAGTCCATACGGCCGTATAGCAAGCGTGAGGCCAATTTGGAAGCCAGCCAATGAGCGCACGTTCTCGATAACTGAATATGCAAGTGGACACAACTGACATTAGGGCTGTCACTAACGTCATGTTCTAGGTAACTGAATCACGTTTAGAGAGGTTTTGCAGCGGGAATTTTAGAAAAGGTGTTTTTTTTTATGCGAAGTTGGGTGCTAACAATAACTGGTATAAGAGACCCTTTTGAGTCTGACTTTTCATATGACCATCATCATTATCATCATATCAGCCGAAAGAGGTCCACTGCTGGACATAGGCCTCCCCCAAGCATAGCCACATTGACCGGTCCCGTGCGTCTCGCATTCAGTGGATCCCCGCAACCTTCACTAGGTCATCGGTCCACCTGATGGGAGGCCTTCCAACACAACGTCCCATTTCTGTCCCATCGGCCATCCGTTCTGCGAGTTGTGCCCTGCCCAGTGCCTCAATTTTGGCAATTCTTCGGGCTTTGTCGATAACCCTGGTTCTCTTGCGGACCATATGACCTTATATGGCGGTAACCGGGTGGTCTTCCTAGCGGATTGCTAAACACATTCTTGATAACTGAACACGCAAGTGCACACAACTGATATTAGAGATGTCATTCACGTCGGTTTCTAGGTAACTGTATCACGTTTAATGAGCTTTGTGTTCACCATTTTTTTCGAAGACGATTTTAGAAATGGCTGGTATTTTTGCTGCCAAACAGCGATGATACATCCTGATTTGAAATTTGTAGCCACCCATACAATATCAGGCCGAAAAGATATTCCAACTTAGTTTTATTTTTTACTTTGAATGGCTGAGTATCTGCGAAAACTGATGTGTCGGTGACCTTTTTCCATCAGATAGGCTGCCACCCACTCACATAAAAAAATCATCTCCCAATTAACTTTCACAACCCACAACTTTTGTAAAGAGTCTAGGTTTCATTCTACACAGTACATAGACATTTTAGTTAAGAAGGCATCAAACTAAAATTAAAGCCACTCCCACGATTTCTTTGTATTCTTAGTTAGGTAAAGACAAACTTAATTTCAGCAGTTTAATCTTGCAAGTTACTACAGTACCGTATTAATATAAATAAAATTATCTGCCGCCTTCTAAGTTTAAGATTACACAGTTTTTAAAGGAATATTTGTAACGTAACCTGGTATTACGTGTTATAACGATCATATCGTATCTAAGTTTTAATGCCATATAATCGCAAATAAAAGAAGAAAAGGTAAAAGCAATTCTCTCTATTCCAAAACCACTTTGTTTCGTTTCCACATTTGCGCTACAATTTGGGCAGTACAAAGTAAGGTGTTGTCCAAACTTATGCACTTAGAGAAGCTGCTGCGCAATGGGCGGGACGTAGCCTACTTTGTTAGTAACATGTTAGTACAAATGTCACCTGAGCACAATTACAATTAGCTCCTGTGTTCCTCTCAGTACCTGAGAGTATGTACATCACAAATAGAGTGTTTATTTAACATGCAAACTTTTTGCTTAGTCATGTGAGACAAAAATTCAATGTACAGTGTCATCAAAATGGTTACCGGCTTTTTTGCTATGGCATTTTAATTCTTGTGGAATATCCAATTCATATATTTATCTGAACAATGGCCAGAATACACAAAATACCTATCATCATATCAGCCGAAAGACGTCCACTGCTGGACAAGCCCCAACCCCCTCCCAAGCATCGCCACATTAATTGGTCCCGTGCGTCCCGCATCCAGCGGATTTCCGCAACCTTCACCTAAAATACCTATTGTGATGTTAATTTTATTAGCAAAGCAGTTAGGTGCAGACAATTCTTGTATCAATGTTCTTAACACTTTTATCTTGCAAGTCTTTTCTGTTCTAATCTTGTGAAAAGGCCTTTGGCCACTCCTTCCGCCTTCACGAGCCCTCGCTTCCTCTTTCCACCTTTTAGAAGCCCACACTTTTATATTGTTTAATTTACTTCAAGTTTGCCGCTGTCTTTGTCAATAGCTGCAAACTATCTAAACAATTTACCTAAACCTAGATAGATTTTAACCAACTTGAATCTAAATTGACATCCAATATTGTGCTTCTGCTACACTTTAGCAGGTCACGCTTCCGTGAACGTGCTGTAGCCTGTCTAATTCATACTCTAAGGTCGGTACTATTGTTTCTTGATTTCTCAACTGGAGCAAACTCCGGGCAATAGTTATTAGCTGAGTACATACATTTAGTAGATGTCTCCGAGGCTCCAATTTATAGATGCTTGCTTGCCGAACTTCAGATTGTTGTCTGAATTTGAGTAAATGATAGTTTGATTTATATGTCGTTCAGTCCCGTTTGGTTTTGGAGTTTCTTGATTTATGGAGGATTTAGACTATCGTTGCCTAAATGTATGTATATAGCTGTGATTTTCAGTTTAAAAAGGCGAAAGTTTGTGAGTGTGTCTGTGTGTGTTTGTAAGTTTGTTACTTCTTCACGCTAATAACGGCTGGACGGATCTGGATGAAATTTGTCACAGAGATAGATTACAGTCAGCAAAAATGACAGCGTATAGCAAAAATGGTAATTTTTATCTCGGGACAATTTTCGACTTTCACGCGGGCGAAGCCGCTGGCAGAAGCTAGTATCTTAATAAAAACTCTTACTATACATACTTTTGTAATTCTTTACTTTCCATAGGAATAGCACAAGTATAGTACGGAATCTGAATACCTATTATCAAAGGTGAAAATATTACAACAAAGGCTCACCAAACTATTTGCGTTACTAAAATAGAAAACAAACCAATAAAAACTGCAAAAACCTTTTTTGTATGAATCGTTCTGTTTGCTAATATTTGACACAATGTAGGTATTTCAGCCTGAAAATATTCAACTGCGGATTTGTTAGGCTGGGACTCAGCTCTGGGGGTTGGCTTAACGCGACAGTCAATCTTTTGAGTTTATTTTATTTACGAGTACTCGCCTGTCCACCAAGCGGTAGCCATTTTGCATTTTTATCTAGGTCTCTTTTAGAACATTTTCGATATTTTTATGCATAACTAGAGTTTTTGTTGAATTGAACTTAGATACCATCGTAACAACGATTGTTTGCTTCTAACGAATAGAAAGAAAAGCTTAAATATCTCTAAGACCTTTATGAAAAAATTCAAACATCCTATTGTCTCACATAATTTAATATTTTTAAAGGAATTTATAAATCATTCGTTGGAAATAAAAGAATGTTTGTGATCAAACAAAAGAAGAGCATTTCGTAAGAAGTCTTAACAAGAGAGTGCTTTCTCAAATATAGAAGTAATTTATGGAAATTAAATTGGCAATGCAAGGCATTATATATTTGATATGAAGAAAAATATAGCAAAGTAATGTGGTTTCACCAAATTCGCATGAGATGCTCTAAATTCTTTATATAACATTTTAAGTGCGCACTCAATTTCTTATGAAAGTTTAGTACGTTTTCATTAATTTTGAAAAAAAAAACAGGTTTCAAATCTAGACAAAAATGCTAAAATACAAAAAAGAAAATGGTTTGACCTCCTTTCCTAGTTCTGGGGATCTAGTTTTACACAATTTTGTTAATCTGTGGCATCCTCTACAAATTCATGTGATGTCAGCCATAAATGGGACGATGCGCGGTCGTGGCGTGGCTGTGGCATAGTAGCGGCGTGGCGAGCTTCCAGCGACGACGACTTACGACACACATTACTGTCGAAGCCACACTTGCTGTGATCATTTGAGGCCTCTTGGCGAGCAGTGTTGCTTAGAATTTTCGTAAAAATCTCTAAATGTTCCTAGAGGGAATATAGTTTTTGGCTTGCGTTTGGGTCGTTGATTTACTTAATTCAGTTTGCTGTGTGGTGTATGAAATGGTTCAGAAATATTTTTTTATTCATTAGTGTCATTGACGTTTGGCTTGAGTTTTTAGATTATTTTTTTGTGATCGTTGTTAGTTATAGACCCAGAAACTGGTTCTGTTTGTGACTTCAAAGATATTTGTATGTGGTGCACACAACTGACCGATTTTTTCGAATAGTATTTTATTTCATTTATTCATTTTATATACATATTTCTACATTTTAAATATTATTCTATAAAAAATAAAATAAAAAAACATTTAAAAATACAAAAATAGTTACCCACCGGTATCGGGAACAGGGTCCAAGCTACCGGTGGTCAGGGCTCCTGAGAGAGGAACCTCCTAACGATACGCGCCGTGTCCAGGAGTACCGCTTTCTGAATCAAGCCCTTGATCCAGCTGCCCAACGAGAGCCTCCTCAGATGTTCGTCGAGGCTCTTCGCTATTATGCCATTGGCCGTCACGACTATCGGCACAATGACTGCTGTATTCACATCCCACATGTCGACAACCTCGCGAGCCAGATCAAGATGCTTTTCTTATCTCTCTCAGCCTTCACGAGGTTCTCGTCATGGGGGACCGCTATATCAACAATCATTGCGCGACGCTCTAGTCGGTCTATCACCACTATGTCAGGCTTATTGGCAACAATAGTCCTGTCAGTGATGATAGACCGATCCCAATACAACGTGACATTGCCATTTTCGAGAATTGGGCCGGGCACATACCTATAGTAAGGCACTTCTGATTCCACAAGATTGTATTTTAGAGCAAGTTGCTGATGGATAATCCTGGCTACAAGGTTGTGTCTATGCAAATAGTCTCCGTTAGCCAGACTAGAACAACCGGAGATAATGTGACGGATTGATTCCCACGGTCGGTGACATGCCCGACAGATGTCAACCGTGCCGTCCTTCACAATGTATTTCCGGTAGTTGTTCGTCATCATAACTTCGTCCATAATCGCAAAGACAAAACCTTCGGTTTCCCCGAAAAGGTCACCAAATCGCAGCCAGGCCACGGACGCTAAAAGATCTACATCGGGCCCATGTAGGACCCGGTAGAAGCGTCCGTGAAGCTCCTTGTTCTGCCATACCTCCCTGCGGTCATTAGTATCTAATACTATAGGTTTGAGCCAGTTCTCGTTAGCCAAGGAGAGTGCGGTAAGGCCCTTGTCCACCGCTACCACATCTCGATGCATACCCACGTCGGCGGCCTGAAAGTATTCCCTAAGACTGCATACCTCGCGGTTGTGCAGGGTCTTAGCATTTAAAAAGCCACGACCGCCGCACTTCCGCGGGATATACAGTCTCATAACCGATGAACGTGGGTGATGCATGCGATTTGCGGTAAGCAATGTGCGGACTCTCCTGTCCAGGGCGTCAAGTTCTGTCTGAGTCCATTTGAGTATGCCGAAAGAATACATCAAGACCGGCATGACCCAGCCGTTGAAGGCGCGCACCTTGTTCCCGCCTGATAAAAGACTATTTAGTACTTTTTTCAGGCGGCTAAAAAAGCGCTCCTTCAACGACTGTTTCACGTCAGTAGCATTGATGCCTAGTACTTCCGACATACCCAAATACTTGTAAGTTTCGGTTGAGGAAAGGGATCGAAGGTGTATGGAATCCGAGAGTTGTATTCCCACGGATTCCATAATCTCCCCTCGCTTTACATGCATGACTGTACATTTTTCCACACCAAATTCCATCCTGATGGCGTCACTGAAGGTTTCTGTTACCTTCAGTAGCTTCATCAGTTGCAAGTTGTTGGGGGCAAAGAGCTTCAGATCATCAATGTAAAGGAGGTGTGATATGACCTGACCACCTCTCCTCAACCGATAGCCCAGGCCTGAACCCTCCAGTAGTGTACTGAGAGGGTTCAGGGCTAAACAAAACCACAGAGGACTCAGACTGTCGCCCTGAAAAATTCCGCGCTCGATCCTTATAGGTTCGCTGTTTTCCTGAATCTGTCGACATCCTGGATAGTGAAGGACCGTCCTCCATTGCCCCATACATGACGTCAGGAAGGTGCGCCGAGTTGCATCAATTTTATACAACTCCAGGACCCTCATGAGCCATGCATGTGGCACTGAGTCATAGGCCTTCTTGTAATCTATCCAACATGTCGCCAGATCCTTGTGGGAACGGCGAACCTGTTGGCTAATGGCAAGGTCGATGAGGAGCAGCTCCTTAGTACCGCGGGACCCGTTCCTACATCCATTCTGGGAAGCAGACAAGATGGCGTTATTGTCAATATGTTGATTAATTTTCGCTCTCAGAATGGATGTAAGAACTTTATAGACCGTCGGTAAACACGTTATCGGTCTATAATTTTTAGGATCCGCAGTACTACCCGATTTATAGAGCAGGTGGGTTATTCTTGTCGTTAGGAACTGGGGCAGCAACCCTGACTCCAAGGCGGACTGGAACTGAGATGCCAAACGAGCGTGCGATCTTTCGAACCATTTAATCCAAAAGTTTTGCAGTCCGTCTGGCCCTGGAGATTTCCAGTTGGGCAACGGACGGACTGCACGAGCTACATCTTGGGGGCTGATGGTAATTTCCCCCATTTGTGGTATCGGATCGCACGCTTGCTCGACCTCCCGAGTCCAGTCACCCTCGGTGTGACTGACAGGCACCGACCAGATATCGCGCCAGAACGAACACATGGCGTCATTATCCGGTAGGTGCGTATCAGTCACCCATACGCACCAAACGTTTTGGGAATACTTTCATTATGCGTACAGCAAAGGAGTGGAATTCCCTGCCGGAGTCTGTATTTCCTCATAGCTACAACCTGGGAGTCTTCAAGTCAAGAGTGAATAGGTTTCTTCTAGGCAAGCGTGCTTCATCGTCGACCACATCATCGCTTACCATCAGCTGAGATAGTGGTCAAGCGCAAGCCTATAATCAATAAAAAAAAAAAAAAAAAAAAAAAAAAGTCACACCTTGATCGGGTCGCTCCCAAGCCCTATAAACCCACCTTTCGTTACTCTGGAATTTGCAGTTCTGAGTGTATCGCTCCACTCGCCGCTTGTACCGACGAATACCGTTTGCCCATGCATAGATCTTCTGCTTCAGGAAGTCAATACGCTCTGCGACGCGGGACATATAATCTCGAGAACTGATATCAGTCCCCGAGAACGCCCGCCTCACAAAGCGCATCACTCTAGGGCGAGTGTTGCCCTCCCTAAAGCAGATAAGCTTGCCGATGAGTGCTCTAGCCTCACCGATACGACGCTCAATCCTGCACTGCCAAGCTGGTATAGCTGGTCGTGTAGCTCTGTCAGTTTTGGGAAACTTGACGTTAGCTACACGACATGCCGCTGCAGCCGCACAGTACAAGATCGAATGGGTATCGGTAAGGTCTTTGCTGCTATCAAATACATTTGATAGCTGCGAATCTAGAGTACACACCAGCGCCCTATTTTTTCTATGCATAGGCAAACGAGGTAAACGAGGTCTAAGCTCAGGCGGTGTGGAACGATACTCCTGGAATGCACACTCCAAAGCGCTCCTCAATCGTGCATTGCATTGGGTACTCACGGATATAGCCCTGTCGTCGTCATCCTCTCCAACACGGTCGGGTCGCGGTGAAACACTGGGCTGCACCGCGGCCGGTGGCAAGGCAGGCGTGACACGGCTACTCTGTGATTCCTCACGCAGTCTATCAAGTACAGCGTCATCCAACATACGGTTACGTTGGATGACCCGCACCTGATCCGATAGACGTTGGGCCGACACGTTGACAGCTGGCTCAAGCACCTGAAACAGAGAGAGCATTCGACTACGGTACGCAGTCAGGTTACTTCCCCCCTCTGTAGCCCCAAAGTATGCGCGCATGACGTTTTCGTTAATCGATTGCGTCCATCGCATGCGCTGCACACTTCCACCGGGAGCGGGGACCCTGTCAGAGGCCGATGGGCCTCGAGGTCCCAGGCTGTCCGGCGGCCGGCGTCCTCCCCGTCGACGCGCAGGTGGTGGTGTCGTCGGCGGAGAGAAGTATTCGTCACTCGAGCTCGACGCAACTGCAGCGTCCGGGATCGCTTGACTCACGATTGTAGGTGGTCCCGGCGGCTGCGAGGCGGAGCTGAGCGACGAACCCGAAGATGATGGGCGTGTGTTTAGTGTTCGGGCCTGGCTTCTTGTGAACATAGCGTTTTCATCTCAGCATGCCAAAAATTTATCATGTTGTTTTTTATTGGGTTATGTACATACTATAGTTTTGTTCCATTTTATTTTTTTCTTGTTGTTTTTCTGAATCTGGACATTATTTTATTCTATTTTTCTATGTTAAAATGTTATTAAAATATAAAGGAAAATTTGGAGATAAAATTTTATGTCACACTTGACAGGTCAGGCCACAGATCTATTATTAAAAGTATTTTATTTATTATTAAAAGCGTTTTATTGCAAGTTCAACGTATTATAAAAAAATTAAAGATAAATTACATCGTTTTTATTTTTACTTCTGTAGCGTAAGAATACATCTTATAACTATTGCTACATCGGCTGTTTCGGAAGCAACAACTTTTTTAAGACATACCCGTGCTTACGTGAAGCTGTTTAAATTCTTCATTTAATATAAACTAAATGTGAAGCAATCTGTGAAGTAAAATTTAGCATGGATTCCTTCTGGCGACATGCAGTTGTTATCTGTTACTGCACTGCGTTTGTGTTGGCACTAGCTGCTTTGATCTACGGAGTGACATCATGGTGCATCATACAAAAATTTCAGCATTACAGAAACTATGTGTTTCTTAACCCCATCTTATTACTTCATACGCTATTTAATTGTATTAATAAACAAATAATTTTAGCGTGTCTGCAAACTTGACTACTCACTCCCTTTCGCTTTTTGTTAGATTTATTTAACAACAGCGAAGTACAATTGGTTGGCGATGATTAGTCATGTTTCATATTTACATTTTTACCTAATTCCGTTCGAATGTCCAAAGAAGATATTTATATAGTGGAATCTTTGGGTGGGGCTTGCCTATAATAACGCACACCATTACAATATTATTATCTACTACTTATGACATCTAAGTCTTATTCAAAGTTACATTTTGCGATACACATTATAATGACATATGCAGATCAAATTATACCCGTGACAGTAAACTGCTGTTTTTACTTAATAACTGTATTTTCACTTTGTAGTAGTTTCAACACGGGCGCACATACAGGTATTAACATCAGGCCTCACTTGTATATAGCGACTTTGATATTATTATTGAGTGACGTAGCATTGTTTTCTAACAAGTTCTTGTGGACATGGTCTTGGCCCGTTTTCATAGCAGCATGGTCAGAGTTTTATGTAAAAATATTAAATCAAAGGATATCAGCAAAGCAGAGGGATCAAGATATCATTATGCATGAACGTTTTATTCGTGAACCTGCTGGTTGCTAACATGCTATTCTTAATGTGAAAATTGTGAAAAAAAATTGTGATTGATATACATTAAAATGTGTACCTATCAATGTATTAAGTATTGAGGGGTTCTATTATAAATATAATTATTTGAGACAACTGCACCGTACTCAAATGGGCTCTTGTTTGATTTTTATGTGTATACCTACTGTTATTTTTTTAGGGTTAAGCTTTAATTCCTTTGCAATTGTCAAGATAGTTATCTTCTTACGTTTTGAATATACTTCATTGTTTATGTTTTGATTCCGCATCAGTTTCTACAGTTCAGAGGTTTTTGTAGTTATGAGTATGATTATTATTTGCAACTTATATTTTATCATGGTTTTAAGCTGACATGGTCACAATAATTAGAATTAGCTTTATTTTAGCTTTTATCAGTATAAAAGCTAAAATTTTATTTTAAAATATACTGATTAAAAGCAACCTACGCTTTGTAATGTGCAATTAGCTTCATCTTTCTGTCTGACCAATTCATTGAAAATTCAAAAATGCCTGTAAATGGTTTTATTTAAATTAACACTTTGAGGTATTTCAGTTCTTTTTTCAAATTTTGATGTTGGAGAATCGTATCAAAATGTACACACACCACATCTTTGTCCAACTCTGAAGGAGATAGGCGTGATGTTAAGTAGGTAATTCTTCGTAAGGTTTTGAAGGGTAGTGGCTTCGTACACGATTGTAACCGCTTCATAACGGTATGCCAATCGCTGTGTAACCCTTTGCAGAAACCCTATCGAAATCCTTAGCATTAGGAGCCCGACCTGTGCAATATTATGAACTGCGATATCCTTAACTTTTAAATAGCTGAGATTTAGAACACACATACAATTAATAAATCAAATGTATGCTTTGATTGAAGTTCAAAAATTAAAACTGTGACACTCTATCACACGATACAACCCATCATAAATATAAAAAAAACCAGTTAAAATTACAATAACTTTTCTGACCGATTCTTTAAAATATTCATCGTTTTTATCACGTCCGACTAAAACCACAGTGTATTTGTATCCAGTAGAATATTTTACGAGGAATGAGGAGGGAGCAAAAGCTCCGCAAACTGACGAAACATATTTTCAATGGCTTAATAGGGAGTATTCAAAGTACTAATTAAGGCAATTCAATGAAGAGTTTGCAATATGTTTTCCGCTTTAGAATATTTATGTGAACAAAATTTAGTAGGTGTCGGCTTACATAACATATACTTTATTGTACACTAGATAATACAAGAACAAAAGAAACTTAAAACTAAAAAATACACAACGGGCGGCCTTATCGTATTCTGCCATCTCTTGCAGGCAGGCTTCCCATGGTAGGCAGAAACTACAGAACGCAAACGCTACGATCCTTACATACTCCTTTTGCTTCACTCACGTTCTCCAGTATCCAGTCATATACGTACGCCGGTTTTGAGTACTTTGCATCTGGCATTTCTAAAGAACATTACCAATAAAATCTGTGTATGTCCTTCAAAGGCGTCTGCCTTCTAAATACCTTTTGTTAGTCGCTTTTTATTCATCCTCTCAACATGGATAAACCATCTTAGCATACTCTTGTTATTTTTTGTCACTTCATCTTCTTTTAAACCACAACATTGTCTTATTATAACATTCCTCAATATATCATTCAAAGCCACATCACACATACTTCGTCAACTTGTTTCAGTAAAATTATCTGAAGTGACGTGTTGACTGTTATCACAGCCTGTTGATCTCTATTTAGGAGTGTAATGCCGTAGAATGACACCGGTAACGACTGAACAGGTAAAGTATGTTAGAAGATTAGAATCATGGTGGTTTTTATTAAGGTGATGTTTTAAATTTATGGTCCAAAGTGCAGTTGATGTGTGACCCGCGTCAAAAAATATTTTATCATCCATATGGAACAAACTACCGGGATAAAAACTATTCTAAATCCTCGCCAAGATCTCAAAATATCTCCATAGAAAATTTCATCTAATTCGGTTGAGCCGTTTAGTCGTCAAAAGGTAACAAACAAAAACAGTTGCTATCGCATTTACAATATTAAAGTATGGATTCGCTACGTAATATTTTTTTTAATTAAGTCATTCACATAGCATATCCTAAACTGCGGGTTATAGAAGCATGAAATTCTTCACTTGATTTTCTGATAAAACGAAATGAGCTCTAAGGAAGGAGTTTCGAAAAGAGTTTCCCTAAGGGGGTTAAATAAGAGATGAAAGTTCATCTTTGTCGACTGGAATTCTCATCGGGCGCACGGTTAGTGTTTTAATAAAATATAAGATTTAATTGTTTCTTGAACATAGCACCTGAAAGGATTAACTTCCATTTCTCAAATAATTGTTACTGTGAAGCATCAGTCTTGATATTCGCAAATGACAAATTCGGGATCGGTCAACGTGGCGATGCTTGGGGGAGGCCTATGTCCAGCAGAGGACGTCTTTCGGCTGATATGATGATGATTCGCAAATGCCAAACCCACCACACGCACTACACGTTTTGGATTGTTTTCATTGTGCGTTTCACTGTGAGTGTTACAGAAATTTACAACCAATGGTTAGTATATCCAACAATAGGTTGAGTTAACTACGGATCAAAACCTGGGCCTAAGGAGTGGAATTTCCTGCCGGAGTCTATGTTTCCTGATACCTACAACCTGGGGGTCGTTAAATCAAGAATGATTAGATTAAGACGTAATCTGAAGCACGCTTGCCTAGACAAGGCAAGCGTGCTTCACCGTCGATCACATCATCACTTACCAACTGGGGACTAATAGTGACCGAGTGGTAAAGCCCTCGACTTACAAGTTGTAGGTCGTGGGTTCGTTCGAAACCCAGATGGGCACTTTAATAATTTGTGTACATTATTTCATCACTGCTCTCAAAACTGATGGAAAACATCGTAAGGAAACCGCCAAGTCTTAGAACCGAAAATTCGAGGACATGTGACATTCACCAACCCGCACTGGGCCCTCGTGGTGGATTACGGCCCATTCCCTCTCACAGAGAGGAGGCCTGCACGAACAACGGACCAAATGCGGGTCTAAGTGCGAAAAAGAGGATCCATCTTTTCTATACACGAGCTTATCGTCAGTAAAACCGTCATTGACTGCTATCAGATACCTAAACTTACTGGTACGTAGATGTAAAGTTTGTAAACAGTAATAATTTAAATTAAAAATCGGCGTCTCGTCCCTGATATTTCATATTAGAGCGATATTGCAAAGTGTCACGGCATGTAACGTAACAAACACGTAAATATAGTGATTTTACGAAGTTTAATAATAAATATAGGATGGTTTTGAATAAAAGGTGATGTGGGAGGATTTTTTTAACAATGTTGTTTTTCATGCACGACCGACAAAAGAGATTTATTTTATTTTATCTAGTATTCTAAAATTATGTTAGACCTGTGCAAGTATATATATTCTGCGAATTAGTGTTCTAAATATTCATTAGACAGTTTGCCTTACCCGCAATTTAAATAAGTGTACTCAATTATTATAATTAGCCATTAAACGATTACTACCAAAATTAGGCCTCCTAATAACAGATAATGAACCGTCTAAAAGGAGTGAATTATGCACGTACAGAACTTTAGACTTTAGATAAGTGATATTCTATGATACAAACAAAAAAATATAATCCGACTTCCAAAACAAAACATTACAAAGCTTAAAATAACTTTTTTTAGGAAGTCAGTGTCTTTGGTACCTATTTGTTTTTCGTTTTTGACTCCGACTTCTGAAAAGAAAGTTATTTTTCGCAATGTAGTGTTTTATTTTGGAAGTCGGTTTAATTTTTTTGTTAAAAAGTTTTTTACGTTTCACATTTTAGTTTTGTTTTGTTACCATAAATTATAATGAAAATACGCTTTATTAAGGATAACTTAAAAACTACTCGTCAGATCTGACTCAAATGGAACTATATGAGAAGCACCAGCTCTTAAATAAAGAAAAAATCATCAAAATCGGTTCATAATTTACGGAGTAATTGCGTAACAAGCATGCAGTCGAATTAAGAAAGTCCTCCTTTTTGATGTCAGTTAAAAATTGTTGCCACAGCGATTGTAAAAAACAATAAAATGTGTGGGAATGACAAGCGCTATCGAAATGACACGTAATAAATCCCTTACATTATGGTATTTCAACCATATACCATCGCCTTCGCTGATAGCAGGACTTTATCTAGAGCCTCTTGCTCATGTTTATGGGATTGTTGTCATTTAACACCATAACTTAAATTATTAGTTGTTAAAGAGTTCGGAACTTTCAATCGTAAGTTTACAAGATAATAATCTAAAATATTGCACTGCTATTTTCACGAAACCGACCATAAAAATATATCGCACATTTGCCCGGTCATATATCAACGATCAAAGTCTTATTTACGTCCAAAAGCACCAGAAGTAAACCACGGAACAGCCGTAGTATATAAAACTTGTTAGCGTCTTCTTGGCAGAGTACACCATCTGTCCGGGCCATTTCGCAAACTTTAAAACCAATACACAGTATTTCCCGTGAAAGGGGACCTATTGGCATTATTAGATGTTGAAACAATTGCCAGATTAAACAAATAAGATAGATCTTTTTGTGCTTGGATAGGCTCGCTTTTGACCATTTTAACCGTCTTCCCAAAAAGGAGGAGGTTTCACGATTCGACCGTATATTTTTTTTATGTGTGTTTGCGGATAACTTCGTCGTTTATGAACCGATTTTGATGTTTTTTTTTTTGTTGGATAGGAGATATCCCAAGGGTGGTACCATGATAAGGAAACCAGGATCTGTTGATAGGATCATAGAGAAATCGAGGGAACTCCTCAAATATTATAGGCATACATTAGCGATTTTGGTATTTTTATCAATAATGCAATCATTTGCACTCAGAAAGTATCATTTGGTAAAGTGTAACTGATGAAGAAGACTAAAATGGCTACTGGAACTCGGAAATAAAACAATGTATCCTGTTTGTGTTTGGGCGTATTGGAATCGTCATGAGATGTACTTTGGCTATAATTGATTTTAATTGGAGGTACCTACCAAAACTAAAAAGAGGAAAATAAAAAACTTTAAACAAAAAATCAAACCGACTTCCAAAACAAAACACTACAAAGCGAAAAATAACTTTCTTTTCCGAATTCGGTGTCGAATAACGGAAAACATAGGTACAAAAGAGACTGTACCCATAGTCATAGTTTGTTTTTTTTTTTTAAGTCTTCTCACCTGATTTTAGGTTTGTTACTTCATTGATAAAATTTGACACGAAAATGCGGTCCACGTTGGTGCACGATGGCTTAGAAAAATCTTATTCATTGGTACCTTAATGATTATCTACACTAATAATGTACAGAGGAAATATTAGATTGTTTGTAAGTTTGTTTGTAATGGACAAACTCAAAAATTACTTACTCGATTTAAAAAAACTATTTCGGCTATGAAAAGCTACATTATTCCGACGTGGCATAGATAATTTTTGATCCCGATAACGGGTATTGTGGGGTTGTTCATAGGAGCGAAGCTGCGGAGAAAAGCTAGTCAAGGATATAGCTATTGGATTAATTAATGTAAAAAGTTTCACTCCTCAGCAGTACGTTTTATAGTATAGGTATCTAATTTGGAATAAATTGTATACTAAGGCTTATTTGTTATCTAGGTTTTCGTTACAAGGTTGCTTGCTATTGTTATACATAAAAAAATGTTTACTGTTTCATAAAAAATGTTGCAGTATTAAAATGTGACACTGGATCCAGTACTAGGATACCCTGTGTCGCAGGATCCAGTCTATCTCGACAAGCATGGATTATGGTATGGTTTGTTAAATGAAAATGCAACGGTATCTTATGTCCCTAACTTGTACTGTGATTTTTTATTTCGTCAAAGACCTTATACTTCTTACTACGAAGTGTAAGGTCTTTGTATTTCGCAGACACAACTTTCACAAAAAAAACGACCTTATTTTTTTAATATTGCAAGCGCGAAGCATTGTGCTGTATCATAAGTGATTCATCGAATCGATGTGACATGACACCTCAACTTAATTTTACAAATTGGTGTAACTAAATGATTTATGAATATAAGCGTAATATATTTAAATACGTATTCATACGCATAGTACATTCACTTTTATTGTAATAACTAAGAAATCAACAACAAAATAAATGCGATAGAATGAAGTCTGACATAAATAGAGAATAGAGAGTAGGAATTAAATCAGGGCTGCTAGTTTCTTAAAGATTTTTTTTGCCGTGGTATACTTCCATTATCGATCTACTTTGATCACTCAGAATACGACACTATTTTTATGTAACGATAAAGTGGCAACTCCCTAAATGTCTGTTTAGTCTACGAAATAAAATTCTGAGATTACTTATACCACAGTACTTAATACAAGTAATGGAGCAGCCCTGGCTCAAGTACCGCGGCCCTGGCTCCAGCAACTGAAGGTACATGGGTGGGTTTTACTCAGTAAATTCTGACACGCCCTCCCGCTTCACCCAGAGCGGGAGAAGTCATTGGATGATTGCCCACCCAAAAAAATAAAGCTATACTATGAGGTTTCAGTTTGCCGAGAGAAACTTGATCATACAACACTTACATTCTTCACTTTTATGAGTCTTCACAAAGCAGTTCGTCCTCTTTGCTTCACTCAAACTCGAGATAACTCTAAAAATAAATATTTCATAACTTTCCCTCGTTCAAAAGTAGAACATTTCCTATATTAAAGCCCGGATAGGTTACTAAAAAAAATATAAGAGCTTGAAATTGTTAAGGGTTTTATTAAATGGAGGCTTTTAGAATCATCGGGTCGAAC